>PCDK01000011.1:1200000-1665000 GCA_002778075.1 Grosmannia penicillata
TATATCCTTGTCAATAAAAACGGCGTCAGGGAACTCGCTGCGCAAAGTTTTTGCGATCGACTTAGGCATGACTCTGTTGCGTGTCATGCTAGCAATAAGCTCCTTCATCTCGTCTGTAAGCTCACGAAGGACTGGCATTGCAACTGCATTTTGGAACGCTTCATGGCTGTTATGGGCAGCGTCTATAGCTATATTGATGCCCCAAAGTCGGTTGTTTTTGCGAAGAGATGTTATAGACGCTTTCCATTTGCAACCAGCCCGAATAGTACTGCTATGCCGACTTTGCTGATGCGACTGATTAAGCTCTCGTTTTAAGCAGCCAATGATAACATGAGTAGGCTTGCCATCGATGAGGTTTGACGACCGCCGTTTGCTAACAGCAAAGCCAGACGCCTTAGCCCATTCGGTAAGGTCATGGTAAAGCTCTTCGAAAGTGGCATATAACGGCCCTGCAACTAAGCGATGATCGTCGGGCGGTCGGGCGGGCACGGCAGCAGCGATGATATCATCCATTTCGAAGCGACTCTGTCTGTAAAAAGCAGCAGTATTAGCATGCAACATCTAACAAAAGTACGGTATAATACGTACTGAATGAGGCCGCGTTTTTGACGCAAAGAAGACTAATTAATGAAGCGACTATGAATTATCGTGGCAAAAATTACTGTAGTGGCGGTAGCGCAGAGGCAGAATTATAAGACTAGCTACATATAGTATAGCGTGAATTACCAGCCAATCAAATCGCATATGGCTAGTCCACCCGTTGTACCTCTGGCCTTATCGCCTGTTCATGGTCCCGATAGCAAGAAATTATGGTCTCATTAGCAATTCTCTTCTTTATAGGTTATAAGCCTGGTAGGAAACTATTGGATTTAGCCTTTTATTAAAAATAATACTTTATTTATTTTATAAATTCTTTAGCTAAACGCCAAGCTTTAAAGGAGTTAATTTTTAATAATACTTACTATTAAATATCTTTAAATATTTGTAATAGCATAGTACTATTAGCTAAGGCTTTTTAAGAAAACGTTAATATAAGATTTATAATATTAATAAGCTACTAAAGCTTAAAGGGTATAGCACCTGCCTTAAATAAGATCTAAGACATTTTCTTATAAACTATAGTATTAATAGGATAAGCTTAATGCTATACTATATAAAACCTTAACGGTTATAGTAATCCCTTATTTAAAACAAAAATAGCTTGTGACGGGCCATGGCCCGGTATAAGCCTCGGCTCTGCCCTCAGCATCTCCCTGCCTTAGTCAGCCACTATTCCGACCGCACCCGTTACCCACGCAGGCTAGACCATTCGAAATCCATTCGAAATCCACTTTGCCAGCACACGATCCCAACCGTCAGGCCAGCTGGGCAGCAACCACTTTGCCAGCGCACGACTGGTGACCGGTAACGGAGGAAAGGGACCGCGATAGCCGCGTGGGAAGAAAGGGACCTTGATAGGCGCGAGGAAAGAAGGGGTATAACTATGGGGGATGCTGCTTGTAAAACTTAGCCTTGATCCTTCCTTTTTCCCTCAGCTTAGTTTTCAACCAGTTTCGTTCTTCCAGCTGCGATGTAACGGTGGTTTGGACTAGGCAGAATAATGGACAGAGATACAGAACCGAATAGGACTAGTATCGAAAGCGTATCACGAAGAGGATAGAGATCTAGTAGATGTGTTGAAGCAGGAAGGTAGCACTGTATTCCAAGAACAGAGACTAAGTCTTGAGTCCCCTCCGACCCATGGATGAGACGGAGGTGACTCCTATTTGTAGGCATCTGAATATCCCTTCTGCCAGTCAGAAGAGGAAGAGGGCAGCCCAGGGTATCCCAACTCTCCCAGAGAGTCTATGACGGGTGACGTCAGAATAGACTAGACCCTTACTCATAGCAAGGAGAAAGGACTGGAGGTTCGGTTGAGACATCCCCGCCATCCCCGCGACACAGGGCCTCCTCGCTTACTGAGTCAAAGGGACTTATCCCAAGTCCCGTTGGCATCAATATTCCCATGTCACGTGCCCTTGCCTTGTGTGTAAGAGGATGGGATGTGTGATATCCCGTAACATGCGACTTCTTCCTCTGGTAGAACTCTCACAAAACTTACTATTTTAGCCTTTATAATAACTAGTTTTATTACTTACTTTAATGTTTCCGTTAAATATACTAGTAGTTTTTTAATTACTTACTTAGTTAGCGTTTTATTGTTAGCCTTTAGTAATACTTAGCTAATCTTTAATCTCTTTATACTTTAAAATTATAGACTATCTTTAATTTACTTAACTTTAGCGTATAGTTTAATTGCTATAAGAGATATTACCTAAAATCTTTCTTAGGCGTTAAAGGACTGCCTAGATTACTATTAGCTATGTGAGAGTTCTACCAGAGGAAGAAGTCGCAGCTGGAAGAACGAAACTGGTTGAAAACTAAGCTGAGGGAAAAAGGAAGGATCAAGGCTAAGTTTTACAAGCAGCATCCCCCATAGTTATACCCCTTCTTTCCTCGCGCCTATCAAGGTCCCTTTCTTCCCACGCGGCTATCGCGGTCCCTTTCCTCCGTTACCGGTCACCAGTCGTGCGCTGGCAAAGTGGTTGCTGCCCAGCTGGCCTGACGGTTGGGATCGTGTGCTGGCAAAGTGGATTTCGAATGGATTTCGAATGGTCTAGCCTGCGTGGGTAACGGGTGCGGTCGGAATAGTGGCTGACTAAGGCAGGGAGATGCTGAGGGCAGAGCCGAGGCTTATACCGGGCCATGGCCCGTCACAAGTTTAGTTAAAAAAATTAAGGTAGTAAAACACTTACTACTACTTACTATTATAGCCTAAAAGACTCTAACAGTAGCTTTAAGTAAATCGCGTTTTATAACATTACCCTAACTACTCTTTAGACTTTCCTTAGCCTTAATTTTATTTTTTTAAAAAAGCGACGACAATGTGTTTATGTAACGGGCCAAGGGCCCGAGTGTGGCTGAGGCTGGCGCCACAGCCATGGTCAGCAGAAAGGAGTCTAAATGTTTGAGGACCAGCGGGTCTGACTCGAGGCAGGGACGCCAGACTCGAAGACACGCGGGTCTGAAAACATTTCGCATCGACGCACTGCGATAGGGAGACAGCTCGATCTAAACCCACCCTGGGACTAACGATAGGGGAAGACCGATAGACCCTCACCCGCACGCGCACATTACCGGAGGAGATAAGGACTGGCGGGGCAAGACGTTCGGACGTGAGGCTATTTAGACTGACGAAGGCAGGCATACTCTGCCTTCGCCTTGTATCGATTTCCTCTCTATTCATAGTCTGTCTTTGGTACAGAGTAGTTAATAGGACCTATCTCCATCGGACTACCACGTGACCCCTCCCGCGGTAGCCCGCTACAGTTTATAGCTAACCGTAAAACGTTAGCTAGCCTATTTAAAGCTAAAGCCTAATAGCAGACGTAAGAGAAATTATCCTGAAGTTTTATAAAATTAAAAGAAAAGTTTTAGTAAGAGTAATAAAAAGTTTTTTTACTAACTATAAAGGGAAAAAAGCTAAAGATTAAAGGTACCTTAAAGAATAAAACAGCCTCTCTTATAAGTAGCTATAGCTTACTTATAAAAGTTAGTTCGTCCCTTATAAGCTTAAACAATCTTAGCAGTAAAAAAGGGAATAAAAAGCCATTATCTTTTACTTTTGAAAAAGAGAATTAGTAAAGAAGACATACGCTTTAAAGCATTTTTATTATTACTGCCATTATTATTTCTAGTATAAAGAAGATTATTTACTAAGCAGATTCCCTTACTACTATTACTAAAGATACTAAAAGTACTATTAATAATTATAGCTAATTCTAGTTTAACGCCGCCTTTACCCTTTACAGAATTCTTTATTCCTACTTGTACGCAGGGTTGGCAAGAATAATTAATTTTAATTAATTAAGGCAATTAAAATTAATTGTTAACCCTAAAACAATTAATATTAATTAATTAATTTTAGTACTAAAAAATTAAATTAAATTAATTTATTTGCCAAGACAATTAATTAATTAAAATAATTTTAAATAATTAATTTTAGTACTTTACTTCTACTATAATACTTTATTATGCTTATAATAGTCGAATATACTTATAATAGACTATTATGTCTAGAATACGTTAATGTATATAGAACAGTCTAACTTGCTTATAATAGTTTATTACGTCTAGAATACGTTAATGTATTTAGAATAGTCGAATGTGCTTATAATAGTCTAACTTATGTACATAGTCTATTAAGACGTTTATAAATATACGAGACTATTATAATAGATCAAAAACTTATAAACTGATTTACACGTTATAGTTTAATTAAGACGTAAGCAATAGATTAAAACCTTACGAATATACAAGACTACTATGATAGATCAAAAAGCCATAAACTGATTTACACGCTATAGTTTGATTAAGACGTAAGTAATAAAATAATACGTTACAGACATAAGAGACTATTTTGATAGATCAAAAAGTTATTGTCTGATTTACACGTATTAGTTTATTTAAGACGTGAGTAATAAATAAAGACGTAATAAACAGACTAAGACGTAATGAATAGACTAGGACGTCTTAGACGTGTAAACATATATGTAGCATTACCTTATTAACTACTTACTAATAGAATATAAACATACGTAGTAAAAAGCAGGGTTGGAAAATTAATTAATTAGCCGCAGGGTTGGGAAAAATAATTAATTAATAATAATTAATAATAATTAATAATAGGTATTTTACTGTTAAAGGTAAGTAATGTGCTAGTATACTTCATCATACCTTTATCTAAGTCTAACTAGCACTGCTTCGCTGTAGCTACAAGTAATGCCTTAAAAGCAGCGTTTTTTAGTATGTCTGCTAGTACTAGATTTACAGTTGTTATAGCCTCCTTTAGCAGCTTCTAAAATTTTTTAATAGGGTTAAGATCAGGGCTATACGGAGGCTAATCGATTAACTTTACCCTATTCTTTAAACTCCAAGCACGTAACCAGTTTTAGACTAAATGTGCTTTGTGTGTTAAAGCATTATCTTGGACGAAAATGCTATCTTGTAGGCATATTATTAGTAAGTTTTATTAAAGGCATTTAAGTATAGTTCGTAATGTAACGCCTCCTTAGGCAGATTTAGGGTCGCTATGCATTAAGTACAATTTAGTACGATTACTTTATAAGAATACACCCTAGAACATTTAAGAGTGTCTCGTTAGTTTTACCTTTAGCTAAACATTCTTAGCGAGTAATCGCTCGCCCTATATCGTTAGTATTCGCTAAGATATAAGAGTTAGAAGTTATACCTTTTTGTAGAAGACCTATTTGTTTTTAATACCCTTACCCTAGGCTACTATAAACTCGTCTAAAAAGACCTAGTGCTTCTAAGTTTCAAAAGGCTTATTCACGTGTACTCTTGCGAACTACAGGCGTCTTGTAGCAGCTACCTTAGATAATTTAGGCCGTCTAAGTGCTATATAGTGTTAGATGCCTTGTTTTTTAAGTGTTTAAGTAATTGTCTTTATATAGTACTCTAGCTATACCTATTGCTTTAGCTTAATTACTATGATAAAAGGGTTAATCTTAATACATTAATTAATATAACGTATATCTTTAGCACTTAATACTAATAGACGCCTTAATCGCTTCTTACTTTATACTAATTTTTAGTTAGTATACTGCTTAATAATACTAAAGATAAAGTGTATCTTAATGCCTTTTATAGCAGCGATGTGCTTATAAGAATAGCCTACTTTTTGGCTATAAACAATCCTAGTCCTTGTATAAGGACTATATTTGTATCTAGCTATAGTGTACAAAATAGCCGTTAATGGAGGGAGGTTTAAAAGGGAGGCATTACTTTAACGCGTAAAAAAAAACGCGTTGTAAAATTTAAATTAAAAATTTATTTAACACTTAAATTAACCTACTATAGTATCTACTTAGGTTGAGTAATATGTTAATTTTTAGCTAGGTTAAGTAATATAGTAGTATTTACTTAAGTTTAAATAAGTAGTATACTTATATAAACTATTATTAAAACAAGATTTAAACAAAGTGTTATTTAGACTATTTAGACTAATAAAGTTATAAGCTAATTTACACGCTATAGTTCGATTAAGACGTAGGTAATAAATTAATACTTTATAGACATATAAGACTACGTATAGTAGATTAAGACGTTACAGTCCGATTTACACGCTATAGTTCGATCAAGACATAAGTAATAGATTAATACGTTACAAACATAAAAGACTATTTTAATAGATTAGAACGTTATTGTTTGATTTATACGCTATAGTTTAATTAAGACGTAAGTTATAGATTAATACGTTATTGTCTGTTAAAGACGTTATAGACAGATAAGTCTATAGGTAGTATTAGCTTATTATTTATCTAATATAACTAAATATAGACTTTATGTAGAAGATTAAGACGTTGTATATGCTTCCATAAAGTACTGGCGTATTGTATATTTACTATAACTAAATATTATTATTCTACTAAAACTAATTAATTAATTAATTAATTTCAAAGGTCAAATTAAAATTAATGAATTAATTGATTACTAGCACCAATTAATTAATTTTAATTAATTTTTTTCAAGGTTAAATTAAATTAAATTAATTAATTGGTTAAAATGGTCAAATTAAAATTAATTAATTAATTGACCGTTAATTAATTATTTTTTAATTATTTTTTCCAACCCTGCTAATAAGTAAATTATAAGATAGACCTATCTTAACCCTTTTGCCGGCTAGCCTATTAACGTAAAGAAATAAAAGAAAGCCTTACACTAGATTAAGAAGTACTACTTAAAAGAGGCTAAATATAACAGGAGAAATAACGCTATAAGTCTTAAATACCGGGTAAAGATGTTTTAAAATACTACCGTAAGACGGATCTCTTAAAGGACTATCTGTATATAGCGCTGCCGTCTATAATAGCATCTAGGATTGCCCTTGATTACTATAAGCGCATACAGTCTTGCCTTACAAATCCTACAGCATGGACGGAGCTGCTAGATGCTATAGCGGCTTAATTTAAGATACCCTACAGTGGGGTTCCATTAATCTGAATACGAAACGCGAATTTTCGCGTAACCGCGACTATTCTTACTACCACCTCCTAACTTTAAACCACTATAACTTTACTAAATGGCTTTGAAACTTGAAGAGTTTGGTGCCATTTTGTCGGCTAATCGTGAATCTAAGCATGAGTTAAGTCCTGAATTAAGGGCTGCTGTCTGTTCCTTAGTATATGCTGAAATACTACAGCGTTAAGTTACAAGCATTTTTAGCGTTAGCTTGGGTGTAGTATAGTTAATACTTTGTTGGTTTAAAGAATCGTAGTCCTTTTAGGATGTACTTTAAACTAGGCGTTCCTTGTATATTACGTATTAGGACTAAAGATATTTACTATAATTGTCTTAAAGATATCCTTAGATTACTTACTATAGGCTTACTAGCCGCCTACCTTACAAGCTATCTTATAATACTATCCGCCGTATCTTTTAACGCTATAATATCCGTAAATAGAAAGCTATAAGTAAAATCTTAACTTTTAAAGTAACTGTTTAAGCTTAACTATTAGTTATACTACATTAAAGGGAGGATGTTAGTAAATTAATGTAAGTATAT
Organism: Grosmannia penicillata; assembly: GCA_002778075.1. Lineage (NCBI taxonomy): Eukaryota > Fungi > Ascomycota > Sordariomycetes > Ophiostomatales > Ophiostomataceae > Grosmannia > Grosmannia penicillata. The sequence goes on from PCDK01000011.1 coordinate 1,207,625, forward strand.
AGGTTTAAAGTTATTATATACATTAAGGCTAATTAGTTAGTGCCTTTTCTTTAACGAAAGTAGCTACTAAAACATAGTAAATAAAGGAAAACTTATGGTTTTTTTACTTAAGTATATAAAAGTAACTAAGTAAGTTTATTAATGTCTTAGATTACGGAAAACCTATAATCTTAATTATAGTTTAGGGTAGTATCTTTAAGGAAGGCCGTACAGATTTAGTAGTTATGTAAAAAGACAACTCGTTAAACAAGAAAGGTAGCTACACTTCTTAGAGTTATTAGGATGCATTAACTAAAGGCTTATTACTAAAATATAACAGGATACGGCACTTTTAGTAAGATAATGCGCTTATATATAAGTCTAAATCCACTATAAAATAGCTTAAAGATTATAACATTAAACTACTTTTAAATTAGCCACCTTATAGCCTAGATTTAAACCTAATTAAGCACGTATAAGCTTAAATAAAGCGCATTCTTCGCCAAAAGTATCTTAAGGTTTAAAGCTTAAAAAAAAGTGGTTAACATTGCTAAATTTACGAATATAATATAAGACTATTATTGGTGGTCAGTAAAGCAGCATGTAATTAATAGTCTGATTAATTCGGTGCCGCGACGCATCGACGTAGTAATTCAGGCGCGTGGCTAGTATACAAAATATTAGGTAAAATACCTGAATTCTAACATGGCTACCTTTTTTTACGCTTAAAATCAGTATTCGTTGCGGTAGCTTTGTTAGAAAGGACGTACTGTGTTATCTTAAATTTAAAAATTTAATGGCTAGAAGTAGGGTGTATTTAAACTTTTAGTCTATATCTGTAGGCCCTACAGGCTTAAACAATACGCTAGTAATTAATAACGCTTTAAGACGTAATTTGTAGCGTACTAAATTAGCTACTTTACTAGGCGGTGTAGATACTTTATACGCGGCTTAAACGTATATAGTTATATCTTAAACCTAAATACTATACGTTAAATTAACTCTTTAGCTACCTTATTTAAGCTTTTAAAGGACACTTAGCTACGCTTAAGCTAGTTATTTTAGTATTAACGACGGCTACTACTACTAAAATATTAACGTTAGCTATAAAGATAAGTTTGTAGGCCTAAAAGAAGGCTAATTTAGTAATAACGTTATTTATAATAAAGGTAAAGGAGACACTATTTGCTAACCGTACCTTTTAACGCGCTAGTAAGGGCTAAAAGCCTCTTAATACTATATTTATAATAAGGAGGGATGCTAATACGCTAACTACTCCGTTACTAAAAAGGCAGCATACTTACGTAAGTGGAAGTTATAAGGTAAAGGGATTACGGCGTAGTATTTTACCGTTAAAAAGGCCGCCGAAGACGGTATAGATAATGTAGACTCTAAGGTTAACGATAAAATGATAAACGTAACCGTTATTAACCTTACTGACTTTATAACAAACAGCGACGACGTTAGATACAAAATGTTTTAGACCTCTGCCTCCGACGGCCCTTAAAAGGCCGTTTAAAGCTTATACTCTAACCGTATCTCCTACACACTTTTAAGAAGTACTAACCCTAAAGACAGCGATAAAGAAGCGGTTTTATACGTTAGGCTATCCTACTACAATAAAGATAAATTTATAAGCTTTATTATTAACACTAGCGCCGCTAAACAATCTACGTATAGCATGCCTTAGTTTTAAGCACTCTAAAAGCTCTGCCCTAATACTATACTAAACACGTTAGTAGCTAGGGCAGTTACCGTAAAGTTTAATGCTAGACTAAAGACTATCTTAGTGGGACGCGTTACCGTTATAACGCTAATTAGAAGCATTAAATTTTACGTTATAAGCATTAATACACTGTTTTTTATATTACTTAAAGATATAGACTGTCTAAGGGCATACCTAGATAATATACGTAACGTAGTAGTAATAAAGGCTAGCAAGACGCCCGTTATACGTCGTTTCGGCTACGTATTTATTACTATACTAAAGATAGCATACTCCCTTAATACATAAAGCTTCTTTACTACGGCTAAATTAAAGCGTCTTTACTAACGTTTTAAGTACCCGTTAATAAGCTATATAAGCTACTAATAAAGGCAGGCAACGTTAATAGTAAAGATCTAGCTAAACTACGCTAAATCCGTAAATTCTATTATAATTACTAGCTAAATAAAGGCCCCCTAAAGTAATTTAAGTTTACTTACGTAAAGGTAATAACGTAGCCTTTAACGGGACTATTCTCATTAATGTAGCTTATATTAACGGCCAACCATATATATACGTTATTAATAAAGCCACAAGCTTTATAGCAGGCTAATAGCTGCTTAAAATAACCGTACAACATACGTAAGATATGCTAAAAGAGTATTAGATTAACACTTACCTTAGCCCTTTAAACTTTATTGTTTATAACAAAGGCACTAACTTTATAAGACAAGACTTTTAAGACAACGCTGCCCTTATAGGCAGTAAGGTAAAGGCAGTACTGACGGAGGCTTATTATAGTATAAGCAAGGTAAAGCGCTACTATACCGTTATTAAACAAGCCTATTACATTATTAAGCGTAAAACCCTTAAACTATTACAAGATATAGCACTCTAAATAGCATTTAAAGTAGTAAATAACACTGTAAGACTAAACAGTATAGTCCTAACACTACTAGTATTTAGCGTATACCCTTAACTATTATTTATAACTACACCTACCTTAACGGTAACCAGGGTTAGCAAATTAATTAATTAATCCAAATTAATGGAAAATTAATTAATTGAAATTAATTAATTAATCCAAATTAATGGAAAATTAATTAATTGAAATTAATTAATTAATCCAAATTAATGGAAAATTAATTAATTGAAATTAATTAATTCGAACTTTAAAAAAAATTAATTAAAATTAATTAATCGGCCAAATGATCAAAATTAATTAATTAATTAATTAATTAATTAATTAATCTTACTTAGTAATCAAAAACCTATTATACTTAGTCTTTATATAAGAACTTATTTAAATATAATAGTTTACTTTGCTTATAATAGTTTATACTGTTTATAGTAGTCTATTTTGTTTATAATATTTTATTCTACTTATTATAGTATAATCTGTTTACAATGGTCTATTCTAATTATAATAGTCTATTCTGTCTATAATATTCTATTCTACTTATTATGGTCTAATCTGTTTATAGTAGTCTAAGCTGTTTATAATAGTCTAATCTGTTTGTAACAGTTAACTTTACTTATAATACTCTGTTCTGTCTATAATAGTCTAATATATTTAAAATACGCTAATATGCTTATAATATATAAAGACATAAGTTAAATATATAAACTAACAACCTAACAACCTAACAACCTAACTACTAGTCCTCCTGCTTATTCTCTAATAAAGAGTTCAGAACGTTAATATCAGACACCCTTCAAGACTTCGATAGCATAATCCTTTTCACCGTTTTAAGCAATAGCCTATTTATAAACTTTGTAACCACATTGCTACTAGTAAAAAAACCCGTTCAACAGCCGCAGACGTTGCAGGAATAGCCAAATACCGTCTAGGTAGTATGATTAATATATAAAGACGTTACAGACGGCTGCACCTACATGTAGTACTAGCTTATTATTTTCTAACATAACTAAATACAGACGCATGTAGACGATTAAGACGTTATAAACAGATAAGTCTGTATATAATAGATTAGACGTTACAAACGGCTACACCTACATGTAGTACTTACTTAAAACTACTAAATATAAACGTATGTAGAAGATTAAGACGTTATAACATGTAGGTTTATATTGGCTTATAGTTTATTAGCTGCCTACTAGACTAATTAATTAATTTTAATTAGGGTTGGCAAAATAATTAATTTAAATTAATTAATTCAATTAAAATTAATCGTTAACCTAAAAACAATTCATTTTAATTAATTCATTTTAGTACTAGAAAATTAAATTAATTTTAATTGTTTGGGAGGTCAAATTAAATTAAAATTAATTTACTTATTTGTCTTGACACAAAATTAAATTAAAATTAATTGTTTTTCTTTTTTACCTTTATAAAAAATTAAATTAATTTTAATTTTTTAAAGTTCAAATTAAATTAAATTAAATTATTTTCTAAGACAATTAATTAATTAATTAATTAATTTTAGTACTTTACTTTTACTATAATACTTTATTATGCTTATAATAGTTAAATATACTTATAATAAACTACTGTGTTTAAAATACGTTAATGTATATAAAACAGTCTAACTTACTTATAATAGCTTATTATGTCTAGAATACGTTAATGTATGTAGAATAGTTAAATGTGTATATAATAGTTAAATGTACTTACATAATAAAAAAGTTATAAACTGATTTACACGCTATAGTTTAAATAGGACGTAATTAATAGATTAGGACGTTACGAACATACAAGACTATTATGATAGATCAAAAAGCTATAAACTAATTTACACGTTATAGTTTGATTAAGACGTAAGTAATAGATTAAAACCTTACGAATATACGAGACTACTATGATAGATCAAAAAGTCATGAACTAATTTACACGCTATAGTTCGATTAAGACGTAAGTAATAGATTAATACGTTATAGACATAAGAGACTATTTTAATAGATTAAAAAGGTATTGTCTGATTTACACGTATTAGTTTAATTAAGACGTAAGTAATGGATTAAGATGTAATGAATAGACTAGGACGTCTTAGACGTGTAAACCTATTTATATGTGGCATTACCTTATTAACTAACTATATACTAATAAAATATAAGCGTACGTAATAAAAAGTAAGATATAATAAAGATATATAAATACAGATTATTTGAATAAACTGTAATAGGTTAACATAACATATAAAATTAATTTTAGTACTATTAATTAATTAAATTAAAATTAAATTAAAATTTTTAAAGTTTTAATTAAATTAAATTTAATTATTTGATTTTTACTAAAAGCCAAATTAAATTAAATTAAATTAAATTAAATTAAATTTAATTTAATTTAATTTAATTTAATTATTTTTGCCAACCCTGATTTTAATTAATTAATTAATTAATTAAAGGAAAATAATTAATTAAAATTAAAATTTATTAATTAGTCTAGGCAAAAAAATTAATTATTTTTTAATTATTTTTGCTAACCCTAACGTAACGCGTTACGTAGTAGCTATTAAGGCCGTAATAAAAGACCTTAAAAAGGCCTACGTACAACGCTAAATTACAGACGGACTTCGTTTACGTAACGGCCTAGATATGATAAAGCTACGGCTAAATAATCTTATTATATGTAACGGGCTAAGGGCCCGAGCGTGGCTAAGGCTAGTGCCACAGCCGACTGTAGCTAGGAGGGTAAGGGCCGATCGGTCCTTACTAAAAGCGACGATAACGGCGATAGTGGAGGCACGATCGGACGCCACCAAAGGACGCCGATAACAGGACCGATCAACACTCACTAAAAGAGGACGCGCGTAATATGTTTTCGGTCCCGCAGGACCGAAGATTCATAGACCCGCGGGTCTAAAAACTTTCGACTCTAAATAAGGTAATGAAGGGCGGGTCGGTCCCTACGATGTAGGCAGATAGGAGGTGTGGGCAGATAGGAGATGTCCGATCGTATTCCCTTTAGGCAAAGGAGATATCCGATCTGACGCACCTTTAGAGGATAGAGGTAAGATGTATATAAGCCGCTAACGTAGACGATTAGAGTCTTAGGCGTGGCATCTAATTCTTTTTTATTTATAAGTTTATCTTTAGTATAAAGTAGTCTATAGGACCTTAATCTATCGGTGTTCGCTCGAGCTACTTGCCGTAGTAACCCGCTATATTAGAATTAAATCTTATCTTTTAAGGGAAAAGGGGCCCTTAGACGACAATTAATACACCCTTAAACAAAGACCTTTTAAAAGATTAGATTAAAGGTAATAAAAGAAGTAACTAAAGATTTAACTAGCGCTAATTAAACACACTTAAGAAATAAGGATAGTTATAACAAAGATACCTAATCGGATCCTACTAAAGCACTAGTAGAAGAATCGCCTAAAGATAGAAGGCTAAGAAGTAGACATAAACCATACGTTTTAAGTTATACAGCAAAACGTTAATATACTAATAAATAAATAAACGGATCTATTAAACTAACTAGCAACGGCCCTTACCTAAGTAGCGTAGGCCTATGCCTAGGTTTAAGAGCAAGCTAATTAGCTAGTAAAAGCGTAAGCTAGGATACAGGCGCTTAAACAAACACCTATGCCAGAGGGAGCTGTTAGAACCGATCTAGCGTACCTAAAACAGTAAAAGATCCCTTATCTAAAGTGTTTTAATAGGACGAAGGCGGACTACCGGCTATAAAGGATTTTAATCTAAAACAAGCTAGCTAAGAACGAAGAAATAATTAGCGATGCTAATACTTAGGCAGCGTATATATTCTCCCGCCTAGACAGATCTGCCTTGGCTATAATGGTAGACTATGTAGCTACAAACCGTTACTAGGAGAACCCTAACAATTTACTAGCTTACCTTAACACCATTTATATAGATCCTAACAAAAAAGTATAAGTAGCTAATAAGCTTACTGCCTTACGCTAAGGCTAAGATAAGGCCGTAGCTATCTTCCTACTAAAGTTTAAACGTCTTTATATATAAAGTAGTAGAAGTACTAACGAACATGCCTTAATTAGATCCCTTTAGGCCTGCCTAAACAAAGAAACTAAGAGAGTACTAATCGGATACAAGACAGAGACACTTACCTTTATGGCGTTTAAGGAGACCCTTTACTAGCTAGGATTAAAGCTTAAAGGACTAAAGGTGGGTAGCCGTAGCCTACCCTAAGGCCACTAATCCTTATTACCCGAACCTATAGACCTTTAGGCCGGCAAAACCTAACCTAAGGGATTAAACCTACGCTAAACTAGCCGTTAAAATAGGCATAAAACCCACACCTGTTTTAACTATAATTAGGTCCGTCACCTAGCACGGAACTACTACTAAAAGCGCCGCTAGCCTATAAGAGATTAAATCTAAGCCTAGAAGACCACCCTAGGCCTAGATCCTACCTAAGGACGTAAAGGATTCTAGTAACGACAGATTAGACTCCCTTTTAGGAAACGCACAGCTCCTTACTTAAGTCTTAGTAAGGAGTAAGGGACGTATAAGCTAGCGCCTACTTTTGTGTGTAGCTGCCTACTAAATTTTAGACACTATACAACTATATTTATGTAATATTTTAGATCTACGTTACAATTTTTACGTTAACTTATACACCGTTATTCGTAATATTTTATGCTTACTAAAGGACTACGTCCTTTACATTATTAAGCCCTTATACAGTATGTTAAAGGCAGGCAACCATTAGTTCGCTACCTACACTAAACACTACACTAATGCCTTAGGCATAAGACTGTCTACCTATAACGTATGCCTTATAATACATAAGGATAAGGCTACCTTTAGTATCGTTAGTCTTTAAACTAACAATACGCTTATTCTAGCTAATAATACATTTGTAATCTATAAGGAGACGGCTTTAAATGTAGCCAGCTTCCTAGCTAAACTATAAAAGGCACTTAGCAGTAATACACTACTTAAATTTAACGGCAGGCTGCTTTAACTAGCTAATAATGGCTTTATTAAACTCTTATAAAAGAGTTAAGTAGTAAATATTAGCATTATCTATAATACGCCGTAAATCTTAAGGGGCACTTATAGTAAATAAAGTCTTTAACCTTTAACAACGTAATAGTAGTATATTATATAGCGCGTACGCAGTACGTACGGAGCCTTTGTCTTTTAGCTTAAAGTAGTATATAATCTCTTTAGTACCGCTTAATACACTATACTAAATACTAAAAAGGTAGTAGCATTAAACGTACGTCTTTAGCAGGGTTAGGACAAATACTAATTTAATTTAATTTAATTTAGTATGCCATTCAAAATACTAAATTAAATTAAATTAAATTAGTATACTAAATTAGTATACTAAACAAAGTAATGTAATAAATTGTATCTTCTTAAACTAAGTAATGTAGTAGTATCAGGGCTGGTAAAATTAGTTAAAAATTAATTAATTAATTTTAATTTGACCTTGAAAATTAATTAATTGAAATTAATTAATTATTTTGTCCAAAATTATTTAATTTAATTGGTTTTAGTAGAATAAGAATATTTAGCTATAGTAAATAAACAATACGCCAGTAATTTATGTATATATATACAACGTCTTAATCTTTTACATACGTCTATATTTAGTTATATTAGATAAATAATAAGCTAATACTGCTTATAGACTTATCTGTCTAGAACGTCTTAAACAGACAATAACGTTCTGATCTATCAAAATAGTCTCATATGTCTGTAACGTCCTAATATATTAAGTACGTTTTAATCAAACTATAACGTGTAAATCAGTTTATAACTTTTTGATCTATAAGCACATTAAGTTATATAAACTATTCTAAACATAATAACGTATTCTAAGCATACTAAACTATTATAAACATAATAACATATTTTAAACATAATAAACTATGTTAAGCATATAACTATTTTAAGCATATAACTATTCTAAGCATATAACTATTCTAAGTATATTAGAATATTTTAAGTATGAAGTAAAGTACTAAAATAAATTAATTAAAATTATTTTAATTAATTAATTGTCTTGGCAAATAATTTAATTTAATTTAATTTAACCTCTCTAACAATTAAAATTAATTTAATTTTTACGAAGGCAAAAAGAAAAAATTAATTTTAATTTAATTTGACCTTCCGAAAATTAAAATTAATTTAAGTTTTGCCAAGACAAATTAGTAAATTAATTTTAATTTAATTTGACTTCCTAAACAATTAACATTAATTTAATTTTCCAGTACTAAAATTAATTAATTAATATTAATTGTTTTCAGGTTAACAATTAATTTTAATTGCATTAATTAATTAAAATTAATTATTTTGCCAACCCTGGTAATAAGCCTTAAGCGTTAAAAGGTATACGTAGTAGGATCTTTAACCCCTTAAATATAAAGTAGTAATACGTTGTATAACGTACTTATAGCGTATACATTACTTTTATTTATTAACCTAAGGTAGTATATAATCTCTTTACTACTACTTAATATACTAAACTAAATACTAAAGATATAAACGTGTTAAATACTAGGCTTTACTAGTAATTAACTAACTAAAACTATAGGCTACGCTTTATAAAGTTAAATAAGACTACTATTTAAGTAGTAGCCTTTACTAACGTAACGTTTATAAATAGTAAAGATTTATTATTATAAATTAGCTACGTTATTATTGTAAAGGACGCCTTAAGTAAGGCTAACATTAGTTATTAGTTATTAACTAAGTATAAACATATAATAAAATTAGTCCTTATAGCTAAGTTATACGCGCTTATTTATAACTTTAACATTATAAGTTATATTAAGGTAACGGCTAACAAGATTTATAAAAGACGAATCTCTTTTATTATTTATATAGACAGCAAGAGCATTTTTAACGATATTACTTGTTTAAGCTTAATAAACAAGAAGAGGCTTATGATTAGCCTAGCAATGGTCCGCCAAGCCTATAAGCGACGGGAGATCGCGGAGATTAAATGGATAACAGGGACTGCTAACCCTACTAATGCTATAACAAAACGCGGCGTATGCGACGTACTATTATGATTAGTAAACACTAACAGCATTAAGATAAGGAAGGAAGGACGAGTGGAAAGGGAGTAGCTAATAGGAGCATTGGATTTTCGTAGACGGCCAATTAGCTTGCCGTATTTCTTTTGTCTAAATTACCTTCATTAATACGCACCTATTAGGTGCATATAGTCGTAATACGCAGCATCACGGCTTTTTAGAAGAGAGTTAGTGTTAGTAATTACAATACCGGGCTAACCCACATTTCCTGTCCAACCAGCCAATAGGAAGTAAGCCCTATAAGGGCCTACTTTAGACCGTACAAACCCAACGCAGCCATAAGTATTACGCATCGGGCGTCACGATAGTTAGACAGACTTTATGCTTATCCCACCTAGACCAACTGTACCCCCCCTATTAAGAGCAGGGTTAGCAAAATTAATTAACGGTCAATTAATTAATTAATTAATTAATTGGTTTTAGTAGAATAATAATATTTAGTTATAGTAAATAAATAATATGCTACATCTTAATATTTTACATAAGTCTATATTTAGTTATATTAAATAAATAATAAGCTAATACTACCTATAGACTTATCTGTATAGAGCGTCTTAAACAGACAATAACGTATTAATCTATTACTTACGTCTTAATCGAACTATAACGTGTAAATCAGACAATAACGTTCTGATCTATTAAAATAGTCTCGTATGTCTGTAGCATCCTAGTCTATTAATTACGTCCTAATTAAACTATAACGTGTAAATCAGTTCATAACTTTTTGATCTATCATAATAGTCTTGTATAGTCGTAAGGTTTTAATGTATTGCTTACGTCTTGATTAAACTATAACGTGTAAATTAGTTTAGAATGTCTTATCTAGTATACGTAAGTTATAGTTAGTTGTAACGTCTTAATCTATTTATTTACTTGAATTATTATTTAGTTAAGTTTAAGCTGTTTATTTAATATATATACACTACTATTATCTACACTATATCTTACTAGCTAAGTAGCCAAGCAGCTAACTAACTAGCCAACCAGCCAACCAACTAACTAACCAACTAACTAACTAACCAACTAATCAACCAGCTAACTAGCTAACTTACCTTTTATCTAACAAAATGGCCTCTTTTAACGTTACCTTTTCTCCTTTACTTATTGATGTTAATAATAAATCAGCTACCTTTTTAGCTTCGGAATCACCTGCTGTTGCTGAAAAGTCTACTGATTTTCATTCAGAAGATTTTGTACTTAATGATTCAAAATCAGTAATTTATATTATTGTTAAGAAGCTTGTTAAAAGAACCCTTTTGCCTGTTGTTGAAGGCTAGGACCGTAAAGTCCGTGTTACTTGTACTAGGTATGCTTATATTTTAAGCGTTTTTTATTAATCTTTTTAAATAACCTTTACTTTTACTTACTTAATTTTAGGTGTTTATACAAAAAGGACGAAGTATTACAATACTTTAAAAGCTTAAACTTTATCTAGCATTATAAGCAAAAACATCGTAATGTTGCTTATAATAAGACTTTAGAATAATAGCTATTAAGTAAGTTAGCTTTAACTTCTTTATAATTAACTAATACTTAACATACTTAGATAATAGTACAAAAGAGAGTATTTTTACTTTAGCTAGACGTAAACAAAGTTGTGTATATACTATTTACGATAATAGTACTACTTTTAGTTATACTTTTAGTTTTACTTTTATTGTTAATAAAGACAATGCTAATAGTAAAATATTGGCTTTTGTTATTAATAATAATCTATCGTTTAATACAGTAGATTTGGACTCTTTTAAGGATTTGATTTCCCTTTATAACCCGTACGTTTTAAAGCCTTACTATTATTAACTAACTACTAACTTAATTATAGGTCTGTACCTGGTATTAATAGGAAAAAGCTTAAAGTCGTCTTAGACAAAGCCTTTAAAACAGAGCTTGATTCTACCGATAAGGCTTTTTTCGAGTAATATTAAAGACTTTGGTTGCTTTTCTTTGTCTTTTGATTTATGGACTACAAATATATAGACGTTGTACTTGGGGTTGGCTGTTACTTATATTAACTTAAAGTATCAGCTTATTTATAAGCTAATTAGTATGCTTGCTTTTTTACTATTAACTTGACTTAACCTTACTTAACCTAACTAATTAATAATAGGCTTCTATGAGCTAGCTGTTAAGCATACTGGCTAAAATGTCTTTGATGCTATTTAGACAATCTTAGAAGACTATCCTTTTATTTCTACTTCGTCTATTTTTAGGTACGTTTAATAACTAACTAATTACTTACTTAATTACTTAACTAACCAGTTTTTATAGCTTTACAAGAGACAATGCTTTAAGCAATAATGCATTTATGTTATTGTTTGAAGACGACTTTGCTGAGCAGTTAGACTATGCTTTTGACAATGACGTTAGATGCGTGGCCTATATCCTTTACCTGGTTGTTAAGGATATACTATTAGGTTATCTTGATTCTGTTGCTGGGGACGATGACTTGGCAGACGAAATAGGTAAGTTTAACGTTTACTTACTTACTTACTTACTTATTTATTTACTTTTTACTTACTAACTAATAACTAACTAGGCTTGATTTTACGTATTAGACGGCTTGTTACTTTAACAAAGTATATAAGAGAGGTAAAGTCTTTTCTTTTAGAAGTGATTAGCCATTGTAAGCAGCAAGGCCGTATTGATCTAGACTTTAAGTCTAAGATTATTCCATTGGGTATGCTTATTACTTTACTTTTTACTTTACTTTTTACTTTACTTTTTACTTTACTTTTTTTATTAATTAAACTAACTTAAAACAGACATGCTAACGCGCTGGAATTTAACTTATGCTATGCTTTTAGTATTTCTGGCCTTTAAGGAGCCTTTGAAGTACGTTAATAGCCTTATAGCTAACGACGAATTTAAAGGGCTTTTTATAAGGCTAGACGAATGGCAGGTGATTTAGTATTTGATGCAGATATTTTAGGTGTTTTTAAAGCCGTCTGTTAAGCTGTAAGGTTAAGTTTACGTTACGTTGTTTATGGCCTTACTCTTTATTTATTAGATTTATGGTAAATCAAGAGGCTTGGTTACGTCTTTTGAGGGCTTGGCTGCTGCTGGTGTTGATGAGACTTTGGTATGTATAAGTCTTATAATTCACTTACTTACTTGTTTAATTACTTACTTATTTACTTACTTACTTATTTACTTAGTCTACGCATTTGTCTTATTTTATTACTGCTATTAAACGTGGCATTAGTAGGATGAACAAATACTGGCCTAAGACTCCTTAGAAGTCTGACTTAAATGCCTTAAAGCCTTTTTGATTGGTTTATTACTTGATCTACGGTTTAAGTTAGGACATTTTTAGCCGCCTGGCATACTTTATTTTTATAGTAGTATTGTTACTGATGTTGTTGACTTGCTAAAGGAAGAGTATGAACGGTAAGTAATCCTTTTAACTAGTTATGAGTTAATAACTAACACTTACTTTTACTTATAGGCTTAAAGGTGGCGTAGGTAATAGCTAAAGTTAAGGGTTTGTTGATGAATTATCTAAACCTAGACTACCTTGTACTACTAGCCTTAGTAATAGTAATGATGATGATGACTTATTTGTTACTTCGTTTAATTAATCAGAAGAGTATGCCTCTTATTTACATAAAGAATGTGAATTAAAAGATGCAAGTAATTAAGCCTTCTTCTTTTTCTTCTTCTTTTTATTAACTAGCTATTAACTTTTATTTAGATTAATCTTTTGTAGTACTAGCGTCTTAATAACGCAAAATACCCTTTTTTGGGCGTACTAGCTAGACGGTATTTGGCTATTCCAGCAACGTCTGTAGCTGTTAAACGGATTTTTTCTATTAGTAGCAACGTGGTTACAAAGTCTAGAAATAGACTATTGCCTGAAACGGTTTGGAAGATTATGTTATTGAAGTCTTGGAGGATTTCTAACGTTTATAGACTGAATGCTTTGTTGGATAATTAAGAGGATTAGTTAGTGGTTAGTTTAATAGTTTGTTATTATATAACTTATATGCTTTTATAATAAGCACTTTAACGTATTATAAGTAAATTATAACATTCTAAACATAATAAACTATTATAAGCACATTAAGTTATAATAAGTAATATAAACTATTCTAAAGACAATAACGTATTCTAAGCATAATAAACTATGTTAAGCATATAACTATTCTAATCATATTAGAATATTCTAAACACAGTAACGTATTCTAAATATAATAGCGTATTCTAGACATAACAAATTATTCTAAGCATAATAACGTATTCTAAACACAATAAACTATTATAAGTAAACTAGACTATTTTAACCATATAATTGTTTTTTTTAATACAATACAAAATAACAAGTACGTTAAAGTATAATAAGAGTATTACAGTATTTTAGACTCTATTTAGTTATTTGTATAAAATCATATATAATAGTTCTTTATATATTAATTAGGATTAATTCATTAGGATTAATTAATTAATTAATTAATTTTACTGATTTAGGCGATTAATTAATTAATTTTAATTTGACTAAAAAATTAATTAATTTGCTAACCCTGATTAAGAGAACAGGAGGACGTACAGGGTTAACGGGACAGCACCAATTCCACACCCTATTTCATTGCAAGGCTACATCGATCGATTCTAGTATCGGGATCCCTATGAAGCGACATACTTAAGTCTAAAAAAGTAATACACTTATATAAACTAGTTTACACGCTATAGTTTGATTAAGACGTAAGTAATAAATTAATGCATTACAGACATACAAGACTATTTTTAACAGATTAAAACGTTATTGTCTAATTTACACGTTATAGTTCGATCAAGACGTAAGTAATAGAATAATAAGTTAAAGCGTATACACCTACATGTAGTACCAGCTAATTACTTACCTACTATAGCTAATTATAGACGTATGTAGTAAGACAAGACGTTACAAGCATATATAGCGGAATAAAGTAATAATTAATTAATTAATTAAAATTAATTAAGATTAATTAATCAAGATTCTGGATTGATTAATTTTAATTAATTATTTTCCCAACCCTGATTAAGACGTAAGTAATAAATTAATACGTTACAGACATAGGAGACTATTTTGATAGATTAAAAGGTTATTGTCTGATTTACACGTATTAGTTTAATTAAGACGTAAGTAATAGATAAAGACGTAATGAATAGACTAGGACGTCTTAGACGTGTAAACATATATGTAGCATTACCTTATTAACTACTTACTAATAGAATATAAACGTACGTAGTAAAAAGTAAAATATAATAAGGATATATAAGTAAATACAGATTATTTAAATAAATTATAATAGTTTAACATAATACATAAAATTAATTTTAATTGTTTGGGAGGTTAAATTAAATTAAAATTAATTTACTAATTCGTCTTGGCTAAAATTAAATTAATTTTAATTTTTCGAAGTTTAAATTAAATTAAAATTAATTATTTGATTTTTACTAAAAGCCAAATTAAATTAACACTAATTAATTAAAATTAATTAATTGATTTAAATTAATTTTTTTTCAAAATCCAATTAATTTTAATTAATTAATTAAAATTAAGTAATTAGTCTAGTAGGCAGCTAATAAACTATAAGCCAATATAAACCTACATGTTTATAACGTCTTAATCTTCTACATACGTCCTAATCTTCTGCATACGTTTATATTTAGTAGTTTTAAGTAAGTAATAAGCTAATACTACATGTAGGTGTAGCCGTTTGTAACGTCTAATCTATTACATACAAACTTATCTGTCTGTAACGTCTAATCTATTATATACAGACTTATCTGTTTATAACGTCTTAATCGTCTGCATGCGTCTGTATTTAGTTATGTTAGAAAATAATAAGCTAGTACTACATGTAGGTGCAGCCGTCTATAACGTCTTTATATATTAATTATACTAGCTAGACGGTATTTAGCTATTCCTGCAACGTCGGCGGCTGTTGAACGGGTTTTTTCTATTAGTAGCAATGTGGTTACAAAGTTCATAAATAGGCTATTGCCTAAAACGGTGAAAAGGATTATGCTATTGAAGTCTTGGAGGGTGTCTGATATTAACGTTCTGAACTCTTTATTAGAGAATAAGCAGGAGGACTAGTAGTTAGGTTGTTAGGTTGTTAGTTTGTTAGTTTATATATTTAACTTATGTCTTTATATATTACAAGCACATTAACGTATTCTAAATATATTAGACTATTATAAACAAAACAGAGTATTCTAAGTAAAGTTAACTATTACAAACAGATTAGACCATAATAAGCAGAATAGAATATTATAAACAAAATAAATAATTACAAACAGAATAAACAATTACAAACAGAATAAACTATAATAAGTAGAATAAACTATAATAAGCAAAATAGACTATACTAAGTAGAATAGAATACTATAGATAGAATAAACTATTATAAATAGAATAGACCATTGTAAACAGATTATACTATAATAAGCAGAATAAAATATTATAGACAAAATAGACTATTATAAACAGTATAGACTATTATAAACAAAGTAAACTATCATATTTATATAAGTTCTTGTATAAAGACTAAGTATAATAGGTTTTTGATTACTGAGTAGGATTAATTAATTAATTAATTAATTAATTTTGATCATTTGGCCGATTAATTAATTTTAATTAATTTGCCATTAATTTGGATTAATTAATTAATTTGCCAACCCTGCTTGTAATACACCTACCTAATCTAGACAGACAGACTAGTTCCCTACTTCCTCCCCTAATACTATTTTTTTTGCTTACTTCTAATCTGATCTCAGATATCTTACTATTGCATGACGCTTTAAACGGCGTAGTGCTCCTATAGAGCACGACACTGATCTGACATCACCTATTCAACTGTTAGCGACATCCGATCAGACGTCACTTACGTGACGTCTATTCTCCTGTCTGTGTGTGTTTTGTCTTTTTTCTTTCCTTTGTTTAGCAGTGCAGGTGCCTGGCATCGTGCCCTGCGTCAGTACTTATATGTACCCTTGTACGCGGCTCAAATATTTGTTGATTTGTCGTGGGCGCCCTGCTATAATCAGCAACATTAGAGTCATCGAGGTGATAAGTGGTGCGCGTTTTAACGTGGACCGACCGAACAGTGGGGCGTGGCACACGGGTAAGTATGGCTAAGCTGGGGCTCTCCGTGCTACGAGTACTCGTACACTGTAATTACACTGTACGAGTAAGAAGGCGGTGAGGTTTGCTAGCACAGTCTGACAGAAAGGGCGGTGTAGGCTGGCAAGATAGGCAACTTTTTACCTCTTTAAAACTCTTTAGAACTTATTTGTTTATCGCCTCCGCTTCCGCCATAAGATCTGCACGCAAAGAGCAATACGAACAGCAACAACTAGGTCGCACACCAGCAGCGTTTGGAAAGCTCTGCTGAAAAAAAAATGTCCCGCGAACAATATGTTGTGCCTACGGCATCCAACCAAAATCCAACCTTTTCCGCGCCCAAAGCTTACGACTCAAATGAAGGCGTCCAGATGAACTATTTGTGTGCAGATTGCGGTATGAAGAACACACTTCGCAGGACAGACCCGATACGCTGCAAAGAGTGTGGAGGTCGAGTTCTTTATAAGCAACGGACAAAGAGGTAACGCGCTATGCTCCGCACAGTAGCAGGCTCAGAGATGTGATTTGTATTAACAATATTCAGAATGGTGCAATTCGAAGCACGATAAGTTGCTTTGTGCGAGACCAAGACGAAGTCCGGCTGGCCGTGAGAAAACTCGTCATGGAGTCGATTTGCATTTGGGAGCTTTTAACTCCGTTTTGGTAAAAACGAAAAGCTAGGGGAAGTAGTAACTTTAAGCCATGCTATTATTAGGTGCTTCCGGACCAAACTGCCTTGAATATTGGACTCAATATTTGATACATTTTCATACACTGCTCGTTTGGATAGATAGTATGCTATCTTGGTGTATGAAGGTATTTGGCAAAACTGGCGCTGTCCGATGTCGAGTCCTTCTGATCTAGAAATGCGGCTTCATATCTGGACTGAAGACCATCTCGATCGTATTCATCATCGGGGTCGACCTCATCGTCGTCTTCTTCATTATCATTGCCACTTTCACTTTCACTGCCGCTAGCACCAACGCTATTCTTGTCTTCTGTGTTCTTGTCACCACCGGGCTTGAAGTTCAGTCCCTTCATCATCTTGTCCAACTCCCTTTGCCGTGCCGCCTTTTTTTGGCCATCTCTCTCCTCTCTTCGTTTTTCGAGCTCCGGCTGGTAGTCTCGTGTGAACTCCTCGGCCTTTTCCTGAACAGCATCAAAAAAATCTTCCACGCCTTGTCCAGTCATAGAACTCACTGCTACCACGCTGAGGTGGGCGTAAAACTCCTCTAGCATCATGCTCATGCTATTCAGCAAACTGCCCATGTAGCCACTACCACCCAGGCTTTCACCTCCTTCCGTGCCGCCAAACGCATTTCGGTCTTCATCGTCACGTAAGGCTGCCTGGAAGGCGTCGTAATCAGTCATCCACTCCTTTGCAAAGCTGGCATCTTTAACATCAGTTTTGTTGAAAACCAAAATCATCGGAAGTTTCGTTTTGTAGAGGATACTGCACGCATATAGCATGTTGCTCATGAACGTGCTGGTGCTTGCTGTTCGTGGCGTATCGATGATGTACGCGATCACCGTAGGGAAGGAGGAGGCAAGCGACTCGAGTAAGATGGTCCCAGACGCGGACCAAACAAAAGCCTCGATCTGTCCTGGTGTGTCGACTAGTATATTCTTGATGGGAGCTTTCCCTTTGCCTGTAGGGTCGGGTGCCGTTCGCTTTTCTAGGAGACTTAGAATTTGGTCGATCTTGGTGGCAAAAAGATTCAAAGATGTCAAAATGCCACCATTTGGCCCCAGGTTGTACTGTTTCATGACTTCCTTATAGTTGACACTGTCCCGTATGTCAATATTGCAGTCGAATGGGACATTAAGGACAGCGGGATCGAGATTTATAACGTAAGGAGGCTCCTTTTCTCCATGGAGGTGTGCATTGATACGCTGCATGAACGTAGTCTTGCCAGAGCCTATACTGTTAGAAGTGCAGTACAATACCATCGGCCGCCAAACCAAACTTGATACTAACCCGCCATCCCAACACAAACGATGGACACAGGCCGCTGCGCTGTGTTCTGCTCCACGATATGTTTTCCTTCGTTTGAAGAAGAAGACTCCATTTTCGATATATTTTGATTCTACCGAGCTGACTGACAAGTTTGCCTTTCATAGGAGTCTTACTGAAACGAAGCAGTGGAAAATTCGTTCTTACACCCCAGTTTGAAGTTACGTAACGTAGCCGTCTCTTGGTCACGTGAGAGAATGGAGCTTGACTATAGTCACGTGACACGAGTATGATTTAAAAATACTGTCCCGTTGTTGACTTTCGGCGTTCGTGGGAATAAACTTCTTGACAAGGGTTGAAGACATGGACGGACTCGCCGAATTCGAGAAGAATATTGCTCTAGAGAAGGCCGAGAGAGATAAAATAGAATCGAGAGAGAGCGATCGAAGCCATCGGCGAAGTGGCAACCACAATAATAAATCTGCGACAAGCCGACACAACACAGCCAAGCATCACCACAGTCACACAAATCGACACCACAAAGACCGGCCCGAGGATAACGATGACCCAGATGCGCATAGAAAAAAGCGACGTCGTAATGCAGGGAATGATAGTGAAAGTCTTAACACTGAGCCTGTCGACGGTCAAAGTCAGCTTTTAGTACGGCATCGAGCAAACGTGCAGCCATCCTCTGAAATGGAAGATGGAGAGCCAGATCTTTCTCGAGACTCTTGGATGTCCGCCCCATCGGCCATAGGCGTTGATTATATTCACCGAGCAAAAGACAGAAAACCGGCATTACAAAATCAAGGACCGCAGCATTATATTTCTGCAAAAGAGCTAAACGGAAATGCCTTGCGCCACCTCAATAGCGGAAAATCGGTCCATGATTCAATTAATTGTGAAACGCCAAGCACAAGCTATTCTATTGGCGATGAAGGATCACAATGGAGAATGACGAAGCTAAAGGGCGTGTACGCGATAGCTGAGCAGACAGGTCGACCGGTTGATGATGTAGCAATAGAAAGGCTTGGAAGCTTGCGAGAATTCGACGAAGCACAAGAAGAGAGCAATGAGTTGGAGAGACGGAAGCTACGCGGGACAGGCTATACCGGGCCAGAAAAACCTACGGGGCACTTATACCGCGAGCGACTGGAACAAACCCAAAAAAATGCCTCGACCCTTACAGGCGATGATACCTCTGCATGCTCTTCGCGACCACAACAGGCTGAACGACGAGATCAGCAGCAAGTCGAGCGACTGGACCAGACCGTGCTCAACCGCCTTCGTGCACAGCTTATGAAAGCGAAACTGAAGAAATGTCCAGATGTGGAAAAGCTTGAGGCTGACTACAATCAAGCCCTGGCTGTGTTCGTCTCGGGCGATACCGATGAAGCCGAACATTCTGTCGTGCTAGACCCGACTTACAGCCGTATCTTAGCGGGCGGGAGAGGTGAGGTCAAGGCTGTGGAGTCAAGACGAGGAAAAGAACGCGGTCAAGTCGAGGCAAATGATGATATGACTGTCGAAGATATGTTGCGCGAGGAGCGCCGTACCCGTGGAGCATCTGGCGGAGAAGGATTACGCCTCGCGGAGCGCATTGCCAAGGACGCAAAATTCGACAACGATCTTGAATATATGGACGAGAACGCTGAGAAGCTCGCCAAGCGAACACACAAATCTGAAGCAAGCTTGAAGAGCGCTGCCGTCAGCGACTTCACACGAATGAACAAGATTTTCGAATCCTGCCCTCTGTGCCATCACGAGGACCGCCGACCACCACAAAATCTTCCTCTCGCCCCAATGGTCTCTCTGGCTACACGCGTCTTTCTAACTCTGCCGACAGAGCCAGAACTGACAGAAGGCGGTGCTGTGATTGTGCCTGTTGACCACCATACGAATCTTTTAGAGTGCGACGACGACGAGTGGGAGGAAATACGGAACTTCATGAAAAGCTTGACACGCTTGTACCATGACCAGGGCCGTGAGGTTATATTCTACGAGAATGCGGCCAATCCCAATCGTAAGATGCACGCGGCACTAATGGTTGTTCCCATACCATACGATTTGGGAGATACGGCACCTGCATTCTTCAAGGAAGCAATGCTTTCAGCCGATGAGGAGTGGAGTCAGCACAGGAAGATCATCGATACTGGAAAAAAATCGCGGGAGGGCTTGGGAAGGCAGGCTTTCCGTAAGAGTATTGCGAAAGAAATGCCCTATTTTCATGCCTGGTTCACCCTCGATGGAGGGCTCGGACATGTCGTAGAGGATATAAACCGGTGGCCTAAAGGGGATTTATTTGCAAGGGAGATTATTGGGGGGATGGTCGACGTCGATGTGAGTACGATTAAACGCCAGGGGCGATGGACTCGAAACGACCCACGACTCGAGGATTTCAAGAAGCGTTGGCGGAAGTTTGACTGGACGAGAGTGTTGTTGTAAGAAGGCCGGCTAGAATATACTGATTACTAATCGTGTGACATCGTTTTTATCTTTCTTATCTTGTTATCGATTACTAGACTAGTGAAGAAAAGTTGTCGCAAAGCTTTTCTAAAAACCATCTTCAACTCTACAAACCCAACAGTGCAATCCACCTTTTTTTACCACCAATATGGCGAGACGACGTAACAAGAAGAGGACGCATTCGGCGCCTGTAAACTCTACAAAGAGCACAGTTTTGTCAGCAACTGGGAATGTCTCAGGTCGCACGCCGAAGAGCATGGTCATCCGCATCGGCGCTGGCGAGGTTGGTTCCAGCGTTAGCCAATTGGCATCGGACGTCCGTAAGGTGATGGAGCCCGGAACAGCTAGTAGGCTGAGGGAGAGGAGAGCCAACCGTCTAAGGGACTACGTTACAATGTGTGGTCCCCTTGGCGTCACACAATTGTTGTTGTTTTCGCGATCATCTTCTGGCAATGTCAACCTGCGCATCGCTTCTGCCCCACGAGGTCCTACCCTCCATTTTAGGGTGGAGCGATACTCCTTGGGCAAGGATGTACAACGAGCTCAGAGACACCCTAAAGGAGGAGGAAAGGAATACATCAGCCCGCCCTTGGTAAGCGATCTTATCTCTCAGTTTCATGTCCAATTTGTTTTGCTTGTTGCTGACTCCAATAAAGCTGGTAATGAACAACTTCAGCCTTGCAGAGGATGCAAATTCCAAGATACCGAAACATCTAGAATCGCTTGTTACCACCAGTTTCCAGTCCCTTTTTCCCCCTATAAATCCCCAAACAACTCCACTGTCGTCGATTCGAAGAGTACTGTTGCTTAACAGAGAGCAATCTGGCCCTGATGCTGACTCGCTTGTACTTAATTTTCGGCACTATGCAATCACGACCAAAGCAACGGGTATATCAAAGGCACTCAAAAGGTTGAACGCAGCAGAAAAGCTGCTTCACTCAAAAAAGGCGACCAAGGGAGGATTACCAAACTTGGGAAAGCTACAGGATATATCAGATTACATGGTGGGTGGTGAGGATGGCGGAGGCTATATCTCTGATGGAGGCACGAGTGGAAGCGAAGCGGAGACAGACGCAGAGGTCGAAGTTATGGAAACAACAGCGCGCAAGATTGTTCCAAACAAGGTACGATCTGCGCTTGCTTCTTCGACAGATCTGGGGGGGCAAGAGAGTCGGCGTACAGAAGAGTCCGAAGATCACGTTGAACGGCGGGCCGTGAAGCTTGTTGAGCTGGGTCCCCGCATGAGACTGCGGCTTATAAAGGTGGAGGAGGGCCTGTGCCAAGGACAGGTTATGTGGCACGAACTTATTCACAAGTCGCGAGCAGAGGTCAAGGAATTGAAAGAACGGTGGGAGGCACGCAGCCGGGATAAGGAAGCCAGGAAGCAACAACAGAAAGAAAACGTCGCCAAAAAAGCGTTGAAGGCCTCGACAAAGCAAAATAAGGGAGGCGATGAAAGGGAAAACAGCGACAGCGATAACTATGACGACACGGACACGGATGCCTACTCTGTGATAAACAGTGAAAGCCTGGCAGGGGATGCTGAGACTCAGGCCAAAAATGCTATGGAAGGTGACGGGGATTGGGAGGATGAGAGGATGGAGGGTGACGGGAATTGAGAGTATTAGAGAAAGGAGTTTACTGGAAGGTGAAGTTTGTATCATAATAATGTGCAGTTCAGACTGGGCACAGGCCACGAGAAACCTTAAATAAAGAAAGCCGTTTCACCGTGCACGACGGTGTCTAGTGTCACTTTTCGTTGGAACAACGCAGTATTAAAATGGCTTGCCACCAGAGCCTGCTCGTGACGTGAACTGACACGAGAGCTCTGTCTGCCTGGGCTTGAAGGATGCAGCAGAGCGGTACGGTCATGCAGGAAGTATTGACTGATAATACACACCTACACGTGATATGCGTTGAGGACATACGGAGTAACCTTGTAATACAGAGTACCCCGAAGTACAGCACTCCGTAGTGCGAACTGATTGCACTACTCGTACGAGTATTATTACTGCTAACTGGTGGGTCTGTTTGGATTGTTTGGAGGATTCGGACTGTTATTCTTTTTCATTAATTACGAATAGAGGTAAAACCCCCAAATTTGTCTCGTGCGATACATGGCCAACCAAAACCCCTTACGAAAAACTCTCAGCAAGAAGGGACTCGCAGATGGACGCGGCTCCCGGCAGTCGACCGAGCAGCGGGAGTAGGGAAGCAAGGAGCTGTCCGTTCTGCCATATCGCGCGCTGCTTTCCATCGCTCGACCCGAGCCATCCACCAGCGGCCTCGCATCCAGCACTCTCGCCGACGAACACATCTCCTAGTGCCGAGGCATTCGTTGTTCTCTCCACGCCGACAGTTTTGGCGTTCCTCGACATAGCACCGCTGTCTGAGGGTCATGTCCTGCTCTGTCCGCGAGAGCACCGGGAAAAGCTGTCCGCAGTGACGGAAGCCGAGGCCGGCAAGCTGGGCCGCTGGCTCCGCATCCTATCAACAGCGGTCACACAGGCCACGGGCGTAGATGACTGGAACGTAGTCCAGAACAACGGAGCAGCGG
The DNA here is from genome assembly GCA_002778075.1 of Grosmannia penicillata. Lineage (NCBI taxonomy): Eukaryota > Fungi > Ascomycota > Sordariomycetes > Ophiostomatales > Ophiostomataceae > Grosmannia > Grosmannia penicillata. Next base: position 1,231,385 of record PCDK01000011.1, read on the forward strand.
CAGCCCAGGTCGTTCCGCACATGCACTTCCACATTATCCCGCGACCAGATATACGCCGCCAAGGGCGCTGGGCCTCGAAGTTCACTATGTTTGGGAGGGGGGAACGGACGGAGCTGGACGAGCAGGAGGCCTCGAAATTGGCGGAGAGTATTCGCGGCCACATTGCGCGGATTGTGCAGGCTCAGGACAGGGAGGACATGGCGAAGATGTAGGCACAGGCTGCCGGATAGTTTCACCAGAGCGATTAGCATGTGGGATACAGTACGCATAGAGTTGCAGTCATTTGTATTCTCATAAAAAGTAGTAAATTGGAGCAATGCCCTGGGCATGCTGAGCCAGGCCCGACTCTTGTATCTGTATATGTAGCACACGGATGACGGTGGCGAATACAACGCGTCAAAAGCAAAGGCCACCAAACACCGATAACGCCAGACATGCGTAAACCTCTGGAGGAGGATGTGATGCAAATGCGGTACACTACTGCTTGCGCTCCTGGTTTTGCGCGCTGTAAACACGGGCAGCCATCTCGAGCTCCTCTAAACTTTCGCGGGCGCCGTAGGCATCCAGTAGCGCCATGCGCTCTTGGGATATGCGGGAGTCGGCCACAGCAGCGTGGCTGGCTGCTTGCCTGTTATTGTAGGCCACAGCGGCGTATCCGATGCATGCAGCTGCAAGTAGAGCAGGCAGTCTGAAAGCAAGGCGATGTCAGTTACGGTACACGATCAGCGGAGCTCGCAGTACGATAAGTCACTGTCTTGACGCGGCTGCTTCTGATCTAAGACTTACCGCCGTGCTGGAGGGCCCCGGGCCCCGGACTTGTTAGCATGCATATATGGGAGAAATCGTGGGTGGACTTGAGCCGATGTGGCCAGACGCCGGGTAAACATAGGGAAAGGCATGGGTGTGAACTTGGCGAAACGAGGAGGACGGATGGGAGATACGAGGCAGTTCGGGGAGCAGCACGGGCTCGAGAGCGGTCAGCACTTTGCACTTGGGGTTCATGCTCGACACAAGAGCAACTGCCGGCCCCTGGGAAGGCAGACTATTAAGTACGGGACGGGCACATGCTACCCGAGGTAGTGTGCTACGAAAGTTACCGAGTACATACGAGTAATCCTTCGTAGCTGCGGCAGGTGGCAGTCGGCGCAGTCGGCTGACAAAGTGGGGTAACACGTGAGGAACAGGCTTTTCTTTGCGCTTGGTGGCTTCACTGTGGGGAGGGCGGCCGGGGCAGTTTGGCGGGGGTGGAGTGTTTTCGGGCAACGCCGCCTGTCAAGTTCAAGTGGACCGAGGAATACGTCATAGAGCTTCACAGAGTACTCCGCATAACAAGTATTGTGGGTACTTCGTTTATCGATTGTCACACGATCCGATCTGATGTACGGAGTACGGAGTACGGATTTACGCTCGTCGTCCATTGCTCCGGACACATCCGACAGAAATCTCGCCATGAACCCAACATACTCGTACGTGCGTAATACTTGTGCTCGTACTTGTTGGCAGCTGGAGGACTGCCGCTCGGAAGCGAGGACGCTTGGGCTGGCGATGCGAGGCTCGGGCCGAGCATGCTGCACATGTCGCGTGCTTGTCTAGCATGCAGTCGAACTCACCGGATTGGCCATTTGTGACAAGGAGAGATATGTGATGCATACCTTGGTGAGCATTTAGTTGTATGGCTTGTCAAAGGCCCCTGCATTAACTGGAACGGCACCTGGAACGGCACTCGAGCATGGTATGGAGAAATACTTTCCGGGATACAACTACGAGTAAGGCAACTACATAAGCATCAAGCGGTGCAGGACGGGCAGCAGTCGTCCGCCTCTGCCACTGGAAGCAAGCTCATCGTCGCAGCCTACAAGGTGTAAGGTGCTACTTGCCTGCTTCGCTTGTAGCAACTGCATGTGCCTGTGGATCACCAGAGTGGAAACAGATACTAATTAAGGTGTGCAGACTCTATTAATTTACGTCTCCCCTATGCCATTAGGGGTATATTTTGATCAGAGGTGATAGTCGCAAGCTATCGCGACTATAAAGATCCATCCCCTTACCTTCCTAGACGCCACTAACACGCTAATTGTCATCTTCACCAATGCTGGCGACAGCTGCACCAATTCTTAGAAACCACTGTACAAGACTGCTCAGGAGTTGAGCAAGCCCTTAAGGCGCCCATACTTGCACGCCTGCTACAGGGAAGTTATCCAGCCTTGCCGGTCTACGTACGGAAAAACCATCCTTTTATATCACTGGTGTAATCTATGAAGGTGGCCTCACCGCCGAAGCGGCATCTACCGCCGCTGCGGACGACATATTGAACACGTCTAGCCTCAATCGGGGTTTCTGGAGATGTTGACCGTCTCTTTGGCAACGTAGTTGTCGACGGCTTGAGTTTGAATTTGAGTTCTCCACTTCCATTACGCGCACTTTGCCACCGGGCTTCGGTTCAAGTTGGATGCGACTACATGTACCTTTTCTGGTGGAGAGTGTCCTAGTGTCGGATCTGAACTCGGCAAAGTTTGTCCGGACACAAAGGGCTCGACAGGAGCTTCCACTCAGACCACCTTCGCGACGGCGACAAAAGACAACAGTAGGCATGCTTGAGGCATAGACTAGTTTAAGCATTTCCTTCTCTGGCCTTAGCCACCAGGCCTCCGAGTAGCGATTGGGATGCGTGCCGATGAGATGAGTCACCGTCCGTTGCCGATGTGTCGAGTAATTTAATCCTGCTTTCGCCAAGAACGAATCCCCCACATGCGATGCGCACTACTCGAACGGCAGGATTCATCATGTCTAGTGAGATATGATGATTCACATAATGGACCAAGGCCTCCATAAACGGCCTCTTTCTTCCGTCATGTCCCTGCTCGATATCCTCACCTGCCCTAATAAATGTTGGAATATCGCTGGCTGGTATGATAATGTCGACTGATTTGATGCCCAGCGCGGCTTGTAAAGGGGATTCGGGAAGCGGAAGGCCCTCCCGAATGCTAGTTTTTGCTTGTCTCGGCTTTCCGCCTAGATCGAAATCGAGCGTGAGAACGACATCCTTGGCAAATAACCCAGTGGTCGACAGTGACACATTATGCACCCAGGCTTCCCAGTACTGGACCATTTCGTTGCTCCCCAGGTGCAGGCTGTCGACGCGGCAGTCAAAGGTACTGGAAAGAAACGAAATAATGATGGTCTTGAGAGGTGCAGGCATCCGAAGTAAGAGGAGCGGGAGCTGCAGAAACCCGGTAGCTGTCGTGACGTCGACTGCATCCATATTTGGCAAAGGTAGGAGAAGCGCTGTGCACAAAGCGTTCTCGTACTGCACGGTTGTCTGAAGGGCCTGTTGCTGCGTTCCCAAAGCAGCATCTGTAACAACCCACTCCATAGTGACGGCCTCTAAGCCGCCGGCGTTGCCTAAAGTGCCACCTACGGAACTGTCAAGGCTGACTTCAACGCCGCGTACGACATCGCCAGCAATCATATCGCGGAGCCGACTGCTTATCATAGAGAGCCACTGGGCTGATGGCGATTGTGCACCGAGAAACAATGGCGACACGCGGTGTAGCGAGAATGTTGTGTTGAATATATCGCAGGTTGTCTCGGAGCCATGGCTGGTCGCGGACCTGCCATCGCTGGCTGGGCTTCCTGACTCGGCCTCCGACGCTTGTCCTATGCTTCTGTTGAGTCGCGCCATCGCATTATAATACTGCTTGGGCGGCTGCCGTGAATCTGATAATTGGCGGTACGAGCAGCGTCGCGCGACAAATCGGGCGTAACTCAGATCATCGCAGTACTCACACAGTATACGAATATACAGATATCGAGCTCGCACTGTACGCGTCGTGCTACAGGCGCGCCTCTGTTATCGAAGACTGTTGCACGAAGTACGGCGTATTACATCTGTACAAAATGCAGTCGTGTCTTTGGCAAGTTTGTCAAACTCTGCACAAGAACCATAGTGCGGTACGTTTTTGGGACACTCTGAGAACTTGTGCTTGTACGAGTTTTTGCTGCCGTGTGATGTAGTAAGTCCGTATTCTGCTTCAAGATTCCCTTTACTTGGTCATCGAGAGAGAGCACGGCCGTCAAGGCTATACTCCAACGCTAAACCCAAACGATCCATCAAAGACATCTATGTTGCTAATGTCGTTATTACCGCGCATGGAAAATAGTATGTCCAGCTGGGGGACCGTTCCAGACGAGTAAAAGCGCAGCAAGTTGTTGACGTCTTCGTCGGTCAAGCTGCACAACTGCTCAAAGGAGTACGCGTCGCTGACCTTGGCCATCCTGAGGAAGTCAGCGCGAGCCCTCCAGCGAGCAGGGAAAGACGTCCGTCTCGAAGAAGAGGAGGTCCCAACAAACTATACTCACCAGGCCATTCTCTTCGGGCTTTCCCCAGGGCCAGGAGCGATTCGACGCAGTTTCACCCTAAGGTCGCCGACAGCGTTGATGGCGTGGCCAGCATTCTTGGGCAGCAGTTTGGCAATGTACCTACGAATTGCATTGGCCAGGCGCGGCCCCTTACCGTTCGTGCTAACCATGATTTGCAGCGGGCCGTCACGGTGAATACTGCCGAAGTAGAAATCGCACTCGGGCGGAACATCCGCCACGTTCACCGGGATGCGCCTCTCCTTGCAAAGCTTCCATATTTTAGTCGAAGCCTCCGGATCGTCAACAGCTGTTAGCACCATAGTAGCGCCATCGAGGTCAGCAGGCTCAAACAGGCGGTCGACAAGAACAACCTGCCTCTGGCTCACGCGGTACGCAACTTCGGGGTTCAAGCCCGAGGCGGGCGCAACAACAGTGACAACGGCATCAGCATTGAGGCAATGGAGGATCCGGCCAGCGGCAACCTTGAGCATGACGGTCAGCAAAAAAAATGACGGAGAGCCGGAGAAGAAGAGCCAGAGCGTCTATAAGAGTCCTGACCAGGGAAGGTCAAGTGAAGACTGTGACATCGCCTACCTCACCACCCCCAACAACAACAACTTTCTTGCCCTTCACCTGCCAAGCGACTACCAGACTGCCGCCGCCTTGGACTTCTGGGAACGTAAGTGCCATTTCCTGCAGCCGACAGCATGTGATGAGCGTTGCAGGAATTGCTGTAAGCTCTCGTTTTTTTCCTCAGTAGGCTTATCTGTGATAAGGCTTAATTGGCCACTAAAGATTCACTGTATTCTTTATAAACTGCGTTGGGGCAAGACGCCACTATCACGCAGCGTACGCCACACTTACGTAACCCGCATCATCTCGCCTCCAAACAGCTCAGGCCCATGCCGGATTCTACAGTCGACCCTTCTACGGCCTCCCGTTCCCGGCATCAGAATCATCCTGGCGTTGCTGCCGACATCCTCCGATGTCCGCACGAAAACTAGGGGGTGGCCGGATCCTCGGAAGCGGAAAGGGCCTCGCCCCCCCTGACACACGAGAGTCTCTGGCTCATCCTCCTCGATCATCTAGTCCCTTCGCCCAATCTGATGCCAGCTCTCCTTCGCACGGCTCCGCCTTCCGTTACGGACGATCGCCGCCCTCAACACCGAGTCCTCTTCCCGATGCTACCCAGGACCTCGCCGCAAATATCAGTCTTGGCCAGCCGTCTACGCACAGTAACGGCGGCGGTCTCGTATGTCCAATATGCAACGAGGAAATGGTATGTCCTGAGGCGAATTTCTTGATGCACGCGTGATGCACGCGAGATCTGTCTGGTTTCTGACCTGGTTGCACGCTAGGTTACACTTTTGCAGCTGAACAGGTAGCAACGTCCCCCCCCTCCGGCATGGCCTCTATGCTTGCGGCTAACGTGGTCCTGGTTTTAGACACATCGACGATATTCACCAGGAACTTCCTGAGATACAGCAGGACGAGGTCAAGACATGGTTCTCAAAGCAGGTTCTCAAAGCAAAAAAGTTTCAGCCGTTGTCACTGATCAACCAGAAACTTCGCGGCTTGGACACTTTCGAATCGAACGAGTCCTCTGTCCCCCAGCCGACGCTGGCCGCCGGCTTCGATTCCCCCAGGCCGGGCGAGCCAGTTGGCGACCCGGATGAGCTCATTATCAGGAACCACTGGCAGCGACCGTCTGGATACGATATCTGCACGGACCCAGCTTGTGGAAAAGGACTCAACCCTTTAAACGGTAGCGTCCACTGTCGCCACTGTGGAAAGATGTTCTGTGAGGCGCATACGATGTACCAGATGAAGCTCTCACGATCAGCAACCCATGACCCTATGTGCGGATACTGGGCCCGCGTGTGCGAAACGTGCTACAAATCCCGAACGGGCTACAATGATCATCGTGGGGCAGAGCGTGCCCTGACCGCCGGGTTTTCTGCAATACGCAAGAAACGCGTTGAGCGCCAAAACTTGGAGGTGGCAAGGCTCGAGAAACGCCTGACGAAATTGACGCAGCTGCTGGTAGATCCACCGCTAGAGCTTTCTGCAGGCACGGGTGGCACACTGGCAAGCTATAGGAACGGTAGGAAAACTATCGAACAATCCGTAGTGACGTGGGAAGACGACTCGTCTGTGCCCCGTTGTCCGTTTTGCCAACAGGAGTTTGGAGCCTGGTCGTTTCGGCGGCACCACTGTCGAATATGTGGCAGGGTTGTATGCGCTGATCCGCAGACCGGATGCTCGTCTGCGGTTGGTCTCAGCGTAGTCTCGTCGAAGGAGATCGCCACCGCTGATTCGCCGGGCTTCGCAGCCGGAGCGCCATTAGGACAGTCTCGTCCCACATTCGCTCTCGCGGTCGGCGTATCGCGATCAGAGCTGCTGGCTCATCACACAAATGTGGACGTCCGCATGTGCCGGGAATGCAAGGCCACGATTTTCTCCAAGCGGGATTTCGAGATAGCCATGGCGCAGAAGCCTGCGGACCAACGAGCATACGAAACTTTGCGCCAGTTTGAATGGGGTATACGCCAGATGATGCCTTTGTTTCAACGAGCCCTGCAGTCGCTACAGCCGAATGACTCTAGAAAGGCTCCGCCAACCCATGCACAAATCCAGGAGGCCGCAAAGACCCGCAAGCGGCTGATGGACAGTTTCACAAAGTACAACATGGCCGCTGTAAGGCTGAGAGATTTGAAAACAGACAGTCTGACGCAGCAGAGGCTCCAAAGGGCTGTTTATACCGCTGCATCCACGTTCTTGCATGACAACATGGTTCCCCTTAAGCACGTTCCAAGAATGTTGCGCGCTGGCCAGGACGGCACCAGCCATCGCAAAATGCTTACAGCAATAAACGGCAGTGGCCCGCACTTTTCGCCACTACGTAACGGCGAATCAGCCGGTGATGGTGACTCGGCAAGTGTGGCGGGAAGCGAGGTCAGCACGGCCGTATCAGCCCTGGCGATGGAGGAGAAGGAGCTGCGGGAGAAGCTTATCGTTCTTGAGGAGCAACGCTTTCTTGTGCAAGAGCTGGTCGACAATGCCCGCGGATCGAGGCGGATCGAAGAAGTGGGAGCGCTGACCCGCAACATCGAAGAGCTGGACAGCGAAATTTCGCGGTTGAAGAGGCAAGTTAGCGGCGTGGAGGATAAATGGGAAGGGCTCTATGCTGCCGGGACATCGTAGCCGGGTTGTATCTGTATATTAGACACAGCGGCCATCCGCCGATGAGGCATGAACCATGACGTTTGAATGGATAGTAAGCTTTACATTAGACAGCATCGCCACACAGGCCGAATAGTAATACTACCTGATACATCTACGGCACGTAATAGGACCATCCGAGTTCCTTCATATCTCAGTCAGAGCACTGCTTGGCAAGGAAAGGAAGTTCACATACAGCTTGATCATAACTGCATCATTGCTCATGAAGTTAGAGGTGGTTCAATGCATACCCATGAAAGTTACCCTGGGTTTTAATTGTGCAGGTTTTGCCATTCATAGTGCTTCGGTCGCTAGCTCTTCTCATGGTAGTCAAGGATGAACCTCTCTTCGCGGTTTTCGAACCCGTTTTCTAAAGGCCTACTGTTGAATCCACCTACACTTCTGACATTAGAAGTCCCCTTGACAGAATCGGGTATGTCAGCCATAATGACGGATGGTTGCGCCTATGCAATGGGGCTAGCGGAGACGAAAAGGCATCGTGCTCAAAGGAGTCCAATGTGGTGCAATAGGTAAGCATGTCGCTCATGTCTATATATAGAGTACTTATAATGATTGCGTCCCTTGTGCGAGAATTAAGTCAGGTGCGGTGATAGTGTTGGTCTCTCCTGGCCGGGAGTAGCCTTGCGCACAGTTAGAGAAGACTGGGAAAAGGAGGCAGTTAGACACTTATCGTGAAGTGGATTTTCGTGAAGTGGACTTGAGCTTAAGGGCCGTGCTGAGTATTACTAGCTTCCAAGTCTCGTGGGGAAGTGGGGTAGTAGATGCAATGGTATCAGATACAGTTAAGTACTGAAGAATCGAGCCGTAAATCACCGACCTTATGGGTCGGCTGCGAGGGACCTGCCAGACAGAGACGGCGTACAGGTCATAATACATCACACTTTAATACAGTCTGGCGGGGCATGTTTGTGTGCACATTTCCTAATTTTCCCGCCGATTAGTTAAAAGTCAGTACTCGCTTAATTACCCGCCTAACACCACCCAATTACGCTTGCCACTTTAAATTACCCCGCATCTTGTTCCAAAATGTTCCAAAACTACAAACAACCCGCACACGCTCGTCATCACAAAAATCAACGTCTCTTTCATCGCGCTCCAATGACTTCAGTTACCGAGCTTCCGGTGCAGTTTGCCGATGGTCAGTGCGAGAGCAACACGCCGACGTCGCCGACTCTTGTCGGCTCCGCCGAGCCCCCGTCTCCCCCGCGGGAACAGTCTTTGGTTTTTACGGGCAAGGACAAGCTCTTCGACGACACGCTTGAGAATCTCAAGGCCTACTTTTTTGTCTGCGACGGTTTGTCGGCGTGCTATTCTCAGTGTCCTTTTCTCGGTTCGTCTGCACCGGCTAACGGCGTGCACCTCTAGGTGTGACTCAACGCGTCTTTGACGACATTGAGCGAGAGCGGGATCGCCGGCGCCGCCACTACCGGTTCCATTACCGGCCGGACCTTCGGAGACTGTACATCAGTGTTCCTTCTAGTCCCCATGAACGAGCGACGGGTGCGTTGGAGTTCCCCATTACAGCGGCCTCGAAAAGATTCACCGGGTTTACTGGCAACTCTAAGGCAACACGGTTCAACAGCGACGACCCGAGAATTCCAGGTTCAAAAGAGGGTGATTTTACTTTCAGGCCGAGACCGAGTGTTAGCGGCCATCGCTGGCCTACCCTCGTTATCGAGACTGGCTATTCCGAATCTTTAGCCCAGTTAAAGTTGGATATGCACTGGTGGTTTGCCGCCTCGCAGCACCAGGTTAAGATTGTTCTGCTTGTCAAGCTGGACAAAGACGAACGCCGGATCCGTATCTTCAAGTATACTGAGGACTGGCCACCGTCGCTTGGCCAGAGAATAACGCGAGACAGCTCGACACAAGCCAATGCCATCCTGCGGCATACAAATGACATCACGCCGGTTGGAAACAGCTTTCTCCAGTACCACGTCGATAGAGGCGATTTGGTTCTTGAGTTTGCGCTTTTGTTTCGGCGGCAGCCTGATGCAAATGCCGGGGAGGGTGATGTCGTCATTTCTGTCGATGAACTCGAGAATTTTGCGTCGGAAACGTGGGACGATTGAGGTACTACGCACGCATGGCTCGCCCGTCCTCAACTACGCGGACACGGATTTTCGTCTCCGTTATTTTTCATTGCACAGTTAGGCTTGCCTAGCTTGCGAAGAAGAAAACGGCTACAGCATGTTGTGAAACGCTGACGGATGGACAGACATGTAAGGTGCCCAGCCAACAAGATTCCGGAGGTACTCTTTCGGGCTCTCCTGCTAGGATTCCTCTCGTCCCCAGATGAACTGGGAGCAAGCATCCCAACGTCGACAGCCCTCGGTCCTGCGCCACTAGCAGAGATGGGACAAAGGAAATCTGTCTAGAGATACAGAAAGATGGAATCAGATATAATCCGAAAAGGCTGGATTTCGAGACGTGGATATTTACTCGACATGCCCCGGTAGACGGTAGGATTACTTATGTTATTGGGAAGCTGATTCTCCGGACGAATGCCGCATTGTTGGCATTGAAGGCCTCTCACGCTTTGTTGCTATTAAAGGCCTCTTATCAGGAGATCTCTTTAGGCCAAAAATATGTGTTATTTTCCGCCGATATGAATGGGTATAAAATATTGAGTATGTTGAGTAGAGACTCTAGACTATAACGGTAGGTTAGCGTACAAAAAAAACATACGGCTCACTTTTCAATGCCACAGTTTTCGAGCACCTAGGTCAGCTAAAACGCCGTGCGTAATATATAAAAAGAGTGGGCAGGTACTGGAAGGTACTAAAAGTCATTCTTAATTGCGTTTTTGGTTTTCCTTTCGTTTTCGTTTACAACCAACTGAAAATACTGTTTCCTGTTTTGTAATGTAACAGTACCTAGGCAAGTACTCCTCTAGGCTGCCCAAGAGCCAAGATGCGTGCCTACAAACTGCCGAAAACGACCCCTAAAGCACCCGCGACACGACTATTGCTCTTAATCACATGCCCGAATTCTTTGATGATTTCTTTACGCCTTGCACGACTTTCAGGATGTTGAGCTGCAAGACGAAAAACTTGCCACGTCCAATAACGCCTGCATTTTCGTTAACGCGAATGCACTTACGAAAAGACTCATTTATTTTATAAAAGCAAAGAGCAAACAAGCGCCCCCCTTTTCTTGTTCTTGTGCTTAAGAAAGGTTCACCATAGCCAAACCCACATTTAAGTTAACAAAAAAGCCCAAACTATAGCCCAAAGCTCCAATCCATAAGCGTCGTGTATCCATGGAGCTGCATCCAAAATGAACAAATAAAGAAATAGCCATACAATAATACTTGCCAGTGCGTCGAGTGCATATTTAATTCACTGCCAGGCTGTACCAGTCAGGCCGCCTCCCGCTCCTCACGAATCGCCTCCATCTCAGTATGTATGAGAGGAAGCCCAGACCCTGTCGCTCCAAGGATGGCCCGCTCACTCGCTCGCGGAGCCGCCTCGCTATCGCCGTAATCGAGACTGTCGCTACTAACCTGGTAAGCGGCCACAGCAGCACCGGCAGCAGCGGTGGCAGCACCCAAGGCTCCTGTATCGGGTACCACGCCAGCTGCACTGCCGCTGCCGCCGCTGATGGTCCGTCTGTGCGCACCGCTGTGACCGCTTCTCTCAGTGGCGTTGGTAGTGCTCGCAGCGCCAGCGCCAGCGCCAGCGCCGCCCGACACGACGGAGTGTGCTGGCGATGTCTGCATCTTGCCGCTTGCGGCTGTGTTTCCACCGCGCGATGAGTTCCGTGGCGACACGCGGCCCACCTGCTTCGCCCACCGCAAACCGCAGCTGTTGCAAAGGTCACGCTGTCCGCTGGGTCCGCGCCGCCACTCAGGCGTATTACGTGTGTGACAGTTCGCACAGTCACGCGGCACGTTGCCGACGCCTTTGCGGCGCTTCCGCTTCTTGCGGTTCGCGAGCAGTTGATTTAGCTCTTCGGCTAGTACACGGTTTGCTTTCTCCATCTGGCGTAGTTCGTACTGCCAGCTCGTGCATCGTGTCGTCTTGAGCTCGTCAAATATGTTGTCGTCCGCCGCCAGCGCTGCGTCCTGGGACCCCAACTTCAGCGCCCCGCCACCCGCCGACGAGAGGAAACCACCCGTCTGGGTGTCTGGGTCTGCTAGCTGCCCCACGGCGCCAGCCCGTCCAATCTCTTCATAGCTCGTCGTCGACGATGACGATAGCATCATCCCCGACATAGTCGGACCCGCGCTTGCGGACGCCCCCGAGCCTGCTGATGCCATGGAGTCCCTGTTGCGTGATGATGGTCTAAGCAAACGCGTCTGCGCAAGCACAAAGGTCGGTTTCTCGCCCCTCTCCGCGTCTCCGGGGTATAGTATCGTCGACGCTTGCAGCACTTGACCACGCCGATGCTGAACCTCGTGTTGGCAGGACGCGATAATACCGCGGCGCGCCTTTTCTAGTGACCGGTTAAAACCGGCTCGCGACTCCTTGCGCATAAGGTCTTGTGCGCTCGTGCCCACCAGACTGTCCGGCTGCAGATCTAGCAGAGACCGCATATTGGGTGACGCGTGCAAAATCATGCCCGACGTCGACAACTTCATCCACAGCTCACCGTCGCCAATGCCGCCGTTGATGTCAACATCACAGCGGTGCAGCGCAAACGCCGGCCGTTTCCGACCGACAAGCACGATGCATTTGCGACCTTTGCCTTGCTCAACGAACAGTGAGCCGTGGCTCTCGAACCAGGTGAAGCCGCTATGTTTCCGGCGCACGCGGAAGACAAAGTTGATGGTCTGTCCAGCCTGAGTGTCGCGCATCTCACGGGTAACGGGTACGATGTCTGACGGGTGGCAGATAGAGGACAGAGAATTTCCGAGAAGATCTGCAGGGTCGTACTCGAGCACACCTTTGCATGCCGGTGACAAGTAGAGAAAAACACCTTTAAGGGACAGCACATGCACCACATCGTCGATATTCTCCAAGAGCATCTTGTCCCACGACTGGCGGTATAAGTCTGCGGAAACAGTGCTGCTCGTTTCTCCGCTGCTACCACCGAAGCTAGCAACCAATGCCTTGACCCCAAATGACCGCAAGAGTGCCGAAACGTCATCCTTCCCTAGTGTCCGACCGTGTTCGTTGCCCCATCGGCCAGTATTGGGTGGATCCCATATATACTGCGGAATGCTGCTGTGCGAGTAGTCGATGCGAACGGAGTTGGTCGTTTGTCCTGACACGGCGTCGGGCGATTCGACAAGGTCTATTTGCAAGCCAATGAAGTATTTGTATCCGTCCTTGTAGTCGTCCCATGGGATGGGAATCATGGTGAGAAGATTTAAAAACGGTTTTCCGCCCCTGCGGTAGTTGATGAGGCTCTGCTGGACTTCACGACCCGCGAGCAGCTTCTGCTTTAAATTGTGCACAGCTGAGTTGTCCGTAAACTCGCGCTTGGAGCCAGCCTCGACCTTCCCGTCTGGCGCTTGCAGAAAACGGCAGTTCTGGCCCATGATTTCAAATCGACTGTAGCCCGTCAGGTGCTGGAAGTTGTCAGACACATAGATGATCGGAAAGTCGTCTACTGTTGCATCGCAAACGACAAAGGCGCAAGAAAGATCCACTGGTCCGATGGCAATCTCTGGATGGGGACGTGAGGATACGTAGTATAAGGCACGAATCATATCAAAGCCGCTAGTTGAGTAGCAGTTCTTCCCCGGCGCAAGACTTGTTGGAGTCTGGCTAACTAGCTTGGACCTAGGCGACTGAGAGCTAGGAGGAGTTGTGGTATTGGACACGGATGGGTGGGATGCGACTTGTGTAGCTACGTCCAACGAGACTTGCGATGGCTCAGTGGCGGTCACCATAACCTGCCGTATCGTCGGCTTTGGTCCTTGTTCTGGTGCGGCTGCAGTAGGTGCTCTGGAAGCCGTTGATAGAGGAGGTGGGGGGACAGACAGAGGTATAGGTGTTATGGAGGTGGCGGAAAGGCCGTGATCGGCTGCGGATGGGAGGCTATCCCTGGCTGGTGCAGCTCCTGCTGAAGGCGGAAACATAGGCGTGACGCCCGAGACAGAGCCGCGCGGCTGAATCAGCGAATGACGCGGTGATATAGACACTTGCAACGGGGCCTGGGAAGCTGCAGTTGCCGCCGCAGCCGTGTTTTGCTGTGGATGCTGCGAGCGCTGTGGATGTGAGGGGGGAGACACGCTAGGAAAGGAACTATGCTGCTGGCCGGCGAGAACAGCGAGGTTGTCGGGAACAGTGCCGCTGAGCATGCCTATTTGGTCCGCCATGTTTGTATTTATGCCAGGAACGAAGGCAGATGACATATCGGACGGATTGGCCGAAAAGTGACTGCCGAAGCCACTGCCTAAGGGCGGTACCATGGAGCCTAGTATTGTGCCTCCCATAACACCTGTCTGCAGTGCGGCGTTGGCACTAGCGTTCGAGTCAACAGACGGATAGAAAGAAAGCGAAGACGCATCCATAGATGGGGGTTGGCTGCCAGCCATATGGCCTAAATCAAGACCAGAGAAAGCCAGCATATTGTTCATGATGTCCTGGGGTATATTAGAGAAGAGGTCTTGCGTAGCGGGAAAGTCGGTTGAGGACTGCGAGAGAGGGGAGGTGACCTGCTGCGTTGGCGTTGCGTCCAGCTGTTGCGGCGCGATGGCCGACATGTCAAAGGCAGTCCCAGCTGGATTCACGCTTGCGAAGTTGAAGGCGTCAAAACGGGCTTGTGAGTTGCCGGCGGTGCTGACATTTGGTGATCCTATTATGGACATATTTTGGCCGATAGTAGGATGCAGTTGGCTGGCATAAGCTTGTATCGACTGAACATTAGACATGCTGGCCCGCCTGTTGGCCTCCTGCTGGGTATGGCTACTGGCCGGACCAAACATGGTGCGCATTGGCGGATTGCGCAAAAGGGCATCGCCGGGCGTCGTCGCGTTACTGTCCGCCTGCGAGGCAATGCCCGAGGCAATGCTGTCAATCTGTTGCTGTTGCTGCTGATACTGCTGATACTGCTCCACCTGCTGCTGCTGGTCTGCCAGGGACATCTGGCCGCCGTAGAAGTTGGCCATGCTGGAACACTGGGAGACTCGCCGGAGGTACTTTGAGAGGCTTTTTGGGAGCGTAGGTAAATCCCAGAAAAGGTGGTGGTTTTGTGGCGTGGCACACTGGCGGCGGATGCGTTTCGAAAATCACCTGATCGAATGGGTTGTGGAAGTTCCGCGTCTTTGACAGCTTCCAAAATAATACCATTGGGAGTGACTGGTAACGCAGATGCGGGCATCCGGCCCAAAGGGGGAAGAGGTAGGCGACACCAAGCGAACGGGTTCAGTCGGCCAGAGCTTCGCCAAACTTGTCGGCCGGAGCGTGCGGGAAGATCCAAGGGCAAGTTGGATGAGTAAAGGACAGGAGAAAAAGGCGACGTCAGTGGTGATTGGTTGGCTCGACAGCCACTCTCGTGGTCCCACAGCACGAGGTGTGAAAAGAACAAAAGTAGAATAGTAGCCGAGCGCAGCGCGAAGAACTTCGGCTTCAGATATCTTTCTGCCGCCTCCAACCGCCTCTCCGCAGTGCTTCTTTTCTTGTTCAGGATGCGTGCACTATTGTCGATGCTGGCTCCGCAGGCTCCCACGAAAAAGCGATTTCGCGTCTGCCGTCTTTGCTGATTAGCTCATGCGTTTCAAAACGGACTGAGATGGCTCTTTCAAGAACCAGAGGCTTCGCGTCTCTTCCAAACCAAGCGCGTGTGACACCAGTGGGCGGCTGATGTGTTGGGCGCAACATATCGTGGGAGGCAACGAGAACTGGAAAACAAGACACAGAGCGAGCATAGAGCGCAAATCTTTGAAGCACGGACACATGAACGCACAGAACAGAACGGCCGCATGTGTGCTCTGATATCCCGAGACTCGCTACTCCTCTGAACGACTGTCTATGTGCACCAGTTTCCTTTGGCCGGGAGTTTGGCACAGGGTGACGGACCAATTGGCAGCAGGCAATGACAGAATGGCCAGCGAGGACAGCGCAACAGCGCAACAGCGCAAGCAGGGACGCCAACACACAATGACACGGAACGCAAGACATAAGGAAACGGGCATGCAAGACTGGAAAGGGATTGAGCTTACGGCAAGAAACAGAAGATGCAGGCTCACACGTAGTGTCCGGGAAATATTCATAAAGCATTCAGATCAGACTGTGGTTTGAGCAGCCAAAGTCTGAAGTGGAATACCGGCCCGGATGCCAGGATCAATGCTAGCTCAAGTGACTGGCTCAAGGCGACAGCTCAGATGTCCAGCGCAACTGGGCAGCTGGGCAGCTGGGCAGATGGGCAGATGAGCAGATGTCAGCATGGGGGAGCCGGTGTTGCGTGTGCGGTCGAGGCACGACCTATTCGGGTCGGAGCGGGAACCGGTGTCGTCGAGCAGGTCGTGGCTGATAGGGCGCCGCCAGATGCGCCGTAGATGCGCACGAGCTGCAGCAGGGCTTTGGGCGCGCAGCAGGTGCACCGCGCATGTCGGAGGCGGATAGTTGGCGCTGGCGCTGGCGCTCGGTCAATAACCAGACGCCCTGAGCAGGATGTATACCAAAGCCCAGAAGGCCCAGAAGCTGAAGCTGAAGCTGAAGCGTGAACCGCTAGACAGGGGAGATGCAAAGTTTCCGTGGAAAACCGCGCGTAACGGCCGTCGCAAAGGTCGTGGCCAGGGCGGGAACTCGACGAGGCGCGGTGGCTGGCAAGGGCAGGTTGGGGGTGAAGCGCTAGGAGCGCAGAAGAAAAATACAGACGCCGCAAGTTCTGCGCCTGCTGACTCTTTGGCTGCTTGCAGAGATGGAGGCAGGCGCGGCTTTACTCGGATGTGGACGGAGGAAGGCGCCATGGACGGCCAGTCTTAGCAAACCCCTCTTTCACTCCTGCCTCGTTACGGCTTAGTACACAGTCGCCAGCGTGTCTGGACTGCCCAGGCTTCTAGATTACGTACGCCGTGCTAGTGCTGGACTTCCTTCGTTCTGTTGCTTGTGCCTCACATCGGCGCCGATTCTTTGCTGCAGAGACAATGCTGCAACGCATCACCCGCTCGCAGAGCTTTGCGCTACCCGCGCCGCTACAGGCTACAAGCCACAAAGCCAAGGATCGTTTCAGCCCGCAGTCGCAACCCGCATTGCCGCAGCTCTAGCCCAGACCCCAAGGCCTGGAAGTCGGCCAATGCTTCGAGCAGTGGCCGACTTCGTAAGAACAGGAGGGGAACCCCGGTCTCGCGTCCACAGCCCGGCTATCTGCTGACTGCTCACCGGCCGTTTGCGCACGAGGGCCCCCGCCAGAGAGGCTCTGACTCACGCCCGTGCCCGGCTCGCCGTCGAGGACGGACTTCGCCTTTCGACTGCCTTTCTCTTCTTTGCCACCCAATCGCGTGCCACCACACCGGCTGGCCAAGCCAACCTAGCTAACCTGTCCGTCGCTCCAGCACTTCAGCGCGCCCTGTCCGCGCCAGGCCTGCCGCGCTCGCTAAGCCGTGCCTTAGCGCGAAGATCGCCCCGGAAGAGCTGATTGGCGTGGCTGGCTGCGAGTATTACGAGTACGGAGTACAAGTACAAGTATTAATACTCCGTAGAAGATACGTACGACCTGGTCAGCTGCACTTCGTACTCCGTATTACTGTCCTATCTCTTCTTGTAGGTTAGGGCGGAGAACAGTTTATCCGCCGTACAACTCCAGGCGCCTTTTCGCACGTTAAGCTAGCAACAACAATAAACGTAACTTCGGCGACTTGGTACTTCAACTCTACAGTCCACATAACGTTAAACGACACAGTACGGAGTAGATACAGAAAATATCCATGTCGTTGTCTCCGCTCTGCCCTTCGTCTATACCTCTCCTAGCACTGCAGTCTCCTGTCCTGCTCAGCTGTCATATTTCCTTTCGGTTTTGTCCACCTAGTTGTTTTAGAGATTCAATACTTCTAAAAACCGCGGTCGTGCCGCAGCAGAGGGCGCTTAGAGGTCGCAAACAGCCAGTGAGAATTAAAGCACATAGTATTACTTGTTCGTACTTGTTGCGCCGCCCCTGTCCCATCGTTTGCTCGATGCCGCAGAGACTCCTAGCCGATAACTGGCCTCCTTGGCTGCTCTTATGCTCCCGTGGGAGCGGCCATGCAGCCATGCACCCACAGTTGCGCTTTTGCTGTTCTTCTGTGTGATTTCTGCTACTCCTGCGATTCCTAATAGTCCTAGCAGCCTTGGAGGTCCCAGCAGCCCCAGAAATCCTCTTGTCCCTCCGATCATTCCACTCAAATATCCTGGTATTCGACCTCTTCAAAGGACCTACGCGTCACACTGATATACCGATGCGCTGCTACTCGTATGCCATCATCAATTCGCCCTTCCGTTACGCAAAATATGCGCTGATCGTCTGCTGCAGCTCCTGTGGGAACTGCTGCAGCAGCTCTGCTGCATTTAGCCCTGCCTCTTGCACTAGAAGCTTCGCCGCCGCCACAACCGTGTTCGCCGTCTGTCCGCGAAGCACGTCCGCGCCTAGTGCATGCGCAATATATGTGAATACCTGGTTGCTCTGGTTGAATACCGCCGGGTGCCGCCTGCATTAGTTAGCGCTGATCCATGGCTCTTGTATCGCAATGCTGCCAGGCCGCGTTGTGCGAAACCTGCGCGGCCTCTAAACCACAAGCCCGCTTGGTACTACTCACTTGTTGATCAACTCCGACAGATACGCATAGGCGTACGGTGCTGCCTCCTCGTCGTTCACAACCGGTAGTGTGTTTACCCACTCAACGGTCACAGCATCGACGTTTTGAACGCTATTGGCGTTGTAGTGGAGTATCTTGGCAATCGCCGCGCATGCGTTCTCCGTCGCATACACGTTGTCCTCGTTTCGCGCGTCCGGGATGAGCGTCATCTGGAACAACAATGGCACGCAGGTGCTGACAAACAGCGACCAGGAGGCGCCACCACACTTGGCGACCACGCCGAGGCCGTATGCTGCTGCCTGCCGAATCGCCGGCGATTCGTCTTTGCAGCCGTCCATGAGGGGCTGCGTCACATACGATGCATAGCGGATGCTGTTCTCCCCACAGTACTCCAGGACGTCGTCCATGATGCACAGGCCCCATTGCCGCTGGCTAGGCTCGGCCGAAGCTAGGAACGACTGGTACGCCGAGAGTAGGTGCTCCCATGCCGGCAGAAAGTTCGACCCGTGGTATTTGAAAATCACGTGGAACGCCTTGCTCATGTCTGACAGCAGGGTCTGGTCGTCCTCCAGCGCAATCATATAATCCTCGTCTTCGTCTTCGGCATCATCTGCCGTCGCATTGTGCTTCTCCTCTTCGCGTTGTGTAACTCGTTCGCGGTAGTCATCCAGCGCCGACCGCGCCGACTCGATAAACTTGCTCATGTGGACTGGGGTAAGGCATGGCCGTCCAAGCACCTCCACAGACTCGTAGAAGCACTGGTACATCTCTGCCAGAGTATCTATCGCTGGCTCAGCTGTAAGCACCTCTAGGAGTTTCTCCACCGTGGCATTCCAAAGCGCGCTCATCTCGTTCGATTCAGAACCGAATGCCCGCTTGTATGAATTTAGCAGCTGCGGCACTAGACGTGCCGACACGTACCGCACGGGGTCGTGGAAGAAGAACGCCAGGCCGGGCAGCGCAATGTCCTTCATGATGTCAGCCACAAAGGGAGCAAAGGCGCCCTCGAGCACCTGTGCATATACAACTAGCAGCTCTATGGCCATGTGCTTGTCATCCATGCTGCTCGTCTTGATGCCGATCATTTTGCCCTTGAGTGGCAAAAGCTCCCAGCCCTCCTCCTGTTGAAGGCGGTCTGCTTGCTCCTCGTCATCTAGAAGCTGGATATCTGCCTTGGCACTGGCCAGCTGCAGCAGTGGCGGCATAACCGTGGGGAGGAAAGGGACGAAGTCAACACCCAGGACGCGAGACATGCGGCCCCATGAGTGCATGAGGTATTGTGCCTGCGGGTCATCCTGGTCGGTAATGCTGTTCTGGATGTTACCCAGAAGTTGCACAAGCTCCATGGCATCATTGCCAAGACGCTCTTTGCCAACGGCCAGCGCAATTAGAGTAGCACACTCCATGGCCTTGGCCCGGAGCAGGCGGTAATCCTTCTCTGTTTGCTGCCGCAGTACGTTGACCAAAAGCGGCATCAGGGTATCGTAGTACTTGCTAAAAGCTTGCTCAGCTGCATCGGCAATCGTAGCGATCGTTGAGAGGGCCTGCTCCTGGACGTAGCGCTTCTCATTCTGGAGAAGGTTGAATAGGTGGCTCAGGAGGTTATCCAAGTACGGCTCCAAAACGCTCTTCTCAGACTCTTCGCAGAAGTTGACAAGAGCGGCGGCTGCGTGAGATTTGACACGAGCCTCGGGCGACTCTAGGACAGGGATGATCGCCGTGAGGACGGTGTCGTAGTGCTCGCGCTGCATAGTCGGGGCAAAATCAGTGCTCATCTGCCCGAGAGCGTTGCAGCCTGCCCAGCGGACACGTGGATGAGGATCTTTCAAAGCCGGCACTACTAGAGACAACACCTGCTGCAATTCGCCCAGCATCAGGTCACGGCAACCCTCAGAGATGGCAGAGATGGCCATCAGAGCAGCATGGCGATCGCGCCAGGCAGAAGAGTTGATCATGCGCGGGAGCCAGCTAAAGGTAGGTGCAAGGATGACAGCACCGCCAAGCTTGTTGGCCAAACGGTCCATGCACTGCTCACCAGCCACATGGTTCAAATCGCTCTCCTCCTGCTCGAGCTGCGTATGGTTTTAGTAAAAGCTGGACGTAAGTGACGGGAAAATCCACGGAGGCCCGGGTAGAGAGGGCTTACGTCGTCGGCGCTGAGCCACTCAGAAGCATCGTCGTCATCCTCGCCCAAGTCTGTCATGAGGCTCAGACACTGCGTGATCATCTCGTTAGTGTAGAGGGGATCCTTCTTGCACATGGACGGAGCATAGTCGGCAAAGGTAGCCATCAGCTCTAGGGCGTTTTGGCGGCACATATCAGTCAGGTCCTTGTCCTGGATAACAGAGATGCTGAACTTGACCAGGACATTAAAAACCGGGCGGAACATCTTCGGCGACGTGCCAGCAAGATCAATGAGAGATACCAGAGCATTGCTCAGGTCATCTGAATCGTGGGACTCCCGGATAGGCGGTAAGATATTCAGCACCTCTGGCAGGAGGCTGAAGAACTTTGGCTGGCTCTTCTTTTTCAAGCCGCGGAAGAAGGACGCAAAAGCCTCCATGGAAGCAATGCGAACCTGCGCAAACGGTTAACGATGAGCACACATTTCCCCTGAAAGGAGCCGGCACCGCTCGACCTTCTGGGATCTAGGTGATGATTGACCGTACCGATACGGTCTCGTCCTTGAAACCGCGGGAGAAAGCCTGGGCAACCGCATCCTCGTGTGACTTTTCTATGATACCAGGAGTTGTAGTGAAGACACGGAAGGCAATTTCACGCTTTCCGGCATCGGAAGCCATGCTGAGCTGGAAGAGAGCCTGCAGGAGTTCGGGCCAAGACTGGTCTAGACAGCGAGCGGACAGGCAGCAAGTTAGAATAAATCGCGGATGTAGCAGGTGAACGATGAAATGGAAAAAGTGCATAAATGTGAATAAAACCCCCGAGTGCCGACGATAAAGAGCTTTGTAGCATGTAGTATATGCATAGAGAGAATGTATGAAAACGCATAAAGAGAATATACGTGACAGGAATAGAGTGGAGAGCTGGAGGACGAACCGTTGTCGGTGTACTGTCTGGCAATCTCGGCGATGGCATCGCTGATTTTGTTGCGAACGCCACGATCAGTTTCGAGGGTTAACACTTCAAGGAGCTTCTGGCGAATGACATTGGCCTGCTCGGCCGGCAGAGAGATGAAGATCTCGACAACATCGCCCTTGTCATTTTTGCGCGTCTTGGTTGCGATTCTGCGAAAGAGTACGGCGGCGAACGAGCGGATCTGCAAAGCGACACGGTCAGTCGGGGACGAGATAGCACAACACGAGAGGCGCAAAACAAAGCAGAAACCCGGGCAAA
This sequence comes from Grosmannia penicillata, assembly GCA_002778075.1. Classification (NCBI taxonomy): domain Eukaryota; kingdom Fungi; phylum Ascomycota; class Sordariomycetes; order Ophiostomatales; family Ophiostomataceae; genus Grosmannia; species Grosmannia penicillata. Next base: position 1,253,025 of record PCDK01000011.1, read on the forward strand.
CTGCGGGTGGCGAGAGCGCCGGGACAGCGACAAGGGGCACACAGGAGGGCTGTAAACGTACAGCGGTGGTACCAGAACTGCCAATCTGCTCCACGAGGCCCATGAGAAGCACTTCCGGTCTGGAACTGGTCCAGTTTGTCTGGAGATGCTCCTCGGCCTGGGAGCGGGTTGTGTTGTCAGCAGACTGGAGAGCCAGCAGCAGCTGGGACAGCTCCGCCGACACTTCCGGCGGCAACATAGACATCCTGGGTGGCGTCAGGGCGGGCGAGGCTGCGAGGAAAAGAGGCTGCGAAGCAGAAGACGTTTTGGAGGGGGTCGATCGCGGACAGTTGGGGCTCGTCGCAGGGGCGGAGACGTGGACACCCGCTCAGAGCCGTCAGAACAGAGCGCTGGTCGGCGTGTGTCTTTGCGTCGGCGTGCTTGCGCGTATGCGGTCCGAGAGACGGGCGTTGCTGTAGCTTGGGCAGAGGGCGCGTAGAGGGGGATGGAGGGAGAAAGCAGAGAAAGGGAGCAAAAAAAATATTGGAGTGATAAGTAGCGTGGAGAGCGGGGCAGCGACTCGAGCAGCAAACAGCAAATCAAATCCAAATTTCATCCGGAACTAATCGAGGAGCGCGAGCGGCCAACAGCGGTGCGGCGGGGGCTTGGCCGCAAGAGCCGTCGACAAGACGATGAAGGCAGGGGCTGCTCCCAGGGAAGGCACGAAGGGCGGCAGACTTGCATTGCAGCCAACCTGTATCGGAGGGGCAGATCGCCCCTTCCATTTTGATCTTAAAGCTCGTACTCCTAGCTGCAAACTGGCGCTGATTTGCAATTAAGAGTCATTGCAATGCGGATAAGATGCGGAATGGGTATTATAATGTGCTAGAAGCCGTTGGGCATCAATGTTTCTTGTAATTCGTAGTATGACTACTCTGCAGCACGTGAAAGAACCAGCACCGCGGCACTCTTGTAAGCTTTGGACGAGGTAGTAGAATAAAACCGTACTGTAGGGCGGAACGATACGCCCCAGGCCGCCGAGTGCCTATCAGCGCCATACAAGTAATACTCGTACTCATACAACCAAGACGTGGTCTAGATGGCCGGAAACTGGCAGGACTCTGGTGTGCTTGGCGGGGTGCTTTGGTCCCCAGCCAAAAAAAAGTGGCCAGCTGACGTCGTTGCTCTGGCGTGGCGGCACTACAGCCAATCAGGTACCGATGTCTGCCCCGCGCTCTACATTCGAGCCTAGCAGCACTCCAGTTTAATCGGCCGTCGCTAGATCTCATGATCTGTTTCCTCAAACGCTTCTCCGACGACAAGGATTCCACAGCTCCTATCGTCGTTGCCTGCCTTTTTTCTGCCCAGCGTATGTAGCCCACCGAGCACCAGGAATTTTGATCCAGAGCTGTTGGCAAAAGACTTCACCACTTTCTAGCAAAGCCAGAAGGAGCATATGAAGGTCCTGCTCCGAGCGTTTCTAGCTATCTTTATCAGGTAGCAACCAGCAACCAGCAACCAGCAACCCGAAACAACGATAAGCCAAGGCAATCCCCGGTTTCTCAATCCGCAATCGTTGCATCTTACGTACATCTGGCAAGACACAACCGAGCCTTCATCCTCCAATCCAGCAGCAAAATACAGCTGGGATGGACACTTCGGCGGCAGCGCCAGCTGGGCGTAATAACTCCAGCACTATAAACAACGCCAGCAGCGCCAGCAGCGCCAGCACCGGCAATCACCCCTCGAGCCTGGCAACAGCAATCGCCGCCGGCCCCAATATTGAGCGGTCACCGTCCCGATCCAGCATGTCACACCGCCGGAGCTTTGCAGAGAACCTGCGCAATGCCCCGCCATCGCCGCGCTCGGTCCGCCACATGTCCCAGTCCCAGATTGCCATCCAGGATCTTGTAAACCACCCGCCGCCGCAGCACCAGGCAAATCCACGCTTTGCCGGCCGCGACTGGCGAGAAATCTGCCTGGGCGAGTTGATTGTGGACAACGAGGTCTGCTGGGCCCAGCTAGACACCAGCGTTGAAGGGTGTACAAAGGTATAATATATCCATTTGAGGAGGAGACGGACACATGGGATAGGCATGACATTCAGAGAGGCGTTAAAACCGAGAGGTGCAAGCACCGGACAAGCACTAACGAAGTCAGATCCTTCTTCGAAGCGCGACAGGCGTTGTCCTTCTTCGAAATAGCCCTACCGACAAGGCGGCCGTGGCCACTTTCGACCATAGAGACCTGAATGCCTACCTGCTTGTTGTCATTGGCCTCGCAAATCCGGAGCCAGAAGATGTCGCCGTGTATGAAGACATTGCCAGACGTGCGCGGGAACGCGTTGACATCCCTGTACGCGACATCCAATGTATCTGCCACAAGGACCCTATATCTGTAATGCCAGTGACGCAGAGCCTTCCCGGTGTCATTGAGCTCTTCGGTAGCGGTGTGCGGCGCATTCTCATCGAAGACCCGGGATCGTCCGAGGTCGTCGGCGTGCTGAGCCAGCTGCGGCTGCTCGAGTTTTTCTGGAACGAGAGCATCAACTTCCCGACCATTGACCGGCTCTACCCAATGCTTCTGCGCGATCTGCGCATCGGGTCGCACGATATCATCTCCATTAAGTAGGTCTGCGAGTGGGTGACGTTGAAGCAAAATGCCGTCGAGCTTGTGCTAATGTTTTCCAGTGCCGACCGGCCGCTGGCCGACGCTCTCACGCTAATGAACACCGAGGGCCTGACTTCGGTGGCCGTGGTCGACAACGGCTTTAACGTTGTTGGTAACATCTCAACCACGGATGTCGAACATCTGACTTCGGTTACGAGCTTTCCGCTGCTGCACGCGTCGTGTATGCACTTCATCTCGGTGATTTTGTCCGAGCGCGGCGTCGAAGAGGGCCGCGACTCGTTCCCAGTCTTTTATGTAAATCCGCACTCAACGCTCGCCCACACGGTGGCCAAGCTAGTGGCGACGCGGTCGCACCGCATGTGGGTAGTGGACACTCCATCGCCATCGCCATCAGCACCGCAGACGCCGCTTCTGGCGCCTGTGGCTGCCGGATCCGTTTCTAACATCAGCCTCATCTCGCCTCCGTCGAACCGCAGCAGCAGCCTCTCGGTGTCATCATCACCCACGGATACTACTGGTTTTGCTCCTGGCACTGTTTCTTCCCCAACGCTTCCTGCCGCGGCGGCGAGCGCCTGCACAGTGGCGGCACCGGGTGCAGCTGCGGGTGGCTTGCATAGCCACGGCTCCGTTCCAGCTGCGGCGCTGCCCGGAGCGCACCTCTCTGGACGGCTAACGGGTGTTGTTTCGCTGACAGATATTCTTAACCTCTTTGCTAAGACCACGGGTCTGCGGCCTAGTGAGCCGGCCGATATTCGGGCGCGCCGGCGGCGCAGTAGCAGTATGTTTGAAGCAGTCTCTTTCTTCCGACTTTCTGCTTTTTGCTACCTTCTAGTTGATTGGTTGGCCATAAAAGAAACTAACACAATCAAAGGCAGCTCTATACGACCAAGCTTTGATGGGTCCCGGGCCAGCCTCGACCTGCGTCGTTGAATTTGGGAACTTGAAAACGGGGCAAACTTTATGGACGATAACATAATATTGTTTGGTGGCTAGGACGGACTAAAAAGGAAGCACAACCAGATCATTGCGGAATGGGTATTACGATCGAGCCCGAATCGCTTAACTCTTTTTTCTCATAATTGTCTAGTAGTGTAAGTACTTCTAAGTAATACTCGTAGAAGCGTTAGTTTACTCCGTAAACGAGACATTCGAAGTGGAACCCAATGTGACTGTGCTTTAAAGCCCAGCTACAGAGTACATTTGCTTCTCTTCCATGTCGTGAAATATCACGTGACTTCTTAGTCAGACTCATGATCGCACTCTGTAAATAAGAAAGTAAACAACGTCATCCCAATGCGATTGTTACCCAGCCTGTGCGACGTGCTACTCAGAGGCCATGTTATGCGAACGGCTGGCGCAGCGCGGTACGCAGTAGTATCGATATTTGTGCGTCGCGCGGGTAGTACTGGTGCTGGACTTGCCACGGGCCCTGATGCCTTGTTTCCCGCGGCGCGATACTTGAGTGTTGGTGTCCATTGACCGTTCCACGTCGTGTGCATCGTCGTGTGCTCTAGCAGGTTTCGAATTTGGGGCAGTGCTGTATTTCGCCCTATAATCCACGCCCTCTGGTCGTGTCTTGCGACCAACTCCAACCGCCAATCAAGACATGACAACCTCGCCCGGACCACCAGTCTTATTTGAAGTTTCGCCGTTGTCGGTGCGCAGACCGATGGCAGCCTCGGCCTCTTTCTGTGAGTACGGCTCCTCGGCTAGCTGTTTGAGCCGGCGTTTGTGCGGCTTGCCCCGGCGGTGGCCGCCGAGCGCGTCAATAGTCTCATACCACTTGGCACAGGACACGCAGTAGAAGCGGCCCAAGCCGGGCAAATCCTCGGGAATCTTGGTGGCCGTATAGCGATCAAGATGGCCCGGCTTTGTCATGTCAGCCTTGACCTGGTCGACGTCTCTGCGAGCGGTTAGGATAAGTTGGTCGAGATATCTGGCAGCGAGCTAAACTAGCATACCTTGTCTTCCTCCGGGTCTTGGTTAGAGTGCGTTTGTTCGTGACGCCCATGATGTCTGGCTGTAAATCCTTGTGGTTGAGGGGAAGGAGGTCGGTGGGTACGATGGTTTTTTCATCGATATCTTTTTTAGTTATCGTTATCGTTATCGAGTGCCTGCCACTGCCCGCTGACTCATGATAACGTACTCGTACAGTCACATGATGCGCCCTCGCAACTACACAGCTTCGGCGCAAGGCCGAGCAGCCGGCAGTCTAGCTTCGACTACTCTGTACAACGCTCGAACACCGAGTACGCGCACCGCACGCGTGCATTCCACTTCAGGAGCGTCGGTCGCTCGCCGAACAGCGCCGTCGGTCGATCGGAGGCTGGCGGCAGATCTCGTATTTACTCGGAACAAAACGCGGCTACCGAGCTGCGGCGAAGACAGAGCGGCACTAAAGCGCTGCTAGAACCCACCCATAAGGTCTCCAGACCAAACAAAAGCGACGGAAAAAGGAATAGCATGCCGGCGAGTGGATTTGGGGCTTGTTCATGATCCCCACACCATAAAAGCCCACCATGTATTACTACGCGAAGTCTGCGATACGTACTGCCGTTACGCTTCAAATGTGTTTGAACTAGTCCATTTACTGCTTTTTTTCGCCAGAATAGCGAGGCCATTGGACCGCAGGAGCGCATTGCCGGGGCATCGCAGGTTTCCTAGCCTGCACAGCTAGAAAAATAAGTGATGCGTGCGGCATTTTGCTCGGCCTCGCGGACTAGCCGAAGACGAAGTGTGCGACGAATGACGTTGGCCGCTTTACAATTCGAGGTAATACCCGCATGCCGCAGCATGTAGATGCCAAAACTCATGTCGATAGCAGTGCACCATGCTCTGAAATAAGTACGAGTACGCAACTCGTACTCTCTACTCCGTACACGCACTGTTTAACAGCTCCCATCATCCAGTTGCCGTATCCAGTGGACCACGTGTCTGTATTTGCGCTGCCGAGCCGTCAAACCGCCGAAAACAACTGTAAGATACGTCGCGTCGTAGCAACTCCCAGAGCGCATTCCGCTGTCCGTCCTTTAGCTTGCATGCTATTCTGGTCATTATCCACTGCCTCTTCTACAATAATACTCCAAGCGGCGCAACCGGCAATCAGATGCTTCGCACGGAAGGAGCACTGAACACGCCCAGCGCTTGTGCTTTCCACCCCGCCCGCGCCACCCCTGTTTCCCGTAACAATAATCCGAGCTCTCTGATTCGCCCGCTCACCCGCCTTGCCGCTCCTGTCGTCATAACCGAGGAGACAGCGGCTGACCCAGGCCCTGTCCCACGCGCATTTTCGAGCTCATGAAAAGCCGAACAGCATATGTACTGTACTCGTACTCGTATATTTGCGTTTTTTAGCGTTCGTCCCTTCCTCACTCGGCCTTCCACACAGTGCGCCTTCCCCGCCGCTTCCCGCACCGAATCTCCCTTCTTTTTATTTTCTTCATAACGCCCATATTTCCACTTCTCTCTCTTTCTTCTCCTTTCTCTCTTCTTGTCTTCTCCTCCCTCGTCCAAGAGTCTCCCTCTCGCCCACTCAACGCATCGTCGTTGCCCTACCGTGCCCTTCTCCTCCCCTCTCCGTTGGTTTCGCTTCCTCAATCACGATCGAGCGTCGTCTTCCAAGGACACGGCAACCGGCAGCCATTGATCTCACGATCTCTGCTCCGGGACTCTGAATCTGTTGGCGGTCTCTCCACCTCCGTCTAGCTCTACCTATTCGCTCTCACGCGATCCCCTCACACACTCCTCACAATGCTGGCTTCTCGCCAAGTTCTGGGCCGGGCCGCCCGGGGCCGCGCTGCGTTCGCATGCCACAGCCTTCGCCGCACCATGGCTACCGTCTCGGAGAACCCGCTTGACCGCAAGGTGAGTTTTGGAGCTCTGCTCAGCGCTTGAGCTCGCGCTCGAGCTCGCGCTCACCCCCTTTAGTCTCGCGCCCGAGGCTTCCTCGACCAAAAGTCTCTCTTTGGTTGTCTTGCTAACTCGTTTGGGGCACAGGTTCGGCAAAACATCTGGGAAGAGAACAACTTCATCAACTACAAGAAGATGGCCGAGAACCTCTCTGTCGTCCGCGCTCGTCTCAATCGCCCACTCGCCTATGCCGAGAAGATTCTTTACTCCCATCTGGACGATCCGCACGGCCAGGACATCGAGCGCGGTGTCTCTTACCTCAAGCTGCGTCCTGATCGTGTTGCCTGTCAGGATGCTACCGCTCAGATGGCCATCCTCCAGTTCATGTCCGCCGGCATGCCGCAGGTCGCTAACCCCACCACCGTCCATTGCGACCACTTAATTGAGGCCCAGGTCGGTGGCGAAAAGGATCTTGCCCGCGCTGTCAGCATCAACAAGGAAGTTTACGACTTCCTTTCCTCTGCCTGCGCCAAGTACAACATTGGTTTCTGGCGCCCTGGGTCTGGTATCATCCACCAGATCATCCTCGAGAATTACGCTTTCCCCGGTGGTCTGCTCATCGGCACCGACTCCCACACCCCCAACGCCGGTGGTCTCGGCATGGCCACCATCGGTGTCGGCGGTGCTGATGCCGTTGATGTTATGGCCAACCTGCCCTGGGAGCTGAAGGCTCCCAAGGTCATTGGTGTTAAACTGACCGGCCAGTTGAACGGCTGGACTTCGCCCAAGGGTATGTACCAGCTGCAGCGCTATTCGTTTACATCGGGGGTACGAGTGAACTTTAGTTTCACTGCTAACGCTCGTCAGACATTATCCTGAAGGTTGCCGGCATTCTGACCGTTAAAGGTGGCACCGGTGCCATCGTCGAGTACTTGTATGTCCTCTTGTTTCTTCCTGGCTTCGAGTGCCATTTGAATCCTTACTAACTGAACAGCGGCGAGGGTGTCGACAGCATTTCCTGCACTGGCATGGCCACTATTTGCAACATGGGTGCTGAGATTGGTGCCACTACCTCCCTCTTCCCTTTCAACGACCGCATGTACGACTACCTGGCGGCCACCAAGCGCAAGGATATTGGCGATTTTGCCCGCGTCTACGCGAAAGACCTGCGCCAGGACGACGGCGCTGAGTACGACCAACTCATCGAGATCAACCTTTCTGAGCTCGAACCCCACATCAACGGCCCCTTCACTCCGGACTTGGCCACCCCCATCTCCAAGCTTGCCGAGGTCGCCAAGGCTAACGGCTGGCCTGAGGAGGTCAAGGTCGGTCTTATCGGCTCTTGCACCAACTCCTCCTACGAGGACATGACCCGTGCCGCCGCGATCGCCCGTGACGCTCTTGACCACGGCATCAAGCCCAAGGCTGCCTTCACTGTCACTCCAGGTTCCGAGCAGATTCGCGCCACTATTGCCCGTGACGGTCAGCTTGAGACATTTGAGGAGTTTGGCGGTATTGTCCTTGCTAACGCCTGCGGCCCCTGCATCGGCCAGTGGGACCGTCGGGACGTCAAGAAGGGCGAGCCCAACACCATTGTTTCCTCGTACAACCGTAACTTCACCGGCCGTAACGATGGCAACCCCGCCACCCACGCCTTCGTCACCTCGCCCGACCTGGTCGTTGCCCTGACTATTGCCGGCACTCTGAACTTCAACCCTCTGACCGACAAGCTCAAGGACAAGGACGGCAACGAGTTCCTTCTTAAGCCTCCCCCGCAGACCAACGGTCTGCCCGATCGCGGCTACGACCCCGGTGTCGACACCTACCAGGCCCCCCCTGTCGACCGCTCGCAGGTTTCCGTCAACGTGTCGCCCACCTCTGACCGTCTCCAGCTTCTGTCTCCCTTCCAGCCTTGGGATGGCAAGGATGCGCTTAACTTGCCCATTCTGATCAAGACCAAGGGCAAGACAACCACCGATCACATCTCCATGGCCGGCCCGTGGCTGAAGTACCGCGGTCACCTTGACAACATCTCCAACAACATGCTCATCGGTGCCATCAGCGAGGCCAACAATGAGGCCAACAATGTCAAGAACGTCACCACCGGCGAATTCGGTGCTGTCCCGGCCGTTGCACGTGACTACAAGGCCAAGGGCATCCAGTGGGTTGTCATTGGTGATTGGAACTACGGTGAGGGCTCGTCGCGTGAGCACGCTGCCCTGGAGCCCCGCCACCTTGGTGGTCTGGCCATCATTACCCGCTCCTTCGCCCGTATCCACGAGACGAATCTGAAGAAGCAGGGTATGCTGCCGCTGACCTTCATCGACCCTGCGGACTACGACAGGGTCAAGTCTGATGACAGAGTAAGCTCCTCCCGTTTCATGATCCTGCTTCGTCCCCCATAATTACGTCGGCGACGAGTAGCCTGTTAACAGACAATTAGGTTGACATTCTGGCCACGGAATTGGAAGTCGGCAAGCCTATCACCATGCGCGTGCACCACCCCAACGGCGAGGTTGAGGATATCAAGCTGGCGCACACTTTCAACGCCGGCCAGATTGAGTGGTTTAAGAACGGCAGTGCTCTGAACACCATGGCCAAGGCTCACGCCAAATAAGGGGCAAACACTTTGACAACAAAAACATAAAAATCATCAAGAACACAAGAAGGGTCTGTTTGGCTGTTTGGTCGTTTTTGTCTTTTGACCCCATATTTGCCACGGCATTTTTTGGTAAAGGATGGAAAATCGTATTTAGTTGCAGTTCCGACGTATATCCATCCGTCTTGTCACCATTTTCAATTTCGGTCTTTGTTGGCTGGAGAGAGTATTCTACTTGAGAGGCAGGGCGTTGTTTTTTCCTGGGTTCTGGGGTCGCTTTGGCTCACTTTGGTTATTGGCTGAACAGCACGGGCAGTTTATTTCCTAGCATCATTTCGGAGGGTAATCTACTTGTGCGTGCTTATATGCTTAAGGTGTGCAAGGTATTCCAGTAGTTGTATTAACGTTGTAAGAAAGATGAGTCGACTCGAGACAGCCGTTATGAATTCTGTACGTAAGGCCGGGGCTCCGGTAAAAGTTCAATGGACAGGTGGATACAAAACGCTCGACCGAACTGCGTGCCGACTGCGGAGTACACCGCTTTGTCATATTCTGCCGCAAATGCTAATACGTACATCATGTGACTTGCCTGCAGCAGCAACTCATCTGTTCCGACCAACATCGATTTCGACGTGTCTGCGAGCCCGACCTTTGACCTGTCCGACCCCCACGGCTGTCGCATTGCGCGTCCCTCCTTGCGCATAAGAAAAACAGCACGTCTCTCGGCCCGAAACCACGGAAGTCCCTCCTTCCAAATGCCGCCGTCGTCACCCCAACCGCGGCGGAGCGGCGTGGCCGGGCTATGGATGCCGCGCGGTCCGGGCGGCTCGGCGGGCAGCTTCCAGGCCTACCGGTCGTCGACGCGGTCATACCTGACGCGGCTGCCACTATTCACGCGTGTAACCGCCGGCATCATTGTTTTGCTGTACTTTGTCGGGCTGCAGTCGCTCTGGGATATACGCTCTTGGGGCGGGCTGACGCCGCAGGAGACGACGATATCCAGCCGTAAGTTACCCTGCCTCGGCTTCTGATATTGTCCCTGTCATGTGCGTGCGTCTGTTTGAGTTCATCTCTGATAGTCCAGTCTACCGCACCAACACATTTCCGCTTATCCACCTCGGCCTCTTTCACATGCTGGGCAACTTGGCGGCGCTGACGCCGCTGTTGGAGCGATTCGAGTCGGAACACGGCACGCTGACATCCGTGGCGCTGTTTTTTGGCCGTGAGTGCTTCCTTCTGTTGTCCCTGGCTTCCGCCGCTTGCTGATTGTCCAGCGTTCTCTACGCTGCCGGCGGTAATTTATGTGCTGATCGAGCGCACGCTGCACCTCAACACGTCCATCATGGGAGCGAGGTATGCCTGGCCCTTCTTTCCCCTTCTTCTCCCGTGATTTTCCACCCGCTGACCAGCAGCATCTGGGTGTTCCTGCTCCTCGGTGTCGAGGCGATCCGCACGTACCGCGCGCATCCGTCGCTGGTGGTGGCTTCGGTGCCTGTGCCCACATGGACAACGCCGCTGTTGCTTGCATTTGCTGTCGCCGTGCTCGTACCGCACACGAGCCTGCTTGGCCACCTCTGCGGCCTCGGTGTGGGCTATCTTGTTGGTCTCGGCTACCTGAAGTTCCTCGCGCCGCCTGAGCGCGTGCTTCGCTGGATCGAGGGCCGCCTCAATTTGCTTGCGCGCCTGCCTCGCTACGTCAGCGTAGACCAGAAGACCTACGGTCGTTTTGGTGTGCTGCCTAGCACAGCTGGCGGGCCCCTGGCGACGACGCCTGCGATCGGCCTCGTCGGGTCGACACAGCGGCTCGGCCCGTAAGGCTGCGCAGAGGGACGGACACGCGAGCATGCAGGGCTGCAAGATGCGCGAGTACTCGGTAGGCGTGCAAACTCACTGGCCAGCGGCCAGCGGTGAGCGGCCTGTGCACTTGTGTTTGCTCATGTCCATCCATAAAATATGGCTTTGGCTGACCCGGCTGCCCGGCGACCTGTTCTTCTGTCCCGTTGTTCGCCGTCCGGCCTGGCAGATGGTAGGGCGACTTTTGTATATGTCAGATCATTCTAGTATTGGGGTCAGGATCATGGCGTTTGTATTGAGATATAGATCGTTTTCACGACGAATTTACGCCTTCTGTGCTACGGCCGGTATATAGCCTTTGCATCTCAATGCGTTATGCTCTTTGCCTACCAATGTGGCCAGCTTAGTCATACGCCAGAGACCCAGGGGAGCCGGTAAATATACAGTCTAATTATTTGTTCGGCGTACAGGCCTTTAAAATTAGTACGTGTACAGTCTGTTTAGACTCACTTAATAGCAATTTGCAGTAATACCATTGGCTAGTAGCACCACCGGCAGCGTCTCCATCAACACCTCAGTACGTTGATCCACGTGATATTTTTCAGCCGTCACCTGGACCGTCACCTGTATTACTACCACTGCTATCACCTATACCACCACCACCTTCACCACCACCACCGCCACCACTTCAGTACTATGACCCACGTGCTATTTACCAGCGATACGTTATTGCTAGACAGACTTGGTACGATAGTCTGCCACGTGGTAGTCTAAAGACTAATCAAGCATACCGAAAGGCTATGGGCCTACCTATGCGTTATAGTAGGGCCCAATACGCTCACTGCGTCAGGGCAACGAGCATGGGCCTACGGCCAGAGGGTGGAGGCTGTACTAGGGAGGAGATGATGGCGTATTTGGACTGGAGTCGTGATGAGGACGCAAGGGTAGACGCAGTAGTAGCAGCAGACGCGGAGGCTGAACGTCGTGATGCTGACCCTACTAGGCTAGATACGCTGCGTACTACGCATCAACTAGAGAGGCTGATGAGGGACTACGCCGCCCAGCAACAGCGCTTATTTGAAGCCTCCCAGCCATAGCATTTCGTTCATCTATTATAGTCATTTCGTTCATCAATTGTCAATTCAGTCATTTCATTCATCTATCTGTACGGTCAGCCAATGGTATTACTGCAAATTGCTATTAAGTGGGTCTAAACAGACTGTACACGTACTAATTTTAGATGGCTGTACGCTGAACAAATAATCGGACTGTATATATTTACCGGCTCCTGAGACCCAGTATGCATGTAAGCGGTGAAAATTGCGCTAATCATATAGTCTGACAGCTAGAGCTACTGTGGACTTCTGTTCTCATGAGCATGAGCATCACCACTGCGAACGGCTGACGCAACGGTCGCCAACGCGCTCTGCCACCATGCCCGGACTACTAGGTGGGCTACCTTGAGCGCGAGAATCCAGTCGCCCTTATGACTCCACTGGTTGCTGTTCGCGCGTGCTAATTCTTCCTTCACAGCCTCCTTCGCGAGCCTGCGACGCCACCCGGGAATGCTCAAGCTGCCGCCGTATTTATCGGCTCTGTGCGTGATTGTGGGCGTGGTGTCGCTGCTAGTGTTGCCGCTGGACTCCTACTCGCGGCACACATACATCTCGGAAAATGCGCTGCTGCCCGGACAAGTGCACACGTACTTTGGCGGCAGCGACCAGCACGTGTTCCGGGCCTACAAAGAGGAGTTGGAGGCGGCGATCCGGACGAACTTGAGCAACGCGGAAATCAACGACCGGCTGGCGGCGATCCTGACATCGATTGGGCTGACGCCGGCGCGACAAGGCTTCGAGTACGAGACAGCAGGCCGGCCGCTGGGGGGCAGTGCGGGCGATGGGACGTCGGCAACGGGGGCTGCAGGCGAGAACCTATACGCGATCCTGCAGGCGCCCCGGGGCGACGCGACGGAGGCATTGGTGCTGGTGGCGCCGTGGCGGAACGTGCGAGGGGAGACAAACGCGTACGGCGTGGCGCTGGCGCTGGCACTGGCGCGATACTTTCGGCGGTGGTCGCTCTGGTCCAAGGACATTGTGTTTCTGTTTCCGCCGGACAGCCTGGCCGGCCCGCAGGCCTGGGTGGACGCATACCACGATGGGCAAGACGGGCGCGGGCGGCGGGGCGGTCAGCGCGTGGACGCGCTGCCGCGCAAGTCGGGGGCGCTGCAAGGCGCCATCGCGCTGGACTACACGATGGCGGGCGAGCCGGGCGACACGCCGGCGACGGGCCGGCCAGCCACCGGTAGCCGGGGCGGGCTCTTCTCGGCTGTGCACGTGGTGTACGACGGTGTCAACGGGCAGCTGCCGAACCTGGACCTGATCAACTCGGTGGTCGCCATTGCGGGCGGCCAGATGGGCGCCGGCGTCGCGTTGCAGGAGATGTGGCGCCACAGCGACCACGGCGGCTCCGGCGGCCACGCCCCGACGGCGCTCGCCCGCTACGCCGACCGTCTACGCACGATGCTGCGTGGCATGCTGCGCCAGGGCGTCGGCGCCGCCACGGGCGCCCACAGCGTGTTCATGGCCTACCACGTCGACGCCGTCACGCTGCAGCCGTACGTGGCGACGACGGTCACTGACGACGGCGGGCTCGCCATTGCCGGCTGGCAGCAGGACGAGATGGCCATGGGCCGCGTGCTCGAGGGCGTCTTCCGCAGCCTCAACAACCTGCTCGAGCACCTGCACCAGAGCTTCTTCTTCTACCTGCTCATGGGGCGCGACCGCTTTGTTAGCATCGGCACGTACCTGCCGAGCGCCATGCTGGTGGCGGCCAACTTTACCATCATGGCCATTTCGCTGTGGGTCAAGAGCGGGCAGTCCAAGCCGGAGCCGGCGCCGGCGACGACGGCGAAGGCCACAGCCACCGCCATGACGGAGCCGGCCGAGACGCCCGCCGCTGCCGAGCGCGACCTCTTTTTACCACTGGGCTTTGTCGCCGCGTGCCAGGCCTTGGGCTTCGTGCCGCTTTACCTGTTCAACCAACTACCGGCTTGGGTGGGTTTTGTTTGCGCGTTGTTTCTGTCTGATTTCGTTGCCGTCTGAAGTGTTCGCTGACCGCGCAGCTCCTCGCACCCGCGTTTGTCGCCTTCGCCGTCGCCAATGCCGCTCTGCCGTTCGTCCTCTCGCGCGTGCTGACCGTCGCCCACGCGCCGACGGCCCAGCAGTACCAGCTGATCCAGTCGTTCTCGCTGCTGCTGCTCGGCATGTTCCTCTCCTCGCTTGCCACTCTCAATTTCGCCCTCGCCTTCCTCGTCGGCTTGCTCGCCTGCCCGCTTTCCTTCCTCGAGCCGTGGCCCGCGCGTCCAGCCGTCCGCTGGCTGTCACTGGCCGTTGCTGAGGTGTTTGCGCCGCCTGTCGTGTTCGCCGGCGGCTGCCTTATCTGGCGTCTCGACATTGGCGATGCGTTACGCATGGCCACCTTTGGCTGGGATGTCTGGGGTATGTATACGGCCGTCGTGCTCTGGTGTGTGTGGTGGCCAGCCTGGCTGGTCGGGACCGTTGTCGTGCTGGGACAGCCGGCGCCGTGAGGGCAGACAGGGCGAGACGCAACCCCCGCAGCCAGATACAGCAGCTGGAGATGAGCTCAGAGGAGACACTGCGCCATGAGGGCGGTGTCTCCATCAGGCAGGTCTATGAAAACGGCCTGGACGTCTCACAACCGCAGGCAGCCCCCGGAAGATGGTTGGACCTGATCTTGACGCTTTACGCGTCTATGTCGCATCTCCGCACAATTCAAGTGTATTCTTCCTACTTTGTAGGCACTGCATTTGTCTAGCGTTACGAAAGAATAAAAACATAAGGCCCGTGTATTGTACAAGGAACACCCGACGTGCTGACCAGTACCCTGCACGTCTTGTTTTTCTTCTCGTCGAAATGTCGAAGATGCTTGCCAGAGACCAAACAGAAATCGCTGCACCTCTGTCGTGCGCACGGCGACCGCTCTATGCCGCCCACACGTCCTGGCCGACCTGCTCGATCCAGTGGCCCAGCTGGTTGACGCTGGAGCCCCATTCTGCTAAGCGCTCCTGCAGCGCGCCAACCTGCTTGAGATCGAGCACCTTGGGCTGTACCCAGTTGATGTTGGCGACCTCGTCGACCTGGTCGATGGTGCCGCGCAGCAGGCCGAGGCTGAGAGCCTTCATGACAAGGTGCTCGATCTCGTCGGGCTGCACGCGCGTCTCCTGGGCAATGGTGGCAAAGGACATACTGCGCGCATGGGGCGGGCGGCGGAAGACGGCCTCGGTGAGGGCGGCGAGGTAGATCTTCTGACGCAGCTGGCTGCTGTGCTTATTGAGCAGCGAGTTGCGGGCGATGCGGTCGGCGAGGCGCTCGTAGACGCGCAGGTCGCCGCGGTTGAAGGCGAAGAGCAGCTCGCGCAGCCAGGCGTCATCCTCATCGTCGGTCGTGAGGGCGTCGAGGATGGGGTGCAGCAGCAGCTCGCCAAAGTTGTAGATGGTCGGCGAGACGAGGGCGGCGAGGCTCAGCTTGAAGGCGCGGTCGTGGCGGTCGTCCGGGTCCAGCTGTGCCACGTCGATGCAGGCCAGGTACAGCAGCGCGTTGCGGTAGTAGAGCGCAAAGTCCATCTTGGCCTGGTAGTAGAGCGCGTTGGTGTCGTAAAAGGCCGCGTGCACAATGTTCTCGACGGAGTCAAACGTGTCCAGCACTCGCTCCGACCGGTCCAGCGCTGCCCGCGCGCCGTCAAAGTCCCGCAGCATCAGCTTCGTCCGGGCCGCCTCGATCGACGCAAAGACAAAGGCGTCCTGCGAGTCCTCATTGTCGACCTTTTTGGCTACGCTCTCGAGGAAGGCGAGCCTCTCGCTGTTGTCTGGGAGGGTCAGCCAAGCGAAGAGCAAGAGCAGCAGAGAGAGAGAGCGCGCGCACCGTCACACGAGTCTGCCGCCTTGAGCGCCAGGTTCACAAGTTTGAGCTGGTTGATCTTGTCGGCAAACTTGAGGATGAACACCTTGAAGAAGGGCAGCCGCAGGTCCTTGCTCTCGTCCTCGTCGAACAGCGCGATCAGCGCGTCGGTCAGCTGGTGCCACAGCTTGCGCTCCCACAGGTCCTCGATCTCCAGAATGGCGCCCTGCACCTCGGCCGGCGCCGCATCGCGCTGCTCCACGAGGAAGTCGGTCAATGCCTCGGCGCTCATTGTCGTTGCTGTCGAGTTGGGCGAGAGAAGCGGGAGGTCGGCGTGGGGAGCCGCGTGGATGCGAGAAGGCAGAGGAGGCAGAGGAGAGGAGGAGGGAGTGCCAGTCGTTGCCGCGTCGCTGGCCGCTCGCTTGTGGTGGGTGTGGACGTGGTGGTCGGTGTCGTGGGTGTGTGCGGAATCTCGCCAAACGTGGACTGCCCTGCAAAGCTTCCAGCTCGCCGCACGACTCCGTTAGAGAGACGCGGCTCTGATGCAGCCTGCCAGGCGCCCTCCGCATCATTGATAGTCCGGCCGACGCCGCGCCCTCCTATCTGCATGTCTGCATACCCGCATACACCCTTAATGCATACTCTGTATTGCCTGATGCGTAACAGAAACGGACACGTGATGTCCCCACCTCCGCTCGCCGGCCAATGGCAGCCGGAGCATTACCGTCGCTGCTCTCTCGCTCGTTGCCGCGCAAAAAAAGCCCACAGCCGAAAAGGAAACGAACGGATGCCGGGGAAGCTCGCCGTTCGAGCCCATTGACCGCAACCGCCGCCTGCCGCAGCAGAATACCATTGACCCGTCTCCGGCTGCCCTGCTCTCGTCCGGCTCTGCCTCCCGCTCTCGGCTTTCGCCCATCTCGCCCCTTCCGCCTCGTGGCCCGGCACCATGTCGCTCCTCCCGGCCGCCGCGCGGTCTTCGCCGAAGCTGCACACGATTGCCCGCCACGTTGTGCTGCCACAGCAGCGCCGGGCGCTCTCCGACGTCACCATCACGCGCACCGGCAAGCCCATCATCCGGACGCAGGGTGGAAGGTACGCATAGCCCAGCCGGCGCCCGCTGCCGGCGGCTCCCGGGCCGCTGTTCAGTCCGGACTGTCTGCTGACGACTTCCTGCCTCCAGATCCTCTCTTGGCGGTACGCGAACGCTGCCCTCACCATGTGACTGCGGGTGCCGTCGCCAGACAGCTGCTAAACAACATCGCAAACAGGCCACACCGCCACGGTGTTTGGTGCTTCGGGCGCCCTGGGTCGCTATATCGTGAACCGGCTCGGTACGTGTCCTCACGTCCCAGGCGCGCGTTTTGCACGCAAATGGCCTACTGACAGACAATCCAGCTCGGCAAGGCTGCACGGTCGTCGTTCCTTTCCGCGAGGAGATGACCAAGCGCCACCTGAAGGTGTCGGGCGATCTCGGTCGCGTTGTTTTCACTGTACGGCTGCCTGCGCTGGATGCGCGATTCTCTTGACGGTGCATGCCCGAACACAAGCTCACACGGTCACAGGAGTTCGATCTGCGGAACACTGCGTCCATCGAGGAGAGCGTGCGGCATTCCGACGTCGTCTACAACCTGATCGGCCGCAACTACCCGACCAAGTGAGTCTGCGCCCCCAGTGCTGCCATCCGAGGTTTTCCGCTTTCCGCTAACCAGCGCTCGCCCTCCAGGAACTTCACGCTCGAGGACGTGCATGTCGAGGGTGCGGAGCGTATCGCCGAGGCCGTGGCCAAGTATGATGTCGACCGGTTCATCCACGTGTCGTCGTACAACGCGGGCTCGGGCCTGGGCTCGCCGTCCGAGTTCTTCCACTCGAAGGCGCTGGGCGAGCAGGCGGTCCGGTCCATCTTCCCGGAGACGACAATCGTGCGGCCCGCGCCCATGTTCGGCTTCGAGGACAGCCTGCTGCTGCGGCTCGCGGGCGTCTACAACCTGTTCACGGCGAACAACATGCAGGAGCGGTACTGGCCAGTGCATGTGATCGACGTGGGCCGGGCGCTGGAGGCGATGCTGTTCGACGACAACACGGCGGGCGAGACGTATGAGCTCTTCGGGCCCAAGAACTACTCGACGGCGGAGATCGCGGCGCTCGTGGACCGCGAGATCTACAAGAAGCGGCGGCACATCAACGTGCCCAAGGCCATCCTGAAGCCGGCGGCGACGCTGCTGAACCGCCTGCTGTGGTGGCCGGTGCTGTCGGGCGAGGACGTCGAGAAGGAGTTTATCGACCAGACGATTGACCGGTCGGCCAAGACTCTGGCAGACCTCGGCATTGAGGCCGGCGACATCAGCAACTTTGTCTACCACTACCTGGTGCGTCTGCCCTTTCCCTTTGCCGCCTGCGCTCGGCGTGTCCGGTCTCGGCGTGTGCTAACTCCCTGCAGCAAGGCTTCCGGCCGTCGACATACTATGACCTGCCGCCGACAACAGAGCGGGAAAAGCGCGAGGAAAAGAAGTACCTGCACGTGCTGGATGACCAGTGAGGGAGGCAAGGTCGCGGCGAGGATAGGGAGATATATTTTTCATTGCGGTGATTTTCCACGCTGGTTCTCCTTTGCCTCGAGGCAGTGTACATATGTGACTAGCAAGACAAGGCTTGCATGCCGTCCGAGGGTGTTCTTGCGGGCGAGGTGACGATGAAGGTGTCGCTGCCGTAGTATGTGCAGGCTTGTTGCGCGTAGAGGAAAGGCACTGCAAAGGCGCCGTTGCGCTGCGCCAACTAGGCGGCACCCATTTTTACCCCCGCCAGCGAATCGCGCCGCTGGTGCTGTGCAGCGCAATTTTCGAGCCTCACCTGACGACCAACGAAGCGACTGCGCGTGCTGGCACATACGCCGGCGGGTGGGCATACATGGAGTAGAAGTGCAGCCAGCAGCCAGCAGCCAGCAGCCAGAAGCAGCAGGAAGCAGGAAAGCAAAAAGCAAACAAGCAAACAAGCAATGGCCACCGACAGCGACGATGAGCTGTGAGTGACGGAAAAGATGCCCCCCACGAGAATCGAGGCGCAAGACGCTGACGCTCGCAGCGTGCTCTCGTCCGCTACTATGGACGCCCTGCGCGCCTTCTACAGCGAGCGCGACGACCACGCGCGCCGCTTCGCGGATCTGCAGTCGGCGGCCGAGGCTGACGCCGATGCGCGCGATGCGACGCTCTCGATGAGCGCCTTTACCGAGGACTGGAACAAGTCGCAGTTCTGGGTATGTCTGGCTTGTGGTTCCTGGCCTGTGGTCTGGCTCGTGGTCGTGTCCTCCCGCTGACGACCAGTATTCCGACGACACGGCCGGCTTGCTGGCGCGCCAGCTGCTCGACGGCGCCGACGCCACCGCGACCATCGTGGTGGTCTCGGCGCCGAGCGTGTTTGTGGCGCTCAAGAACCAGGTGGTGTGTTTTTCTCTGCTCTGCTTTGCGCGCTCTCTGCTCTTCCTCACACGTTAGGCCGCCCTCGCCGTCGATCGCCGCCCGCGGCTCGTCCTCCTCGAGCACGACGACCGCTTCACCGTCTTTGGCGACCAGTACGTCTTTTACGACTTCAACAGCCCGCTCAAGCTGCCCGCGGCTCTGCGTGGCACGGCCGACCGCATCATCTGCGACCCGCCCTTTCTCAGCGAAGAGTGCCAGACCAAGGGTACGTCTTCTTGTTCCTTCTTTCTTGTTCCTTTTCCTTTTCCTTCTCCTTCTCCTTCTCCTTCTCCTTCTTCCTTCCTCCGCTGACAGGGCAGCTGCGTTGACGGCCCGCTGGCTGGCCAAGCCCAGCGCCAAGGTCGTCGTCTGCACCGGCGAGCGCATGGCGAGCCTCGTCACCGACAAGCTATACAAGGCACAGGGCGTGCGCACGACGACGTTTGAGCCGCAGCACGCACACGGCCTCAGCAACGAGTTCCTCTGCTACGCCAACTTTGAGTGCGCCGACTGGACATGGCGCGTGACAGCATGATAGGGGCGGCTGCTACCATCACAGAACGGCAGATACAAGTGGACAGGTGCAATTTCAGCAGGGCAGAATAGAACAGATACAAAAATACGAGTATGAATCCTACTGGAGAAGCGTCAGTCCTATTAGGGCGCTGTTCAAAAGGCCGCTTGTTTCGCCCGAAACCCGTGTATGAAAGGACGACAGAAAGCTCGCAGAAAGCCAATTAAAGCCAGCTCTAGCTTGACCGGAAGCCAGGCGAGCGCGCTCCGCGGAGCGTGTGCGCTATGCCAGGGACCGGATGATGTAGAAGAGCAGGTAGGCGTTGGCGCCCAAGACCTCGGAGTTCGAGGCCAGCTCGACGCGGTGGTCGTTGAAGGCAAACCACTGGTCACCGCCGCGGCAGTAGGACACGTAGTGGCCGGTGTCGATCTCGCCGACGTGGACAACGACGCTGAGGAGGTCGTAGACGCACGACCGGTTGAGCTCGTAGCTCTCGCGCACGTCCTGGCCGCCGCGGCTGCGGTTGGTGTACGGCAGCATGTTGAGCTGCAGCGGGAACTCGACCGGCGTGCCGACCTTGGCGGCTTTGTCGTGGCGGCCCTGCTTGTACTCGAAGCGCTGCACGGTGGTTAGCAGTGGCTTGTGCCCGTCCGCCGGCCCTCTTCCCGGTAGTGTGCGTGTCTCACCTTCAGCTGGATCGACAGCACGTTTGGCAGCGACTTGATGGACGTCTGGCGCCGCGCGAGCCGCGTCGAGTTGCAGCTGTGGCAGCGGTACTCGCACTTGTCGGCCTTGATGTACTCCTCGTCGAGACACTGCTGCAGCGTGAGGCGGTGGCTGTGGGCGGCGCCGGCGCCCAGCGCGCTCTTCTTGCGCTGGCGCTGGGCCAGGCTCTCGAGCCCCAGGCTGAGGTCTAGGAACGACTGCACCTGGTTGGTGACGCCGTGGCACTGCTGGCATGTAGTGGCGCTCTGCAGCTTCCCGTAAAAGGTCTGGTGGATGATGCAGGTGCACGAGTGCTCGCTGCCGTGCTCGGGCTTCTTGCCGTCGCCGTTGCGCTCGTGCAGCTCCTCGGCCAGAAACTGGAAGAACTCGTGGGCGTCCTGCTCCTTGGTGGTGACGAGGTTGGCAAAGGCCTTCTTCTCGGAGATCCAGAAGCTCGACAGGATGTTGGCGGCGGTGTAGCCGTTGGTGCTCTCCTGGCCGTAGAACTCCTGGAAGACGTCGTCCATGGCGCAGCTCAGGCAGTGCGGCGCCTCGCACAGCGAGCTCTGGTGGCCGTCGCTGAGGTAGAAGTTGCGCAGCAGCGGGTTGTGCAGGAAGCACTGCAGGATGACGTTCTGGTAGCAGGTGGCACCGGCGTTGTAGATGCCGCGCAGGCCGCTGGCGCGGCACGAGGCGACGGTGGTGTTGGATGATATGTAGCGCGGGTCGTCCTTGAGCGAGTCCTTGAGCGTGTCGGAGAAGAGCTCGTCGTGCTTGCGCTTGCGGTTGACTGGGAAGAGCAGGTTAGCAGTGGCCGGGCCGGGCAGTGTGTTGTTGGCGTCCGTACCGGAGAAAGAGCCGGTGCCGATCTTGCGCAGCCGCAGCTCCTCGAGCGTGGGATCGTACACGAAGTCGTCGCACATGTGGCAGTATAGCGTCCCGCATCGTGATTCCACATCTGGCCGGCTGTCAGCGGCGTGGGCGAGGGCGTGGGCGACTCGGACTCACAGAAACGATGCGACTTCTTGGCGCCATGCTTGCCAATGTCCTCCTGCACCAGCGTGGTCGGGCACTGTAGGCAGAGATAGTTGGGGGTCAGGGTGGTGACGGGCAGGCCGTCGGGCGACTTGGAGGTCTGCGGCACAATGGGCGGCTGGTCGAAGATCTTGCGCAGGATGATCTTGTAGTGGGAGACGGACGTGTTGATGGTCTCCTGGCCCTGGCTGAAGAGGAGCTCGACGTGTTCTGGCGGTCAGTGGGAGGAAAGCAGAGAGAAGCAAGGCAGAAGGAAGAGACAGCAGAAGCAGCAGAAGGGACGAGACAGAAGGAAACGAGACGGCAGAAGCAGCAGAAACGAGACGTAGAAGCAGCAGAAACAGAAGCAGAAGCAGCAGAAACAGAAGCAGAAGCAGCAGAAACAGAAGCAGAAGAAACGAGACGCAGAACGTGACGCAGAAGCAGCAGAAACAGACACTCACCACAGCCGTACATCGGCATGCCCGACACCGGGCTCTTCAGCTTGACCGTCTTGGGCGACGACGGTGTTGTCGGACGGGTCGCCATGCTGGCCGGCAGGAGTGCGCGCCAGGCGCTCTGGCGAGGACGGCAGCGTCTTCCACGCGGCGGCGCGCTCGCGGTGCAGCCCGAGACACGGCGCACGAGACACGGGACGGGTCGGTCCCGGCGGCGGCGCTCTGTAGCACGGAGACTGTGCGCCGTGCCTTGTGCTCGTTCCTTGGCCGCACCCTGTGCTCAGCGTTGTGCTTCGGCTCTGCCGTTGGTGCTTCGTGCTCCTGGTTGGTGCCTTTGCTTCTGTTTCTGCTTCTGCTTCCGCTTCCGGTTGCATCCGCTTCGTGCTTCGTGCCTCGTTCGCTGGCCGTTGGCCCGCCTGTATCTGGCTCGGCCTCGCGCTTGCCTGTCCGGATGCTCGGTGTTGCTAAGCTCGCTGGGATCGTCAAGAGTCGCCGTCGAGATGCGGAGTTGAGATTGGGATGGGCCTGACGGCCTCTGTGTGCTTTTGGCTGGTCGGCGTCCCCTATGGCGTTTTCTGCCGCCCTGCTAGTGTCGTTTGTCGGTACGGTCTTGCGCTGCGCGAGGCTCCAGCTCTTTGCCGTCTGTCTGCCGTTGCTGTTTCTGCGTCTGCCCTTTTTGTTGCAGTCAGTGGAGAAGCTGGCTGCTCGCGAGTTTGCCATTTATCGAGGCTGATGGACAACATTAGCTCTGATTACTAACCCTAAGCTAGTCACCTACGTTCCATCTCGTGTCGAATTTCTTATCGCGCCTTATCTCGATCTTATCGGCACATGATCTAACCATATCGGCGGCCGCCTGCAGCTAGCGCGCCCCGGACCTGCGAAATATTACGTGCTAGCGGCAGTGAGGGGATGCGCACTAAGACTTCGTAATACTCCGTAAGCTCATAAGCTTCTGCGCGGCAGCCGAGGCTGAGAAGCCGTATCCTACTCTGCACAAACGGCGCACCCATGACTCGCTGAGACTGGCCGTCCGCGTCACGGCTACGAGCGCATCGCTATACGCTTGTTCACGAATTCGTGTGTCGGCGCATCTGCGTGTTGGCCCCGGCAACGCTGTCCTCTCAACAAACACAGACTTCACGTCCAATGGCTTCCAAACTCACGCCGCTGCTCGAGGTCGAGCGTCTCAGCCCGGCGTGCATCCGCATTCTCGCAGGAAACCCGGGGAAGTTTACGCTCCAGGGCACAAATACGTATCTGCTAGGCACGGCAAGCCGACGGCTGCTCGTGGATACGGGGGAGGGCCAGCCTTCGTGGTCGTCGGCCCTGGCCAAGACGTTGGCCGCGGAGCGGGCGACGCTGGCGGCGACGCTTATCACCCACTGGCACCCGGACCACGCGGGGGGCATCGAGCAGGTACAGAAGTTGGTGCCGGGGGTCCCAGTGTACCAGATGGAGATGCCGGGCGCACGCCCGGGGACGAGCAAGGAAGCCGCGGCGGGAGACGGCCGGCAACAGCGCAACATCACGGACGGCCAAATCTTCAGCGTCGAGGGCGCCACACTGCGGGCGGTGCACACCCCGGGCCACGCGGCAAACCACGTGGTGTTCGTGCTGGAGGAGGAAAACGCACTGCTGGCAGGAGACAACGTGCTGGGCGAGGGCACCGCAGTGTTCGAGGACCTGGCTGTGTACCTAGCAAGCCTGCGGGTGATGGGACGGCTGTATGGGGGTAGCGGTGGTACCGGCACACTCTACCCCGGCCACGGCCCGGTTGTCGCCGACGGCCGCGCCAAGATCGCCGCATACATTCAGCACCGGCAGCAGCGCGAGGACCAAGTAGTGCAGCTGCTAGGCACGCCGGCGCCGGCGCCGGAGGCGGAGCGGCCGGTGTCGCCGCTCTTCACGGCACCTGGCGCCTTGGACGAGTCGACGGCGGCCGAGGGGGCCGGCGCCTGGTCGGCCCAGAACCTTGTCGAGGCCATCTACGTGGATGTCCGGCGCGACCTCTTCCCAGCGGCGGAGCGCGGCGTCGTGCAGATTCTGGGCAAGCTGGAGCAAGAGGGTCGGGTAGAGCGGGACGGGCGCACATGGCAGCTGCGGACGCGGGAGCGACTAGGACTGTGAGCGGGAGGTGATGACGACAGGCGACGATGCCGGAGACGAGGCTGTAATATCACAGGTACCTGTGCCAAGGGAGCTTGTAGCTTGGAGCCGGGACGACAGCCGTGGACGTACGCAGGACTCGTACTGGTTAGCAGAGAGCAAGAAATGGTCCGCGGCCAGTGCGCGACCAGCCTGGACAGCAGTGAGTGTGACGGACGTGAAGTGACAGCTGCCAACGAGAAGCAAGCTGGCGCAAGATGCAGACCAGTCCGCACAGGGCCAGAGCGCACGAGACGGCCAGCACGCCGGACGGCAGAAGCGGCGCTGCATCGGAGCAGTCAGGCGGGGACGCTGGACGACGTCTGATGACGACATCCTTAGTCATGCACGTGTTGCACGTGTTGCACGTTGGCGGGCGCCAAGACCACGGACGGGGGTGTCGGATGTCTCGGGAGAACTTTGGGCAGCTGCAGACGCAAGTACTCCGTACACGAGCCCAATGCGGGAGGCGGGCAGGCACAACAGGCAGGCGCGACCGCTGCGTTCGACAGACTTTTCGCGATCCTCGCACCAGAGCCGTTGCGTGTAATACAGTGCGAGGAAGTGATACGCGCGTCGCGGCTATCGGGAACAACTGTGCTGCACTGTGCATCGGGAAGGCTGGCCATCGGTCCAAGCCGGCATGGCGCTTACGGAGTAGTGCGAAATAGTGCAGGAACGCACACTCCTCCACCAGCGAAATCGGCAGAGGCTGCATGGCAGAGAGACACATGTCCACATGCGCCCTGCGAGCGCACGCCCAACACCCTACACTGTCGCAACTGCAACCCGTGGACAGGGTCGGCCGGTCGGGTGCGACGCTACGGCGGTGGTGTGGTCAGCAGCGCGGCAGTGCGGATCGGCGGCGGGCAGGACGTGCGATGCGGTGAGCCGCGGGTGGCCGACAGGCAAGGCAAACAACAAGCGACGAGGACCGAGGCACGGCAGGCAGACAGGCAGGAGAGCTAACAGTATGCAGGCCAGTTCGACAGACAGCGCACACGAAGCGAAGCGACGCTCGATGCTCGACTGTCCCAGAAATGCAGCCGCCAGCTCCCACTACTTTATCCACGTTGTCGATCCGCCCGAAACGGTCGGCGCCGTTGTCAGTACGAGTACTTGGGTACGGTGCATGGACTAGCCCAGGTCGACCCCGCCCATCGAGATCGCCAACGAGTCGACAGGGATGCGGCGCACAGCGCACGGCGCACACACGGCGACACGGGCACGGCAGCACGGCAGCACGGCAGCACGGCAGCACGGCAGCACGGCAACATACGGAGTCTTTGTACTCGACCGCCGGAGCAGCGCCTTCGAGGTACGAGTCCTGTACTCGTGCGTCTGATGTCGCGTCTTACTCACGCACAACGCGCAAGGTAAGCGACAGAGCGGTCTGTCACCGTCGTCTCGTCTTGACCTGCCGGGCTTCTGCTTACTGCTTGACTACTCCGTATGTCGTGGCTGGGCGTCTGCTTCCTGCCGCTGTCTAACCGACTACGCCTCTGCCCAGCCCGGCCGCGCCGTCGCCCGACTTACATATCTACATATGTACGGTCGACTTTGTATACTTCGACAATGTACCGCCTAGATGCCCAGATCCCGCCCAGAGTCTGGTCATGCCAGCCTGCGTTGCGCCGAGCCCGCGTCGTCTTACAAAATACTCCGTGCTCGTAATGCTTCGTACGATGCGCACAGCTGGCGCTTCGGCCATCCGCCGTGCTACACTGCTGCATGCTGCAATGCTGCGCTGTGCTGTCGCTTCGGCCGCACCGGAATGGCCGGTGCCGGCAGTACTCAGAGTACGGCTACTTCGTACTTCGTGGTTAGTCAGCATGTGCAGCGACCTCGTCGCTCTTTCGCTCTTTCCTTCCGCTTCCTTCCGTCTCCTTCTGCGCAGGCAGGTGCGCAAGTAGTCGCGTCTCCGCGGGCCAACGTGCGCCTGCTTATCCCCGCACCAATCACAAGCCGCCCTGCCACGCCGCGGCTTCGGGAGGCTCGGATGGCGCATCGCGAACCCGCTTCGCCCACCGCATCGCGGCCGCTGCGTATTGGCCTCGCCGCCTGCCCTGGTCTTTGTCCGCCCACGAGGACCGCACGGTGGTGTGACGGACGCAGTCGTGCGTCAGCGCACGCCCGGCACCCGTCAGCCCGCTGCCGCTCGCCCACAGCGTTTTCTGCGGCGGCCAGAGCCTTTTCCGGGTTTGTCTTGGCGCCGCAACTTGGGCTTCGTTTGCGTGTGAGACGTTTTCGCCGCAGGCCGCCGCTGCTAACAACACCCGCCAGCCTTGTCATCCGACGGATGACCAATCGCCGGAGTGGCGGTAGCGGCTCTTAGTCAGGCCCTTTTGGCTGGTCTACTGACTTCGCTTTCAAAGCACATCTCCTCGCGTTTTTCGGTTTGCGGTTTGCGGTTTGCATTTGATTCTGCGTCTTTCTCTGCTCTTCGCCGTGGCTCGGCGAAACGCGCACGGCTTGTCTCGCGCAAACCTCTGCCCCGTAATTCTCCCGACCCGTACCCGTACTCGTACATGTAGACCCGATCCATCAGCCCAGCCCAGCAGCCCTGTCGCACCACCTGCCCCATCGGCGACTCGCCCGTTCGGCCTCTCCTACACCCCGTAGCTTCGGAAACAGCAAAGGCGTAAAGACACCCCCCAATCTTGATGGATTCTGACTCGCTGCTTGTCCATGACGCAGCTGGCCTGCCTGAGCACCGGCTTCCCTTGTTCTGCTAGCCATACTACACGTCGTACTCATATATAACAAGCCCCCTCCGTTGCGACCGTTCTGATTCTCTGCTTCCTTCTGTTCCGCTTGTGTACGGAGTATTGTCCCGACGAGGCTACGGTCAGACACAGGAGGAGCATAGCGAGCTGAACCGGAGGTAGAACACAGACCCAAACACAACGAGACATGGCCGCACCACCACGGCCTCGCTCGGCCGCGCTCCTTGCCGGCCTGCTCGTCGTCGCGCTCGCGCCGGCTGCCGTACGCGGCCATGGCGGCGACGAGGGCATGGACATGAGCATGAGCATGGGCATGGGCGCCGCGCCGGGCAGCGCCGATGCCTCCAACGCCACCATCGCCTACAAGCTCACGTACTTTGCGCACCCAGAACACACCGCCGAGATCTACGCCCACATTGCGCTCATGACCGTCGCCTGGGTCTTTGCGCTGCCCATCGGTAAGAACGTCTCATCCGCGAGCCCGGACCCCGGCCGGCCACCCGCCAAGGCCCGGCCGGCCCCGGAGCTCCGGCTCGGCCGCCGCCTCCGCTCCGCGCAGCCGGCTTCGCATGTGCACCTCTGCTGACCTTGTAGCTGTCATGCTCTCTCTCGTGCGCTCGCGCTACACGCTGCCCGCGCAGCTTGCCTTCCTCGCGACCAACGCGGTCGGCCTGCTCTTTGGCGTCACCTACAACGCCAGCACCCCCGACCTGTATCCCAACAACGCCCACCACAAGGTCGGCTGGATCGCCACCTGGGTCGTGTCCGTGCAGGTCGTCGTCGGGCTGCTGGCGCGCGTGGCCGACCAGTTCGCGCCGAAAGCCAAGACGCACGCCTTCCAGCCCGTGTCGTCGATGGCGATGGCGCAGCACAACCACAGCCACAGCTACAATCACAGCAGCGCCGACGACTACCGCTTCTCCAATGACAGCGGCCAGGGCACCGAGCCCAAGACCGAGTCGCTGCGCAGCAACTCGCTGTCCCACAGCGACTCCGACATCGCCTCCCCGTCGTCCAGCCGAGGCAGAAGCCTGAGCTTCGACGAGCCCGCCGAGGACAGCCGCCTGCACTACGACGACGACAACGACGACGAGGCCGATCGCAAGCCGGCCCGCCTGCCGGGCCGCCTGCACCGACTCGCGCTCGCAGCCTCGGCCGCGCTGTCGACGCGTGCCTGGCGCGTGCTGCTCTTCGGCTACAGCGCGGTCGACCGCCTGGTCTTGCCGCTGGCGTCCATCACACTGGCGCTGGGCGTCATCGCCTACGGTCGCTTTTTCGTACGTGTCTTCTCCGTTCCCTGTTCTGCTGGCTTTGCCTCGCTTGTCTCGGCCTTCTCGAGAGACCTCCTTTCTGACCCCAACAGGAAGGCCACGCTGTCTTTAGCGGTCTGGCGCACTGGATCAAGGGCGGCGTCTTCTTCTGGCTCGGCATCTGGTCGCTCGGCCGCTGGGCAGGCTGCTTTGGCGAATGGGGCTGGGCCTGGAACGCCCGCCCGAAGACGCTTGCCGGCGCTTGGCGCCCGTCAGCCGAGGCTGTCGAGAGCGGCCTCATCCTCTTCTACGGCTGCACCAACATCTTCCTCGAGCATCTGGGCAGCACCGATGGCGCCTGGAGGGCCCAGGACCTCGAGCACCTGTCTATCACGGTGCTCTTCATCGGCGGTGGTCTGGTGAGTTTTTGGTTGCGTTGCGTTGTTCTCTTGAGCGTCGTCATCGGCTTAGTCAGCTAACATCGCCAGATGGGTCTCCTCGTCGAGAGCGCCCGCATCCGCGACCTCCTCAACACCACCGTCTCCGAGGCCGCGCACGAGTACCCCGAGCAGCACTACCACGACGAGGAGCGCGAGGCCCTGCGCCCACCGCCCCAGTACACCGTCTCCATCAACCCCATCCCGGCCCTCGTCATCCTGCTGCTCGGCATCATGATGAGCTCCCACACCCAGCCGACCATGATCTCGAGCATGGTCCACAAGCAATGGGGCGACCTTCTGCTGGGCGCCTCGCTCGCCCGCGGCGCCTCCTACGTCATCATGTACCTGCGTCCGCCCACGTCCATTCTGCCGTCGCGCCCGCCCA
This sequence comes from Grosmannia penicillata, assembly GCA_002778075.1. Classification (NCBI taxonomy): domain Eukaryota; kingdom Fungi; phylum Ascomycota; class Sordariomycetes; order Ophiostomatales; family Ophiostomataceae; genus Grosmannia; species Grosmannia penicillata. Next base: position 1,281,885 of record PCDK01000011.1, read on the forward strand.
CCGAGCTGCTCGCCTCCTTCGGCCTCATCGCCGGCGGCGTCATCTTCATGGCCAGCAGCGGCGACACCGTCCAAGGCATGATCCACTACAAGCTCGACGCCATGTTCATGTACACCGTCACCATGGGCCTCGTGGGCGTGCTCATGTCGTGGGAGCTGCTGTTGATCGCGCTCAAGGGCTGGGCTGTCCGCAAAGAGCGCGGCCGTCCGGCCGGCGCCTACGAGATGTCGTGAGCCGGCGCGCTGTGTACTTCGACAGAACCAGACGGCGGGACGGCTGGCAACCGCAGATGCGATGATCCTCGCCCTGCGTCTACGGAGTACGAATAAGGCAGTTTTCCTGGAACATGGGTTTCGCTTTGGGCTTTTCGACTTCTTTCCACCTCTTCCCCCGATACCCCTAGGCCTTCCTGTTTGTCATGTTTGGTATGACTTTTCTTCTTTCGATTCTCGTCAACATCAAGATACCCATTTCATTTCCCTCATTATATACCCTTCACATCATTGGCACGCAGCCTGTGCAACGGCCTGCACCGCCACGCTTTCAGCTTAATAGTATTACATAGTCTTCATAGTTTAATTGGCTGTCCGCCCGACCATACCCGGCGTTGCCATGTGGCACAATACGGTGTGTGGTGACGCTCAAGCAGCTGTATTAAGACGATATCTGCATCCGAACCGACCGTGCAACAAAAGATGCCGTGATGCTGTGCAGCGTTTGCAACGACTCGGGCTTTCAGTCCGCCAGACGTTGGCGCGCCCTGACTTCCACGACGTACTCTGTACATCTACCGGGACTCGGCCGGCGCCGTCGTTTCGTCGTGTCGCCGCGATGTGCTGCCTCGCGCTGCCTGGGTCTGCACAGGCGATATGTCTACCTCGGGCGACGCGCGATGCCGTGAGTGAGACCACCGCCGCGGGTCCGAAGCCAACAGCCGGCCACGGCGCGGCACAGGCCGAGGCTCGGCGCCGGGCATGGCGTGCGCTGCCACCAACACTCCGTGTCCAGGCTCGCCCATCTTGTCGCCGCAATGCCCTCAAGACTTTTGCGCGCCCTGGCTGGCCTCCGCGTTTGATGTGCCGCCAGACACCACCCGTTGCTGGTCCTCCACGCCAAACATCTCTGCGCCCTGCCGCAGCGCCTCGATCAGCATCTGCAGCGGCGTGTCCACAGCGCCACCTGCCGAGGCCGTCGCCCGCGCCTTGCCCGTCGCCATGGCAAAGTCGTCTGCCGTGCGCAGCGCGTCGAGGTCTTCGGCGAGCTCCGTCGTCGCGCGCTGCAGATAGTAGTTTTGGAACTGGGCCGTCGTAGCCGCAGAGGCAGCAGTCTTATCGGCCGGCATTGTCGTATGTGAGACGTGATTCTGCAGGGCGAGCGCTGAAGCAGTCGGTTGTAAATCAAGGTTTTTTCTCTTTTCTTACTTCGTGCTGCTAGTGCGTCCCAGAGTAGTAAAACAGAAAAATGCGGTCGGTGCGACTAGCAAAATGCCAGGTACTTTTATCATGTCGATGCTTAGTCAGGAATGGACAGCTATTTATCCGCGTGAAATTTTTCTAATTGGAATCAACTTTTTTCCTCTCTCAACTTCTACACCATCCTCCATCCTGCAAAGGAGTCGGGGCAATGCAAGACGAATCTAGTCTGCATTGTCGGTGGTACTCGGTAAGGAAGCAGCTGTCGATGCTTGCTGATACAGTACGCAGCAACTGCATCGCCTGCTTCATATTTCCTCTTTTCTGTTTGCGTTTTGTTTTTCGTTTTCGTGACCATGTCATCGCTTCTACATTAAGCTAGAGCTTGTCGTCGCTATTACAATCCCAAGGCGTGCAAGTGTGGACAATGAAGCAAGAACAAAGTCCGTCACCGTCGATGTTCAGCCAAAACAACTCCTCTGAGAGGTGGATGAACTGTGTGTGAGGGATACAAACTCGTACTCTGCATTTTGCTATTTCTGCAACTATGATGTAGTGGAGATGTGCTGAAAGTGATGAGACGCACGTGCATGGACGCATTTACGACCAGGCTGTCACCGTCTAGCGGAAGTTGTTCTTCATCTCGCGGAGCTTCGACATGACCTTGCTGGGCTCTGTTTCGCCAGTAGCCTTTTGGATGAGAGGGTCCTGCATGTGTTAGTTGGGGCTGAATATTCTGCACAATGATCCGCAGTGCTTGGGAGTGAGGAATCGCAGGTACATTCAAGCGCATAAAAACATTGTGTGCCTGGCTTGCGTTAGTAGAACGACGATGGCCGTTGGCAGGCATCAAAGACTTCAGAATAGAGAAACAACATACCTTTTCATCGGCAATGGTGAACTTGCCCTGGGTCTCGGCGTTGGCTTCGGCAAAGGCCTGCAGCTTTTTGACAGCCTCGCTGGGCAGGACGGACATGTTGAACTTGGCGTTCGACTTGGTATACTCGTGACCGGGCTGTGAGGTCAAGAATTAGCAGATGGAACAATTCGACAAGAATGGTGCGGAACAGGAGAGGAAACAGCACAGAAAACAGAGACAGAAACAGAAAATGGCAACATACAAAGACGACGGTGTCGTCCGGCAAGGCCGCCAGCGTCACGTTGAGCGCCTTGTCCATCTCGGCGCCGGTGCCCTCAAAGAACCTACCGCAGCCTGGGATGTCAGCAATGAAAGGCAAAAAGGGACAAAGGCCAGACTTACCTCCGTGAAACAGCGTGTCACCGGTGAAGACGGCCTTGTCGGTGCCGTCCTGGACGTACCAGCAAACGCTGTCCTGGGTGTGACAGGGAGTGTGCAGGCTCTTAACGGAGAGACTGCCGAGGTTGAAAACCTCGCCATGGGCAGGCGCGCTCGTAACGGCCAGACAGTCCTTGCCGCCGATGATGGGAAGATCCGGGCGGCCGAGCTTTTCGCGCTGCGAATGTCAGTGGCGGCCGTCTGTAGCGGCCAGGGGGTACTCACGACATCGAGGTTGCCGCCGGCGTGGTCATTGTGACTGGTTGTCAGAGCATGTACGTAGGACAGACGAGGACGTTGGCAGAACGTCCAAAACAATCTATCGTTGCCAGGACAGACTTACTGGTGCGTGTTCACGATGGCCGTCAGATTGATCTTGCCCGCCTTGATGGCATCCTGGAGAACAGGCACGACCCTCGCGGTGTTAGCTTTTCGAATGCAGAGAGATAGCAGAGCTGTGAGGTAGCAGAGAGCCAGGACACGCACTCGTCCGCGCTCGCCGGATCGATGATCACGGCATCCTTGGATTTATCATCAACGAGCAGATACGCATAGTTGTCGCTGCTGCCGACCCCTGCGCGGCTGTTAGTTCACTTGGCCACCTGCTTCCCCCAGCACCCGCAAGTTGCGCCTACACATGGGGATGGACTGGATGTGCATCTTGCGCTGGTGGCCAGCAAACTGCTGCGATATGTCAGTCAAAGGCCACAAGCCCAGATACGGTGCGCAAGACAGATTCCACTCACGGCTGCTCTCAAACTGCAGTTGATGGGCCTGGCGAGCGGACGTGCAAAAGGCAGGCGATACATGAACGATATGTAGTGGTCGTGTGCAGCATTTCTAATGCACGGAATGCAACTGGAGGAGAAGCCTGTCATGGATGCCGTACAGTATGGCGATGCACCGTGCGAGCTGTGTCACATGACATCGTGGCTACATGTAAGTGATCAACGGCTCCGTGTGCCTCGATGCCATACGCTGTTGTATACAGGTATCAATGGAATATAGTTGCTTGTACACGTTCCTCTACTGTTCACTACTCTTCTACGCCACGCCGATGGGCCGCGGCTTCCAGGCACCCTCGTACCGCGTCCACCGGGGGTTCGGCGCCGGCACCTCCGGCTCCTCCGGACGAGTTTCTCGGAGTGAACCGGCGTCTTTCCTTGCGACCGCTTTCGTCTTCTTTTCATTGCCTTCCGGCGCCTTTTCCTTGGCCCGCGTCCGTCCCTGCATCAGCACCTGCGACAGGTGCAGACACCGCAAGAACCGCCCGTGCCCATGGCTGCCAGGTCTCACGTCCGCGAGCACCGCCAGCACCCGTGCCTCGCCCCAGCTGTCGGCGTGCTGAGCGAGAGCCGCTGCGTCGGCAGCCGCGTCTACCGGACGTTGAGATGTGTCATCGACGTATCGCAGCACGGCCGTGCGGCAGGCGTCTGCTGCGTCTGGTGATGTGGAGGCTGTCTCTTCTGGCGCTGGCGCGGACTCGCCTATCTTCGTCTTCGGCCCGGGTTTGAGCCCGGTTTCTGGCTCGGTCTCCGGCCCAGCCTCTTCGGTCTCAGCCTCGTCTTCTGCAGCCGCGCCCACGGGCCCCAGATGCACCCAGTAGTATTGCCATATCCATACCAGTGCCCGGCGTGCCGCTGCCCGCAGCCGCGCCAGCGACGGGAGCGACTCGTGCGTGGCCTGATGCCGCAGCTCCACGAAGGCTGCCGGCAGCCCAATCGACCGCGCCACGCTATACATGCTGAGCTTACGGGCCGCCGCCTGCTGGCCGTCGAGGAGGCCGGTGACAAATCTGACCGTCAGCTTGAGTCCTGTGTCCACGCTGCTTCTTCTCCCGCTTCGCCTCGCAACTGCTCCCCTTGCTCCTCGCTCCTCTGGGTCTCTAGTCTCGGCCGCCTCCTCTGCTTCGCTGTTCTTCCTCCTGCAAGCCACGTCTGCTCTGCCAACTCACCGACTGAACGCGGCTGCATACGCTGCCCGCGCCGCATAGGCCGCCTCGGGCGACGCGCCGCTGTCCCGCAGCGCTGCGGCCACCAGCAGCGCTGTCGACTCCACCATGTGCGGACAGCCGCCGCGCTGCATCCAGAACGACACGCGGGCCACTGCCGTGCGCTGCGCCACCGGGTTGGCCCGGTGCCGCCGGCCGGCGCCGCGTGTGCTCAGACTTCCACCCTGCTCACGCCGGGCCGCGTCGGCGCCTGCGACGAGGTCCGGGTAGAACTGGCGCCGCACGCCTAGCAGCTCGCGCCGGTCGCGCCAGGGCGTAAATGCGTACTGGACCATCTGCTCCGTGCGGTGTAGAGTTGTGTGGAGGGTGTGTGAGCTGATGCGCGTCAAGTAGACGTGAGAACAGTTTTTCGGCCTGAGATGTGACCCTGCTTTATTGGCACTGTGCTGTCTGCAAGACCTGTGCCAAACTTCGCGGCCAGGTGATGCCAGCGTATCAGTTGTACCTCTGCAGAAACTGTGAGAAGCGGATGCAGGCGGCTTTCAAGGGCCTCGTAGACTGTTCCACGCAACCATGGCTTGCTGCTGGAGTTCAGGCTGGATGTGCGGTCGAACAGCTCCAGTCTCGCCCATACACTGTGTACAATAAATATCCGTACTGTATGGCATCGTCGTCTTTGCGGCGCTGACACGATAGCAAAAGAACAGCACACAGGCATAGCTTGTACCGGCCGATTCCTAGGTGTTTGGCTTGCGCAGAGACAGACACATGCTCTGCCATTGCCGTCTCTCCGACCACGATCCTGCGTCGGTTTGGGCCAGCCGCGGCGTGTCACCGCCCGGCTGTTGGCCATCTCCCGCAAATAATTCTGCCGTTTTTTTCTTTCGACTCACTAATTTGCCGCCAGCAGCAGCGACTTCGGCTCGAACGATACAAGTAGAGAAAATACGCCGGCCAGTCTCTGCTGCTCTGCTCTGACTTCCGCGTGTCGTCGCCCGTCTGTTGCCGTGCTCACGCTCTCTCGCGCTTCGACTGGCCACACGCCGCCCAATGGCAAGCGCAGCATCCTCCGCCGCCTGGGGCCGGACATCGGCCCCGATCCGGTCCCTGACCTCGGCCGCCGCCACGGCTACCAAGTTCGCCTCCCGTGCCGTCATCGGTCGCCGTGCTTACTCGGCCCCCACCGGCAATGCCATCCCCGCCTCCAAGATGAAGTACGTGCCGTCGAGCGGCAGCTACCCCAAGGGCTTCCGGGCCGGCGGCGTCATCGTCGGCGTCAAGCCCAACAACACGACGAAGCCGGACCTCGCTCTGGTCGTCTCCGACGTGCCGTGCGCTGCTGCCGCCGTGTTCACCAAGAACAAGTTCCAGGCCGCCCCCGTGACCTTTAGTCGCGCACTGCTGCGCCGCAACAGCAACACCGGCGTGCAGGCCGTGCTCATCAACTCCGGCTGTGCCAACGCCGTCACCGGCAAGGGTGGCCTCGACGACGCCGCTGCCATGGCCCACGCCGCCGACCAGTGCACCGGTACCAACGACGGCACCATTGTCATGAGTACCGGTGTGATCGGCCAGCGGTATGTTTGTTTTTCCATGTTCCCATGTTGCCCTCACGTCGAAATCTCGCTGACCGGCAGCCTCCCCATCCAGAAAATCGTCGGCGGCGTGCCCGCTGTGTACAACGCCTTGGGTGGCTCGCACGAGCACTGGCTCACGTTCGCCACGGCCATCTGCACGACGGACACCTTCCCAAAGCTGCTGTCGCGCGGGTTCCGTCTGCCGTCGTCGCCAGACGTTGAGTACCGCATCGCTGGCTCCACCAAGGGCGCCGGCATGATCCACCCCAACATGGCGACGCTGCTGGGCGTCATCGCCACGGATGCGCCGCTGGCGGCTGATGCCCTGCCCGCACTGCTGCGCCATGCGGCCGACCGCTCCTTCAACAGCATCACCATCGACGGCGACACTTCGACCAACGACACCGTGGCGCTGCTCGCCAACGGTGCGGCCGGCGGCGCCGTCGTGGCCAACGACCCCAACAGCGCCGACCACGCCGCCTTCCGCGACGTGCTGACCGCCTTCGCCGCCGACCTCGCCCAGCTCGTCGTGCGCGACGGAGAGGGTGCCACCAAGTTTGTGACCATCCGCGTCACCGAAGCCGCCAGCTCTGCCGCCGCCCGCCGCATTGCCGCCTCCATCGCCCGCTCTCCCCTGGTCAAGACCGCTCTCTACGGCCGCGACGCCAACTGGGGCCGCATCCTGTGTGCCACTGGCTACTCTCTCATCAGTGAGCCCGGCGAGCCCGAGTCGCCGCTCGCCGACGCTATCGTTCCCAACACGACCAGCGTTTCGTTCGTCCCGACTGACGGCTCGGCCGAGCTGAAGCTGCTCGTCAACGGCGAGCCCGAGTCAGTCGACGAGGCGCGGGCCGCCGAGATTCTGGCTCACGAAGACCTCGAGATCCTCGTGCGTCTGGGAACGGGTAGCGAAGAGTCCACCTACTGGACATGCGACTTCAGCCACGAGTATGTCACGATCAACGGCGACTACCGCACGTAGATCACTCGCCAGTGTGGAGCGGGTACACGAGCGGAAACCAATAGAGGCAAGGGGGCAACGGCCAGGAAAACTGGAGTACTGAGAAAGGAGGATCGTGTGCTTTGCTGTAATTGTGTCGTATTCAAACCGCTTTAGATTCAAACGCTGGCTGTGTCTGGAATACTCTTCAGACAATAGGCGACTAGGTAAAAATCGTGATGATCATGTTTCAGACATTGTTTTGGACAATTGGCAATAGCAATAATTCATGTAGCCTTTGCTCCTTCCGTCCTTGATAATAATTCTTGCTTTGTGTAGCGGCGAAACAATTGGCCGAGCTACGGCAACGAACTTTGTGGTCGAAAATGCCAATTCATGGGAATAGTAGTCTACGCAATACGCACGAGACGGCGCCAGGAGGAGTTGTATGGCTAGTTTGATCGTCGCCGATCTCTGACCAGCTGTGAGCAGACGGACGAAATCGCGCTAACCAGACCTCCTCTTCTTACCATCGCCGCTCAGCAGCGAACCTGACAGACAGAAAGGGGAGCCGGATGCCATCAGAGCCACGATGAGGTGCCTAGTCCTTGTCGGGGCTTGCTATCTCGACACCATCATCAAGTACGTCTTGAGTAGCGGCAGTCTGGGTCACGGAGGCAGCCTGACAAGCATCGGGCCCGCCATAGGAGACCAGGGCAACAGAAGAGTCCGGGAACTGACTGCAACTGACAGCAACTGACGACTTATCACAGTCTTCCACACTTCCCCGAGGAGGACTCCAAGCTCAGGGCCACCGGGACCTATGTGCGCCGCGGTGGCAACTGTGCCAATGCACTTGAGGTGTTGCAGCAGCTGGTGGCCGTCGGGACAGCCGAAGCGAGACAGACAGCTGGCCGTGTCTGTGAGCCAGAGATCGAGGCCTACCTCGTATCCTGCCTGCCAGACGCCGCGTCACCTGCCAGCCAGACAATCCGGGAGTCCTTTCGGCCTGCGCCGTCCGCTGCAGCCTCATCTTCCATACCCAACCTCGAATTCTGTCTCTACCGGCGTGGCCACGTCGCGCCAGCGAGCTGCTATATCATGCGGTCGGCAGCGACGGGCTCGCGCACAATTGTCACAAGCAACGAGTTGCCCGAGATGACGGCCGACGAGTTCGCCGACGTGGCAGCGCGAATCGCAGCGCGGGTGTCGACACCGGCCACATGGTACCACTTCGAGGGCCGCATTCCGGACGTCACGCTGGCGTGCATCCGCCATCTGCGGCAGAAGCAGCCGGGCGTCATGGTCAGCGTCGAGATCGAGCGGCCTGGTCGCAGCGGCTTGCGGGCGCTGGCTGCCGAGGCGGACGTCGTCTTCTTTTCCAAAATCTGGGCGCAGGAGGAGGGCTATGCGGACGCGGCAGCGTGTCTCCGGGGCGAGGCGGGCGGACTGCCCAGAGCGTATGTCAAACTGCCTTGCCGGATCCCCGTTCCACACCCGTCTACACGTCGTTCCACACGTTGACACAAAAACCAGCCGTCTCTTATTCTGCACATGGGGCGCGCAGGGCGCTACGGCGCTCGCGCAGCCAGGCGCTCAGCTGTATGCCTGTCCTGTGCCTGTCGTCCTGGAGGCGTCCGCAGTGGTGGAGTACGATAACTTGTTTGCCTCTTTCTTCCTGCGATAATAGGGCCCGCTAACGTGGCACAACTAGCTCCGTCGGCGCCGGTGACACGTTTACAGCCGGGATCCTCTACGAGCTGGCATGCTGCAGGTCGCCGGCAGCAGCAGCGTCGCCAACAACGCCCGCAGCGCCTACAGCGTCAACCACGGCTGTACTGCCAACACGGCCAACAGAGTGGGGCCAAGACATAAACGTGCAGCAGGCGCTCGCCTTTGCCGTGAACCTGGCCACACGCAAGGTGCAGATAGACGGTTTCCGCGGACTGGTGGGTTCCGTCTCGACGTAACGCGGTCAGGCAGACAGCCACCATCCACTCAATTATTGCAATATGCGGTTAATTAAGCAAGCAGTCATATGACGCTGTCTCGGGGGAGAACAAGGGACGCAAAAGCAATCAGCCGCCGCAGTATGCGCTCTTACTGGACCGTTGACGGTGACAAGACTACTACAAGTACGGCCGGGACAATTCGAGCAAGGCGACAGCTAGTACAATGGCTTGGGCTTGTGATTACGGAGCGGCCGCTGCTGCAGTAGCTTGGCCACCCGTGCATGCAGATGGGCAAGGTGTGGATGGTTCTGGGCAAGATGGGCGACTGGTTCCGATGCAGAACGGCGCTGCGCGCGACGACGAGGGGCAGCACTCAGCCCAGCCCTCTGTATCACTTTCCAGTCAAGTGATTCGTCATTGCCAATGGACGCTTGCAACTGGTCATGCGCCGCACCCACCATGATCAAGAGGAGGGTGAAGGAGGGGCGGAACGGGCGTGGTGGCCGTCGGGTTGCCGCGGCTCAGGCTGAGCAGGCAAACCGAGTCTTCGTGCTCACAGCACACGCCCCTCCTCCGGTGTGGCTGGTGGTGGGCAATCTGTCGCCAGCGCGGCAGACAACAGTCACGTCGGCCGGACGGGAAGGAAAGTCGCGCAGACGGACGCAGTGCAAGCATACGGAGCACGCTCACACAGCACGGGTGGTTGTATTGCGTACGACGCACAAAGTAATACGGAGTATGGCTGCGGAGGAAAGCCGCGGGGCAGCAGCGGCGGATACGGAGTAGAGAGCACAACCAGCGAGTGCTGCTCCGCTTTCCGGCCACCTCTTTGGTGTTTGCTTGTGTTGCTTGCATGACGACGAGGCAATGGCTACGGAGCACGTGAGAGGAAGGCATGAATCAAATCAAACGAATGCATACGATTGCATGCGGACGCATCCCTGAGCAGCGAGCAGGCAGAGACCAAAAGAGAGCGGCCGGACGTCTGACGACGCTGTGTCCACGCCCAGCGCATGAACAAGAGACGTCACTAGCACGACGCACAACGGCACCATGCCACTCCGCACAGGCTCTGCAGGCTCTGCAGGCGATGCGGGCGATGCAGCGATGTGCAGGAGAAACAGCTAGGAGAATAAGAAACGGCGGCGCAGGAGGACCTGCAGGGCGCGGCGGGCGGCCGCAGTACGTTTGCGCATGCGTGAGCAAGAGGCGGTGAGGGCTTTTCCTTAGTCTGCAAAGTGTGGCATCCATACAGAGTATCACTCCGTGCCTCTTCTGCGGCGAACTGGGGCCGACTAAGCAGCGGGGTGGAGGCGATGCCAATAAGCCGTGCGACGGCGGCGTTGTCTTTCGCTATCCTCTCTGCCTTCCGGCTTCGGGCTCGCTTTTGCTGGGCAGCGACCGCTGGTCCGCGTATCGTGTCTTGTGTCTTGGGTGATCTGGCGTCGAGTGATCCGCAAGGATCGAGCTGCGACCGCCGGTGCTGTCTCGTCGGACTGATTGGACCAGACCGGCAGCTGGGCTGGACTGGCTTCCAGTGTCTGTCCTGTTTGGCCAGCCAGCTCTACGGAGTACGCTGTACTCCGTAGATTAGCCGACTCTGCCGCTGGCTCTGGCCTTCGGTCTGTCTCATCCTGGCAAGGGCTGTGATGCTCACGTCGCCCTTCTCGGTTCGCAGTAGGCCTGCGTAGGATGCCTGCAGCCAGCCACAGCCATACAGCGGCTGCGGAAGGTAGGACACTCGTATCGTATGATTGCAGGAGTTGTCAGACGGCATATGACTTGAGTGAAAGTCAACTATGGTTTGATATGCAAACAAAAGTCGAGATACACCCGATTTCGACTACTTGACACGAGTCCGGATAAACAAGACATCTACGGATACTTCGTGGGCAGCCGGCTTCAGCCCGCTGTGACTGCACGCCGGAGCTGCATGGCGCTCTGCTGTGCGTCCTGCGGGCAGCGTCGGAGATGATGAGCGGCGCAGTACGGAGTACTCCGTAAGTCGGTCGCCTAGGCGGCCGCAGCCTCGCGGTGCGGTGGGAAGCACGTGACGCCGATGGATGATTGCCTGACGCCGGGTTCGGTCACTCTTGCAGCAAGTACAGCCGCTGCGACGTACGGAATACAGAGTAATACTCCGTACTTTGCAGTGTACGGAGTACTCGTAAACCAAAGCACCGCGATGCCGTGATGAAGCGCAACTGGCTCGCAGGCCTTCAGCCTCGTCTTGCGGCCAAAACGGCCAAATGCCACCAGGCGCGGCCGCCCCGATAGAGCATACGACCGCCGTCGCTCGTCGGCTGCGGCCTCGGCGTCCACTCGGGATGACTGCGTGTATGAAGTACTGCGTGCGTCGCGACATTGCGAATCGACATCCCGAGACCTCCCGTATCAGCCATCGGGCCACAACATCCAGAGCGGTTTCAGCGTCCGTGTTCACCGGAGTCATGGCACCGACCTCGTCTCTCCATACAAGATATGTCTGGTCTGGCCGATCAACAGACGAGGCATGCATCGGTGGCCAGCTGGACAAGGAGCCCTGCGGGCGAGACAAACTCGGGCGAGACAAACATCACGGGATGGGAGGGGAGCAAGAAGAAAATAAAGCCTGGTACCGACTCTCCTGCCCCATACGTGGTGCGTCGAACGCAGTCTGAACCAAAAGGCTTTGATTCTTGAAGGGATAAGGCGCCACGCAGCATTGCCATTTTGTTCTCCAGACAGGGATGGTGGGGCATGATGTGGGACTGTGCGGGTCCTGGGCCGTCGGTGGGAGTTGGCGACGGGACAGGAAAGCGCAAGAGAAGCAGGGGGCGTGAGCATGGTGCATGAGGTGTGCACGTAGCAAGTGGGAATGGGTAACTTTGCTGGTGCCAAATTTGCGCATCGTCTTTTTTCCCGTGACGCGCGGGCCTTTTCTGTTTTCCTTTTCTCGTTCATCTTGCCCGTTTCAACCCACCGTGCTGCTCTTCGGTCGTGCCTTCCGCGTCCGGACACCCCTCCTCACTTCCTTCGTACTTTAGTACACAGTCGTAATCGAACATGAGCTGTGTGTGCCTGTCGGTCCAGTCTACTTGCACCAGGACGCTTAAGTCTGCTGTCACTGGCTCGTGTTCAAGCACTTATGCGGTGTACAGACTGCACAAAGTACAGATAGCCCTGCGTACTTCCTACGAGTACTTCCAACTCCGTACAATACGCTCATCGCAGCCGCCCTTGCCCATTGGATGTCATTTGTTGAATGTCGACGCCTCTTCGCCCCTTCCTCCACATACGCCCCTGCGTCACCCCTTTTCGCTAGTGCACACCCCCCCTCTTCCCAGCTCAACGGCTGTCAAGTGGTCCGTGCAAACCATATTCTACGAAGGACGGAGTATGACTTGCTGGACACTTGCTGAACAGCCGTGGGTATCTCTCATTACGAGTAGCCGGACTAGAGCGGCACTTTGCTCGGAACGGGCCCAAAGTGTCTCGGTGGTGATGTCTGCGTGATGCCCGATGCTATGTTGGGAGCCTACTCGTATTTAGCGATGCTCGATGCTGCGCTCCAGCGTCGTAAAGGCGCAGGCGCCTCGTGTCCAGTGATAGTATTGCATGGGAGTGCTTCGTGGTCTGCACTATTCTGTGCAGACCACTCGTACATACGAGTTCGTTACGGAGCACGGAGTACGTATGGATAACATGTATCGCCAGTCCACCGAGCTTCGTAATAAGTAAGATACAATGCCCATCTGACCCAGGACCCATGGCAACGGCACCGGCTTCTGTGCTGTTGGTCCAGCTGCTATTCTTCGTTGGCTGCCGCCTACTGTCTCCTCGTGCAAGTAACTTGTACCACTCGCACATTGTCTTTTGTTGAGCAGCCTGCCTCGTACGAAGTACGACGTACGACGTACGAGCAGCCGCGCCTTCCTTGTTCCTCGCCTCTCCTTCCTCTTTGCTGCCGCTCCTCTGGTCCCATCTGGTTTTTCCTCTTCGCGACCGCCCCTTTCGCTTCCGTGTGACAAATGGAAGGAGCGATGTGCAACGTGCGACAGACATGCAATCCCCGCTGCGCATCGCAGTCCACCCCGAGCGGCGCCTAGTCTGTCTGATGTAGCGATCGGCGCACCGATTTGAGACTGGGATATCTACTCGTACTTGTACGCGGCTTGTACGAGGGCTGTGAGATGCGCGTATTACCATGTACGATACATACTCGTAGTAGTACAGTGTGGGCGCCAGCATGGAGGTGGCAGTGCAGAGTACGTGTACCTTACGAGTAATCTACTTCGTGCAGAGTGCGAATGAACAGGCAACTGCCTCCTTCCCGTCTACGAGTACCTACCGCCCCAGGAAAGAGCCAGCCGCCTTATTGCCCCACCGCCGCTTCCTTTTCCCGCGATTTGCGTATTCGTGGCCGCCCGCTTCCAATTCCAACAGCCAGTGCTATCGCAGAGCGCGGAGAGCTCCGCAGCTCTACGGAGTAGCACTGGCGGCGTTTCTTCATGTGACCAAACCTGGTAATGTCCCGTTTCTGCACGTTTCTCCTACATACAGTAATACTCCAGTAATACTCGTACACTCCTTCGTCCAGACAGAATACTTTATGCAACAGCTGACAAAGTTCTTCCCGAAGCCAGCCACTCATCCTGGCCGCCTCCGATCGCTTACATCGCTCAATAGCGCAACCCCCGGGCCCAGCCCCAGGACGGCCCCTGCTCTCAGGCACATGGCGGCTTGCCTGGCCTGGCTGTTGTGCCCTGCGAGTGGAGCCGCGGTGTGATGGTGAACTCAGCGACTCCGTAATACTCTGTGCTACTGCCTTTGACGGCACAGTCACGTCGTACTTGTACTCGTACTCGCACTCGTATCGTGCTCCTGTTCTTCGTACAGTCAATCACACTCTATCGAAAACCACAGCCGGCCTTGTGCGGCTCGAGACCAGGCCACTTTCCTGATCCCTGCGTCTCCGTTGAATGCGACTCTGCGGGTGCAAACAAAACAACGGACTCGCTGCTGCCGCTCCGTCTTAGGTTACTTGCCGAGCCCTGCCACGTCCTGGCCTGCGATAAAAGTAAGATACATGCATTCTGCAGTATGGGCACAGAGTCTTTGTATAAACGTCGTTTCGGGATGGGACAAGAACGCAAAGGAGATTGGGCCTCGCTTCGTTGGCTTGCGGCTTGTTGTCAGATTCGATGCTGTGCAATGCAGTCTGCAGTACTCTGTGACACCCATGCGAGCTGTTCGATTCTCGTGAAGACTTTGTATCTTACACTGTCCTCCAGCCGCAGCCGAGGCAATTGGCAGGCATATTGCCTCTCCGCTTCCGATCGCAAACGGGGCATTGCCACCGCGGCCATACGAAGTACTTCGTAGGTGGAAAGGCAGCACCGCTATTTGAGCCTGGCCCGTCGCTCTCCTTTTTGCGTCTTTCTGTCCGGCGGCTCGCACTACTTTGTACTTTGTATGGATGCGGTGAGTCCATAGTGCCATGTCCGTAGCATATCATGCTCGCGCCCGCAGCATCGTACAATACGGAGTAGTGCCCGTCCATATCATCGCAGCCGTGGCGCTGTTTTGGAAATCCCGGCAGCCACTTGATACGATGCATCATGCAGAAAGGCCCGTGCATGGCAGCTGAGCGGCAAACCGACACCGCATGAAGGGTGCAAACGCCCACGCAAAACGGAGCTAGAAACGGACATCGGAGGGAGAACCCAGATGCGGGTGACTCGGCACCTTTGGCCACGTCGAGCACCGCGGCCCATGTCACTCCCCCCCGCCTGCCCATCTCACTGTGAAACGGGCATCGCAGCGATGTTCTCGGCGCTACGACGTAATACTTCGTACGCAGAAGAGCAATTTTAGACATAGTTCCGTGTCAGATGCTGGGCGGGAGTACGAGTACAAATGTCGTATTGGCATGCCTGCGAAGTAATACTGCACATGTACGCAAGGCGCCAGCCAACCAATAATACATGTAAGATACGTACGCTGAGCCATGAAACAGTCGCTCAATCCAAGGCTCGCCGGATGAGCCGACGACAGGTCACTGTGCACCGGGGAGCGTGCAACCTCGCATTCGCGTGCTGGGCGACTCCGTACATTCAGTACGCCGTAGTGCACCGGAGCAAGCCAACGCTCGCCTGACCAGGAGGCAGCGCGACCGGCGCCATCTCGATATTATTCCGTAATGCACAACAGCGCCGAGAGGCGGAAGCGGCAAGCCACGAGGCCTCTACTCGTATGTGGCAAATAAAGCAGGAGTCTTAGTCCTTACCACTACGAGTAAGCTACGTAAGATACGATGTACTCCGTATCTTACATGTTACATACGGGCGACAGGGTGCTTGTCCGGCATCCAATGCGCGGGTGCAAGCTTTGCCGCCCTCACAAGTACTCCGTACTCGTACTCGTACGAGTACTTGTAATCTGCGCTCCGAGTTCGTTCCGCGTTCCATTTCTTCGTGCATCCGTACTTAATAATGCGACTTCAGCAGCTCTTGCCGAAAGCGCAAGGGCGATCTCGTGAACAAAACAAGGAACCAGGGATGGACGCCGGAAGAGTAAAAAAAGAGGCAGAGGAATGGAGGGGCCGGGATCATGCTAGTTTGTAACTCGGGCTTGCTGTCCACATGGCATGGAATTAGTTCACTGTCGTATCTTCCTTTTCTGACTTGCGATTCAATTGTTTTTTCAGCTTCGTCGGGCGTCTTGCGTTTTACTTTTTCCTGTGGCCTTACTCGTACTGTTTCATTACCAAGGGTTTTTCTTTTTTTCCGAATTTCTTTTTGTCTTGGGCTTTAAGGCTAGCAATATTACCGCACTTGTACGAAGTAGGCCCGAACCGAGTGCGCACTTGCCTCTTTTGCACATTACCATACCGATGCATGACATAAGACATAACTACCACAGCGTCGCATCACTTTGGAAGCGAAACCTCTGCGCTATTGGCAGAAACGCCGCCATTTAGTGCTACGCGGCCATACGTATTCCGTAGTCATGGCCCAGCCAAAGTGATGTTACGGCACGAGCTAACACTGGCGAGGCAGGCTGATCCTTTTGTCTGCCGCTCCCTGTCTTACTCGTAAAATACTTCGTATGATACTTGTATGTCGTATTTAGGTAGATGTCGATACGGAGAACGCCGTTCAGCAAGGCTCTGCCCCTGTTTGGCTGGGCTGGCCGCGAGCGACGGCTAGCGCTACTGGATTTAGCGTGCTGTGTCAGTCGGCGAACGAGCAAGCGACCGCCGAGCAAAGTTGGACGGCGTAGAGAGTACTTGTTCCCCGTATTGTCCCCCATTCTAGTACCCACCGAGGTACTTGCACTGCGTACGTACAATGTATCCCTGGGAGTCCTCGAAAAACTCCGTTTTAACGCAGAGCCACATTACGGAGCAATACGATGTGATATTCGCACCCACAAAGGCCGTGGCCTTTCCGTTTCCAGCCGCCTACGACGTACGAGTACGCACCGTGAGCTTACTCGTACCGTATTTACGATACAGGCGAGTGATACGGAGGACTCGTATTACGGAGTAATTCAACGCAGGATACCACCTAGAAAACGGTACGAGTATTACCCCGCTAGACACGTCGCATTTGCACTTTCCCTACACACGTACGGAGTAGTGTACTTGTGAAGCAACACTGCATATTGATGTGCTAACGGAGTTTCCGTCAACGGCGACTCTGTCCAGCACTTGTGTGTCGTAAGATGCGCCGAACCCCGGCAGAGACTGGCGCCAGGCGACGAAGAATCGGAAACAAGACATATGCGCATAGAGTACGGCGTCGCACCTTATTTCGTACGGAGACCACGGAAAGACAAACACGCATAGGGTACGACCACGGAAAAAGACACGACCAAGCGTGAGCTACATACTCGATGCGGTGGAGGCTCGCATTATCACCCGACTTGGCTCACCAGCCCAAGCCATGATCCATCCACATCGCTATGGAAAGGGCGATACGCCCGTAATGAGCGGCGGTCTCTGATTGACCCCTTGCCTAGCTGGAGGCTTCGGATGGCTGCCGAAGCGGTCTGGCTGTAGCACTCGTATGAAGGACTTTGTAAACGGCGATGAGAGGCGTTTGGAACAAGGTGCTATTACTCGTATGGAGGTACGCACTCCGTAGTTGGTCCGACGCCGAACTCGAAAAACAGGTATGCACCGTATCCTGCAACCGCTGCATGAACGGAGAGGCGGGCCACCAGCGTGATGTCGAAAAAAGAGCCAGAATGGCGGCCGTCCGACGAAAACAGGGCCTGTTCTCGTACTGGTACGAGGGCGAATAGTGCCGCGCGCCACGGCTGTTGGTCATGCACCACTAGGCGAGCAAGGTTGCAGCTGCCCGCTGTTAACCGCACGGGCTATTGGCACAGAGTCATACAGGTTAATCTGGATGCGGTATTACGAGAGCGCAGATGGGCGGAAAGGGGCAGCGGCCAGGATGTGTTTTAGCGTTGGTGAGCATGTTTGCGCGCCGCGCGCCGCCGGACGGAGCACAGCGCTTCAGGAAGGCGCGGTGCGCTACGACAGCCGTGGCGTGGCAGGGACGGAGCCTGACTTCGGTCTCCTGCCCTTTTGCCTCTTGGCTCGGAGGGCATGTCCTCCATGTCGGCCAGCTGGTGCTGATCGTGCCCCCGTTTTGGCTGGTCCAGCCAGGGTGCACCGGAGAGTCGCACCCGTGTGCGATACGGCGTGCTCGTGCTCGTACTTTTCACGGCCGCCAAAGTGCGGTGTGGACAGGCGTCCAGTCAGACAGCCACCAGCAGCAAGCATCCGTGCAAATCGACACAAGCATCGCACGAAGGACGACTCCGTGCGCCCGACCACATCCTGTGATGTCTTGCGGCAATGCGGGCGATCTGTCGCAGGCAAGGCCAAGCGAAACGAAGACGAAAACAGGCGAGACCGCGGACCAGAGACCCGAGCAGCAATGCCGTCCAACAGCGGGAAAAGGAAGCCTGGCGATCGTGCCGCCGCTGACGTACTCCGTACTCGTAGGGCGCTGCGCGGATGGCTCCGGCCTCGTATCTGCCACATTGGGCCGCCCTTGACGTCGCAGCATCGCCGAAGTACTCCGTACGACGCAAGATAACAGGCCTCGAACTGTGCGGCAAACGGAGAACGGAAGACGGGCAGGCAAAAGGGGCACCGCTAACAAAGTGCTCGGAACAGCCGTAGCCAGGCAGGTATTACGAGTAGATCTCTCGTACTCGCACACAATGTGCGTGGCGCAGCCAAGCTGTGGGGCTCTACTCCAGCCAGCCAATCTCTACAAAGTACGCAGGCCGGGCGAGACCGGTCGGCCTCGCCCAGAGACGGCCACCACAGGGAGCTGACGGAGATTGGGACCACCGTTTTGCGCCCACCTGGTTGGCTGTCACATCACGGTGCATCCTCTGCACAGAAGGAAGCCGCAGATTGCAGTGGCTTCCGCTATGAGGTAGGCGGCCTCGCTAGTGTCTCCCTGAAATTCTCGACATTGTCTGACCAGCACAGGACTGCAGGGAACGGCGTATTCAACCCGTGATACGCGTGCGTGCGTACAAGTAGCGCCGCATGTTCGGAATACTCGTACATCCATCCGCATTGTATTGCATGCAAGTACACGCCGAAGCACGCCGTTTGTGCCTCATATGTGTAGGAGGGATGCGCCTTGCAGATATCTTCGGGGCTTTTCTTTTCTGTTTTCCCGCTTGTCTCTTTCTGGGCTTTTTCACTCTTTTGCCTTTTTGCCTTTTTGCCTTTTTACCTCTTCAGGCTTTCCTCATTTTTGTCTCCTTCTTTCTTCTCTTTTTTTGTTTCTTCCTTTCCGCTCTTCGTACTACGATGCTGAGTATCCCGCCTTGCTAGCGTGTGCCGGGACGTGAGAATGTGGAGAAGGCACACTGGATGGACCAGCGGGCCACACGCTCCTTCCCTTTTCCCATTTTCCCATTTTCCCATTTTCCCATTTTCCTCAGTATTTCCGGACCTCATGATTGGCGCGAGCTCTGGAATGTCGTCTGCCAAACGAAGGAAGCTGCATACAACGTACTCCGTACTCCGTATTACGTACCCATACAAGTCCCATACTCCGTACAAGTGACGGCTGGCGGCTGGCGGCGACCTTTGTCCACTTGGACCCCGGCATACAGACTGCCCTCTTGGCCGCCGGTTTGTGCTAAAAATACGGAACCGCTGGGAGCCGAGAGTCCATACGAAATACGACGTACGACGTTCGGAGGATTTGCAAAAAGGCCAGGAAAGAAGAGGGCCCTTCAACAAGTACTCGTACGTGTGAGCCTCACATTCCGCTGCATAACAGGATGCAATCGATTGCCAGAAGCCACACAGTGCAGAGCAGACATGGAAGCATGCAGCACGGCGAATGGAGGCAGCACACAAACACAGATACGTGGTAAGACCCTGTACACACCGCAGATGGACTCAGCACGTCCGTACTCTCTACTCCGTACATGCCGTAAGCCGCGCACCCTTGCCCGCGCCACTTGTCGCCGTCTTCCGCAGGCTCCGACTTAACTGGCAAAACCTGCCACGTTATCACGGGGCGCCATTGTTATTTCTAGCTCTCCGGCACCCTTGCAGCTCGCACGGCAGTAAAGACACGCCCTGCGGCAGCGGCGACCGGTTTGCATCTCATCTAACTGACACCCCTCCTCCTCCGTAGGTCGCGCACAGGGCAGCCAGACCACACCCCTGTCCGCCAGAGTCGAGTACCCGTACTCCGTTCTCTGTCATACGGAGTGCTTGGTAGGGGTACTACGTCGTACAGGTACTCCGTTCTCGTGCGTGCTCGTACATCATCGACGTCCAAGAACGCAGATGCATATCCCATTCTCCGTGCTCCCCACCCGCCCGCATATCCACACGACGTGCTGCATCGGGCCATGGTGGTCTGCGTGACAAGCGGCAGGACGCAAGGCCGACAGATGTACGACGTAGGCGCAGGAGGTCGGACAGGAGGCAACCAGGCAGCCGGCCAGAACGCAGCGTTCGCCTACTTTGCTCGTTTGTACGGTGTAGCGTTGTGATGCGGTTATGGGGGCAGAGCGGTGTCGTACTCGTACTCCTATTATTACTTCGTAGCATCCGGTATGTGGACGCTGTCATACGCACCCCTACTTTAACCTGCTCGGGAGCTGCAGGCAGACGTTGTATCATCGGGAGCTCTTCAGCAAGCACGGGGCAGTCCCACAGTCCTACGGAGTATGTACTTTGCATGGTAGACCACAAGGGCTCGTTTCCTCCGAGATATCCATGCGTGTCCGCCCATCGAGCAAACGGCCACGGCCTGTGGCGCACAGCTGTACGGAGGAGCGGCGTGCGAACACGGAGTACGAGTACGAGTAGCGATGCCTCACGACTCATGTCGCGTCGCTCTCGGCGACGATCAGCAAGCGAGTCCTACTCCTGAGTGATCGTGGCGCCCGAACACCGCAGCGCAAAGGACAAAGCGTATGTTTCGTACCAAGTTCGCGCGATCACGGCCGACATATCCTCGTTCGTGTCGGAGAGCGGCCAGAGTCGACGATGCATCCGCCCAGGATACGAGCATGTCCCATGGCGATCGGCGGCTCGTCAGGCGTCCACGAGACACCCGAACTCGTACAAAGGACAACGTGCCGTCGCCGCCGCAGACACGCCGGAGATGCAATCCGGTCAGCCAGCCCACGGCCGCCAGACCGACCAGCAAGCCGAATGGCCGCCTGCGACGTAATACGACATATTACCTGGAACCAACCACCAACGTGCTGCCGGGGGTGGCCGGGGCCATGGCGTGCAGCCCAGTCTGGACGGTGGGCCGCGAGCCGTGAGCCGTGGGTGGACCTTGGGCCTGACGCAGGCCGATGGGCCGTGGGCCGGGACAAAGGCGCTGACCAGAACACTTACTCCGTACAGCGCACACTTGGCACTTGTACTTTGTACTCGTATTGCTCTAGGGCCTGGCCGCCTTCCTCGCCTCTTCTTCGATTGTTCCAGGGCTGTCGCTTGCGCACACGCCCCCTCCACTTCTGCCGCACGCACCCCCACAGCCGTCTTCCCCTGACCGCCTGGTACGAGTACTTCTGCGCGTGCTGCGGCGCGAGGACGCGCGAAGTATTGGTAATGGCCTCTGTCGTACGGCGGAGTACGAGTACTCCGTACACTCCTCGCCCGGGCATACCGGTACCTGTGTCTGCACCTGTCACGGCCTGTGCAGGTACCGTCCTTGCACAAGCACACACGGCAAGTACTTTGCAATACTTCGTACTGCCCGTGTCGCACAGCCAGGCACTTGCCCCACCGCGGCCACCGCGCTCCGTCTTGTCCATCCCGGCTGGGCGGCCAGAAACGCCCACAGAAACATCTGCGTGTACGAGTACTCCGTACTGGTACTCGCACCGTCCTGGACCGCGCCTTCCTCCTCTGCGCCGCTGCCGCACGTACTTGTACTCGTACGCAATACCTCCCGCTTGTACTCATACGATCCTCCCTGCTCGCGTCCACCGGCACGGACACTCAGATCCCTGCCGCCCATATGACGCATGCACGAGTGCGACGCACATGCTCCGTCAGACTCCAGCCGGTCGTGCCTGCCTTCTCTCGCCGGCCACAAGCGCACTCTGCACAAGCGATCTCTGTCGCCGAGACATCTCCTCTTCTCCAGTCCCATGCAAACCCATGCGTCCACACTAGCACGCGCCCGTCATTTCTCTGGCCTCGCCCCGTCGTGCCTCGCGCCTTCTTCACCACACCGTTGCTCCTGCCCCATCCCGCTAACAACCTGCCGGCGCACGTACGACAAATGTACTACTCGTACATCGTGCCTTCCTCGTACTCCTCATTAAAGTACGGAGTAGCACATAAGTCAAACACGGCTCCGTGCTTCTTTGCTCCCGTAGCAGCACTACCGACCACTCGTACTTCGTACTCGTGCATGGTCGTTCCTGCCCTTCCGTGTCATTACAGAATCCAGAATATGGCTGCCCACTTTGCCCCGGCTAGCCTTGTCGCTCCTTCCCTTGCTCCCTCGAACGGCTGCTACTTTGTACGGATGCCACTGCCACCTCCTTCCTTGCAATACTGCACAGATTAGCCCGACTTCGCACAGGTATTCGTACTCGTGCTCCATACCTGTCGTCTGCCTGTGCTTGTAATACTCCATCCTGCCTGCTCCATAATACTTCATACCTTCTCGTGTCGCTTTCGTCTCGCCCCCTTCCACGTGTGGAGTTGTCGACATATTTGATACTTAACGAGCCCGCCGCCTCATTCACTTACAAGCACGACCGCCATGCACATCTGCCTACGGACTGCTCTCATCAAGAACGCAAACACAACACCGAACAGCACGCGGACGAGCCGAACCGTGCAGAAAGCAAGCCCTCCCAGCGATCTGTCATCTCGTCTTTGCCTCTTCGCCTACAATTTCTTCGCCTACCTTTCAGTCCTCTATATCTCTATATTGCCATCATGATGTCGTTCAACTACGGCAACACATATGCCGCCGCCTACCCACACACAACGGCACCACCACAAGCCTACAACGCCGCCGCCTACAGCCAGGCCGACGATGCCTTCTTCGAGGATCTGTCCCGCCAGCTCATGACCGTGCGGAGAAGACACTCCCGCAGCTCGGCCAGCAGCCAGAGAACACCCGGCTCCGCCATGCGCATCGTGAAGCCCAGCAGCGCCAGCAACAGCCCGCGCTCAGCACTGCAGTCCCGCCGCCGCACCGTCGTCGGTGCCGACACCGCCAGCTACATCTCCAGCCAGCACCCCGTCCACCTCGCGCCCACACTCGTCGACCCGCAGGAGTACCAGTTCGCCCAGCACCAGCAGTACGTCCAGGCCCGGAATATCGACATGGCCATGGCCCGCCCGCCACGCCCCGTGAGCTGGCATCCCGGCAGCACGCTGGCCGTCCCCAGCCAGATGCCGCTCGCCCTGGCCACCCAGTTCGCCATGCAGCCGTACGGCGCCGCCCCGGCAGCTCCCTCGGCCGGCATGTCTGGCGATGTCGAGCCCTTCCCGTCTGTCCAGCCCTTCAGTCTGAGCCCGGCCGCCTATTCCAGCAACACCTCGCCCTCCACCACCTTCTCGCCCTACGTCGCCCCGTTCGACGCCATCAATGCCGGCTACTTCTACTCGCCGAACCCGTGGGCCCTCTCGCCGTCTATCAACACCAACGGCGCCCTGTTCGACAAGCCTCCGTCACCTGCGGACTGCCCGGCCCTGATTCCAGTCCCAGCCCAGCCGCAGCAATTCTACCAGCAGCCACATCAAGAGATGGCTATCAGCACCTTCCCTGACGTAGATGCTTCGGCCCCCTGGAATGCCTTTGTTGCGCAGACCTTGAGCCACGACACTGCACCGCAGACCCCTCCCGACAGCTACATGACTGCTCAGCCAGCACAGGCTGCCCGGGAGGAAGAGGACGACGACGACGAGATCCTCGTGGGCATGGGTCTGTACGACCCTCCTGAGAAGGAGGATACCGATCTCACGCTTGAGCGCTACCGGTCATCTGTTGCCCAACTCCTTGGTGCTGCGTACAAGCTCCCCGAGCCCACGGGTAAGGGCCTCAAGCTTGAGGACGCCTGGGAGCTTCCCGAGGATGCGGATGGTGACGAGCAAGTAGAAGACGACGACGACGACGCTGAAGGCGAGGATTTGTAAGCGTTTGTGCGCTTGTCGATCTCCACATTTGCCATCCACCGCTACCAACAGCCACATCTTTCTTCATTGTGATCTTAATACATTTACTGGCGGCATGTTTGACACGATTACAAGACGACTGGCTTGTCTTACTGAGCACCATTTCCTCATTTTTCCTTTTGTAGCATGAGCCGGATAAGACAGAGCATGGGAAAGACTCTTGAGACAAAGGGATGGAAATACAGCAGAAACGGCCTTCTGTGTGCACGCTCTTCGCAGAGCAGACTAGGCTTATCCATTTGGGAATGGGAGTTGCACACCTGGCTATGGGCTTGGAGCATTTTATGGATCAGGGACATGTACTAGAGATACCCATTTAGAAACGACTATTGCAATTTATCAGCTTGACACAACAGACTGGAGGCGTGATATCTGTTTGTAGAGTATGGAGCAAACACGTTTAGACATTCGGTGGAAAATTCGTTTGTGCTTTGTGGGAATGATGCAAAGATTCCCACAAAAACATGACTTGCAAGTTGTGCGTTGGAATATGCTAAACAATAAAATATGCTAGAACAGTTGGAAGTTGGCGGCAGGATAACAGCGCATTCAGTATCATGTGATTGTGCCAGGCTTTGAGGAGCGGCTGGTTCCAGGGGGGTAGACGTAATAGGCCGTCACGAATCTGACTTACGATATAGAGCAACAGACTATGACAGATGGCTAAATTCTCCCTGGATCACATGGCAAGGCAAGAAATTGCCGACAACACCAATATGTGTACAACTTTAGTGTTGCAGCATTCGCAGTAGATTCAATAGAATCGTCATCGAATTGGCTTGTCTGGTTCGCTTCGATATGGACTATTTGTGTGTTGTCTGCTTGCGTGTAATCCTAATTTTCGACACAAGGAGAGAATTCCTTTCGGAATGTACATCATCTTGGAACGGCCTTCGATACTGCCTTCTCCGTCTCGCTCTATATTCACGCCGCTGCCGACCGTTGTATCCTCCACTTTCATCATCCTTGATTCAGCCTGTATCTCATCTCTCCTTTGCCACGATAGCCCTGGATAGACCCGGACCTCCTTGCCCTCGCACACCAGAACCTGCCAACAAGACTAAATTGCTGTTATTTTGCGCTAGACTTGCCATTCGGGCGTAAAGCGAAACTATACACTAACGTCAGCCTCGTGTCAGTTAGAAATCAGGGGGTATGGGAGACAATAGGTGTTATTACCTCAACTGGAATAACCGAGAGTGACAAATCCGTAGCAAGCCGGTACGGTGTGTTGTAGATCAAATGCCGAAAATTCAACCAGTGTTCAGAAAACTTGCAATGTCGCTTTGTTGTGTATGCCACCCTTATACTCCAAGGAAAGTATCGCTGATCCAGTATGAAAATTGTGATCTCCCAAGGACAGAAAGAAATCGTCATCTTGAGTATGTTTAGGTGTTAGCATGGAGTGGTAAAGGCAGGCACATGGATTGACGGGGAGTTTCATGCAAGCAAAAGAAAGCGTATGGTGTGATGTTCGTAAAGGTGATGAGAGAACAGAGTGACTTCCCTTGTTTCCGGAGCGAAACTCCTGCATCTTTTATGTGGTCGATTAACCGAGCATGCCATTGTAAAATTGGCCCAAGCCCGGCCCACCGCCCGACCTCGACCCCCTCCTGCGATTGTTGCTGCTTTCAGAAGTTCCCCAGAAAGAATGTCAACGGTGGAAGCCGAATCGATAATTCATGTTTGCTAGGATGAAACTAAAGCTGCACCATTCCACACTTTTGCCAACAAAACGAAGACAGAAGGCGGGCGGCTCGCAAAGAACTCCATCGTAAGCAGGATACTTTCGATACTAACAGGACCTTGGATCTCCGTGTCGGTGCCGTCATCAGGGAGCCGGGCGCAAACATGTCTGAGAAACAAAGTACAACATGCGCCGAGGAGCCAAAGGTACACAGTGATAAATGTCGGAAGCGTCACAACAGTTGGCCCGGTTGCCCCCCTGATTTTATCGATCACACCGACAGATACAATCAAGTAAAGCGCCACCAAGGCACAGTCCAGAGGGAACGCTATCAGGATGCGAAACCAGAATCTCCCAGAAAACTGGCGTCGGAAAAGGTGAATATAAGAAGAGATATCCATGATGCTATTAGGGGTCGCAAAGAAAAGGAAACGAAAAAAAAGAAGAGAAGAAACGACGAGGGCGGCAAGCTGCAGTATAAATGTGTTCCCCTGGGGAGAGCTGATTTGAATATCGGTCGTGCCTGCCATTTCGATGCCAGTCGTGCCTGCCATTTCGATGCCAGTTGTGCCTGCCATTTCGGTGCCAGTTGTGCCTGCCGTGATACCGTCGCTGACCATCGTTTGCATCAGAGTGTAGGAGTATTTTACTGTAGACCACAATGTTCAGTTTATATTTGACGTTTTGCGTTTTGGTGGAATTGCTGAGCGGGTGGAATGAGAGAAGCACGGTATCGTGTGCAAAGAAGTAAAGTTTCGATCAAAACTCTGTGGTTGCCGTTGTTATTCTGCCATTGGTGTGACTAAGCATATTGATTACGTTTTTAGCTCATCGAGCTCACCCTTTGCTCAGAAAAGGGATACCACCACACATTATTTTGATAGAAACTAGAGCTCGAGTGTAGCATGTCAAGTGTCCCTTAACAGCTCCTCGATCGTCAGGACGATTATCTTACGTCATAGTAGCTTTAAACTTAAACAAGACCAACAAAATAAAAAGACTCCAACTTTCCAGACGTGATGCAAGCGATTTCATGTGACGTGCAGTTCATGTGAGACTTAATATGTGCACTTATTCACAGGCTTGTAAATCGACGAGAACCTTCAGATTGTCGAAGCCGGCCATATCCAATCGGTGTGGGAAACGGGTAAGCCGTGATACAAACAGTTCCGATTAAGATGCGCGCCTGCTATCTAAAATGAGAATTATAATTCTGCTTTGCCTGTCAGAGTTGTCACCTGCTCAATGGAGTACTTCAAGATAACAAAACGTGACTAATAAGCACAGCCACAAGTGCCGCCACGAATTGTAGCCAATCGGGGTGTGGCGGGGCTCAGAGTTCAAGGTTTTCTCGCCGCTGAATTTCTCCGATAAATTTTGGAAAGAACACGATTTCCAACCACACTCACTGCAGAGAAAACAACACTTGTTCTTTCTGAACAGCCAACAATGACAGCACCGTCATCTCGGCAGCTAGTTGCTGGTGTTCGCGTTTCTCGCACTCGGTGAATGATTTAAGTCAGCGTTTGCCCCTTGACTTTTGTTCGAGGAAAGCTTCGTTCTTTCGTTCTCCCTTTGTCGGCTTGTCGGTTTTTGGTGCAACCATCGTGGCCACACTTTTGGGGGGCTTCATATCCCATTGAACACCAACCAGAGAAAGGCCACATCTCTCTCCAGACACTCGTTGCTCGTCTTGCTCCGCCGAGATGTCGGACCTGATGGACGCATTTTGGCAGACGCCGCCAGTGGCAAGGTAAGCCAGTCCAATCCTATCCGAGTTTCCCAGGATAACTGTCTTTGTCCGTCAGCTAACTTTTCTCTGCAGGACACTCGCGACAGCCACCCTAGTCACATCTTTGGGCGTGTACATGGGGATATTTCCGGCCCAGTGGCTGTACTTCGCCCCATACTTCCTCTTCCAGATGCCTCCTCAAATCTGGCGAGCTGTGACAACCTTCTTGATCACAGCGCCCCAGCTGTCGATCCTGATGGACACATACTTTGGTACGCGCATTGCTCTACGGAAAGATGCTTCGGCCTTTTCTCTGCGGCTCGTTGCTTACTCGTCTGCTTCCCTGCAGTCTACTCGTACGTCTCACAGCTGGAAACGATGAGTCCACGCTTTTCAAAGCGGGAAGATCTTGTCTGGTATCTGGCGTTTGTGTCTACTGTGATCCTGGTAAGTCTTGCGCATTGCGCCCGTAGTCTTCCGCGTTGGCTTTGGACTCGTTCCCTCGTGCTGTTTGCTTTCACACATATCGCACATACCTGTGCACCTCATATATCTGCCCGGATAGTGTTCGTTTTGACCCCACTACTATCACGGTTCCTGGAAATGAGGAAGAGTACCACCAGAGTTTCGGCCGGCCCGTCATTCGCAACCTCATCAAAGGGTCGGTCGGGGTTCTGGAAATGGGTGGGATGTCTTCATGGATGACTCGGGAATCTTTCATTGGTTCTCGGGTGGTTTTTTTGCTCCCTACATACCAACAACCATGCACCTGTGCAGCTGCTATTGCTTTGCTGTCTGCTGTCTGCTATTTCCTATCTGCTATTTGCTGCTTGCTTGCTGCTTGCTATTCTTCTGAGGAGCACTTGAGGGAATCCGGAGATGCTAACACCTCAAGCTCCTTGCCAACACAATCATCCCGGCTGGAGGCTTTTACCTTCACGGCCTCACCCTAGCGCTGGCCTACACAGCCACGCAAGACCAACGCGGTCTGAAGGTCAACTTCTTCTTTTTGACGATTCCTGCCCAGCTCGTCCCGTACGCGATGATGCTTGTCTCGCTCATAATGGCGGGTCCCTTTGGCATTTTCATGCAACTTTGCGGTCTCCTGGCTGCCCACATGTATGACTTCCTGGCACGCATATGGCCTGAGTTTGGCGGCGGGCCGAATCTCTTAGCAGCGCCGGCATTCGTCTCCCGGCTGGTCAACACACCGACCCCGGGCATCCGCGGCTTCGGTGGCACTGTGCCCCGTGCTGGCGCATCAGCTGCCCGTGCTGGCGGTGGCTCCCTCCCCGACTCATGGAAGACGCGGGGACGAGGACAGCGCCTTGGCGAGTAGTAGACTGTCCCCTCGGCACCATTCTTATGCCCATCCGTACTTGGCCATAGCCGAGGCTGCTGAGGGATGACAGCCCTCGTAAATATCAATATGAAGCGTTTTGCAGCGAAATAAATCATTTGTATACCTGGCTTTGTACATTTATAATGTGGATTAACAATATCAGAGCCGTAGCATAATGCGGCAAACAAAAGTATTCTTGAGTACTCTTGAACTGGGGGCCGTCCCGGGCATTGAATCAAAGTACTCCATTATAGAGTCGCTACCATTACGCGCCTTCCAACCAAAAATAGCAGCAAAAGAACGACTAAACAAAAAGTAATGATGATGGAGGACGACAGGCTTGGGCTCGTCGTCTATCAAAAGAAGAGCTTATCGTCCTCGTCCTCGTCCTTGCGGGATGGTCTCTCCGTGGCCTGTCTGCTGAGGGACCGAAACACCGGCAGTGCTTGCAGAACGATCGAAGGTGTCCTGCTCCGGAAGGTGGGTGCCGCCGGTGCTGCCGGTGGCGAGTCGCAGGAAAATGCCGCAGGAGGGGACGCAGATGGGATAGACGACCCGGTGGGTAGAGATATGAAGGTGCCGACAGTAGGCGGAGCGCCGTCCCCGGCGGACTGTTGCGGAGAAGTCAAGTAGATGGTATTGGGCTCCTCCGCCGTGCTGATGGCATTGGGATCTGTCATAGCACCCGGCCTGGACGCGTCCTCGGCAGCTTCCAAGTACTTCCGGATCGCGTACACCTTCTCGGCTGTGATCATACTGCCGGACTGGGCGGACTCCTTATTCTGAGCATTCTGAGCATTCCGGACATTCTGGGAGTCCCGAGCCTCGGTCTCCGAGTCCATGGTTCGGCTTGGACGCACGAGGACATGAGGGATGTAGGCCGGATGGGCAGGGAGCTCTTTCAGGCCAAGGTTCCGACTGGTGTTGGTCCAGTGCTGTGATTGTGCCGGGACCTGGGATCGGGAGGGGGGGATGGTGATTTTTAGTTTCCGCAGGCCGCGAGCAGACGCACCACTGTCGTCCTGCGGCTCCTCGGCTTTCTGCTCGGCTGGCTGCTCAACCGGCTGCTCAACCGGCTGCTCAACAGGCTGCCCAGCGGGCTGCTCAGCTGGCTGCTCAGCTGGCTTCTCTGTTGCCAAAGCGCGCAACGGCAAGTCCCGGGGCTCGTAGATGGGCGGAGGAACTGCTTGGCCATAGACCTTCATCTCTGCCAGAGGGTCGTGTCCATATCCGATTGCCTGCAGGTGAGGCATGGGCCTGCCGTGCATCCCTGCCCAAGACGAGCGAGAGCTGTCTATGACCAGCACCCTTGGAGGACGTATGTATCGCCGCCAGTACACGATAAGAAGCGCTATGCCGACGACGAAGACGGCTGCGACGCCAACAACGATCCCGACGAGGGCGCCCATGCTCATGGAGTTGCCGGAATGGGATGTCGCTGTTGATGTATCACTGGACGATGACCCGGCAGAGACAGCCATTGCCGAGAACAAGGTGCCGTTCAGTCCGAGCAGGACACCTGGCTGGAGTTTTTCTTGGCACCCAGCGTACAGGACCGTGAGAACTGAACGGATTAGGCGACGGTCCCGACCGTGTATATGGATGTGGGAAGAGGTAACTGAACTGCTTACAGTTTGCCAGGTACACCTGGTTGGTCGTGCCTCGCAGACACTGCGTGCACTTTTCCACGACGGGGTTGACAAACACATCGTTACCGGCAGTGCAATACCCAAATTCTGACAGGTCGGTGTCGACCAGGTTGCCCTCTTCCAGGGCCGCCTGCAGCGGAAGGCAGTTCGAGTCGAGGGAGCAGGCAGACGAGTTCGCGTCGACCGAGCTCGCGTTAGGAAACGAGTACAGGCAGACATCGAAGGCATAGCGGAGATTGTCTAGCAAGAAGTCGGGGTCAGTATGCCGTCTGGAGAGCGTGGTCGTTGCTTGGGGGGGCTCCTACAAAAGTACCAGGCCGTGTCGCTCTCCGACCCGTTCACCGCGGTGCTGTTCTGGAGGCAGTTCACGCAAGTTCTAAACTTTTTGCCGGTGGGTGTTGTCCAGTAGCTGTCGTCGTCGCAGACAATGTCGGAAGGCGTTGTGCTGGAGTCGTGCGGGTCCAGGAGATCCCCCGTCGAGCTGTCGATGCAGACACTCGAGCATTCGGACCCCGGGGTCACTTGCAAGGCCGCTGTTGATGAAACAGCCAGCAGGACAGCGAATAGTAGCATCAGGAGGGTGGGCTTCTCCATGTTGCTTGTTTGAAGTGAGAAACAGAAAGAACGCGAGCTGGAGAGTGGAGAAGAGCAGCAAACGAGGCTGCGTCCAGTCGAAAGGCCAAAGAGAGGCTGCGGACAGCCGGGGCGGTGGAAGAAGACGAGAAGAGAGGGGGCTTCACAAGACAGTGTCCTACACGTATAGCATAACTGCCACGGTACAAAGTGCTCTGGCAGACCACGGTACGCGAGATGTGCTCCTGGCGCGCAAGGCTGACTCTGAACGAGGACTACTCGCAATTCGAGAGTTGCTCACCCGGATGAGACAGAACTGAGGTCCCGCCGCACACTGTAGAGGGAAGGAGAGTGGAAGCTACGAGAGGAGGAGAGGGGCACGGCTGCAGTTAAGGCCTCGAGATGGAGGACGGGATGAAAGCGCAGACATCCTCAGTACTCCTGTACTTCTCTGCATTACTGCTGTCCGTTTGACTGCGATATCAGAGATGAAGCGCGGCCGAGCAGTCTGGGCATAGCTCGCCAACAAGCGACCCACGGCGGCAACGCACAGCCATTCCGCCGCCCTGTGGTGCTGGAGAGCGCTGTCCAGAGTTGCATCGGTGCTGCTTCGTGCTTCGTACAGGGCACAGCGTCCGATACAAGATGCCTCGTATGAAGTACACTGATCTTTGCGAGGCTGTAGTGTGATTGGGCCTGGAAATAGGCCGCGGGTGCTGTTGGCTTTCTCCGGCGCGGCCATTGGCTGGTGTGGGTCCCTACAGGCCCCACAGACGTCCTGCCTTGCCGCCATTGGGCCCACCAGCGTCTCGCGACAGCCAACTAGAGGCCACAGCGATGCAGACCCCTGCTCGGCAGACTTGCTAGTGCCCGTGTAAGCGCCTGGTGCGTCCTTTCTCCGTGCTTCGTGCACGGCAGCAGAGGCGTCTGGCCGGAATCCTGCTGGAATGGCGCCATCGTGTTCCTCCCCGCGCAGCGAAAGCTTATTTCCTGTCTGTGCTGCTTGCGGCTGTCATCGCACCTGGCTGCCTGGCGGCCTCGCTTGTTGGCTGCTTGGTGTTGGCTTTTGGCTTTTGGCTTTTGGCTTTTGGCTTTGAGCGCCTCCGTGTATTTCGCTGACATAATCACCAAGGCCTCGCCGGTGGATGTCGGGCAGGGTAGGCACACGCTGTGCGTCGTAGCTGCCGTCTCCGCTAGGATTCGATAAGCAACGCTACAGTCGTGTTGGTGCAACGTACGTGCTCCTGCGGATGCAGGAGAGGATTCATAGACGCGGCCGATCTGTCTGTTGGTTGCCATTCCGTCGACAGGAAGTGGCAGGTGTCATCGGCCCGCTCTTTTTGGGAAGCTGCTGCCGCGACGGCGAGCCATTCCGTATTTCGTACGAAGCACGACGCACTTATCCGGGCAGGAAGGATGCACTCGGTCAGTAGCTTCCCGCCAGGCAGGCTGGGCCTCGGACTGCTCGGGAAGCTGGTGTTGCACGCCCAGAGTGAGGACGCACAGGCTCTTGCCTTGCCAATAAGATCCACGTGATACTATGCAACTCACAAGTCGTGAGATTGGGCAGGAGCGAAGAGGCATACTCGTACGTGTAGGGAAGCCTCGGCAGCATGTTTGTAAGTAGATGGAGGGAAGCTGCGTTGCAGTTATCGGCGACATACGGGAAACGAGCACTGAGTAGCGCCTCAAACGGAAGCCACAGCCACTGCACTAAAATCTCAAGAGGAAGGTGCATTCGTCTACTTGCCGCGCGACGTGGCAAAGTATATCAAAACAAAGTTCGACGATCCAGACGTGTTCTCTGCCTTTTGCAAACATCCCCTTCACACTTATTTTGTACTCTGCGCTTTTTTGGTTCAGCATCACCACCCTATTTCTACCCTCGTTTCACCACAAATGCCCTGCCATCTCGCATCTGAAGACTGATTTCACAACTGCCAGTCCTGGTACTGTCGACATGGCCTTTCGCTTCTCTCTTTTGGCCCTGGCGATGGGGCAGCTTGGGCTGCTCATCCAAGCAGCCCCGTTGACTACAGACGTTGTCGTCAGAGACGCTGCTGACACAATGTGGACTGCGTCAAACTTGAGCTAGGACTGCAAGTGTTACGAGTTTGGATGTCTTTGCTCCTACAGACTGAACATTGCAAAAAGTGCTGTGGCCAATGCCACCTCCGACCCCCTTTGCAGCTTCACCGTCTATTCCAACGACGATCAACCTGCATCTCAGAAGTCATTCTCTGACATTCCCTGCGACCAGCTGCCCCATTTCCACTGCGGTGGCAGCTGGGGGCGTAATGGCTTCTTGGTACTCACTATTGACGACATTGAAACCCACCGACGCGCCTATTTTGGCTACAACAGTGAAGAGATCGCCCACGGGCAGACCGTCCATCCCCATCAGTCCATCGCCTACACTGTCAAAGCAAAAGCTGCCTCGGGCCCGGCGGCTCGGCGCTCTATTCAACACCGACAGACTGCAGATGATGAAGAGGTAGACATACTGAACGAGATCAGTGCGGAAGATGTCCTTGTCGGCAAAACTGCCGCCGATGAAAGTGTTGATAGAGACGGCACTGTTGCAATCGAAGAAGTCACTGCCGAATCATCGGAGGGACAGGAAAACAATGACGCAAACCTCTTCACCGAAGGAGACTCATCTGTCGACAATTCGGATGACAACACAACTGGGCTTGCCGGATCACCCGATGACTCCGATACCTTTGACATACAAACCGACAGCTCGACTCCGCCGAGTGACACATCGGAAATTCTTGTCGACGGCCCTGCGCTTTCAAGTGAAGCATCGACATATCTTTCCTATAATAACCCTGTTATTGCCAACAATACCGGCCTGCCCAACAGCAGTTCGACGCTTGCCAACAAAGATACCAAGGCTGGCAATAGCCCTTCCACTCCATTTGTCCCAGCCAGTGCAGTCACTTGGGCTATTCGAGAACCTAAACGCGGTATGTCGAGTCTTTGTGACTGATCGTCTATTTGCTGTCAATAATTCAAAGCTAACGTTCCCAGAAATCTTGTACTCTCCGAACCGCATCCATCTGGCCTTTCTGATTGACATCCTACCGAATGGACCTGCCAGTACTCCCTGTAACCTTATCATCAACTTAAAAGAGTCCGAAGATCCAAAGACTGCAAGCTGGTACAACGAACAGTGCAGGGACAGCAACTGGTTTGTCTCTTGGGGATACAACGTCGCTACTGATTCTGTCGTGGTGACGTTGGTCAAGTAAGCTCCCCTACTTCAGACAACGGGTAAGGCAGGAACAAAAGAGCTAACTGATATCTACAGCGCTGAAAGATCCGAGAGGGCGTGGTTTGGCTGGAACAACATCAATGCATTCCCAGACACGCCTTTAGTCGACGCAGGCCCGGCTGTGGTCCAGACACAAGGAATCGTCTAAATTGGTGATGTTCTTCCGGGTCGGGGATAGGTGCTTGAAATAGAGTTTATGAATGGAGGGGACACATCCTGCGTTTGTTGAATGGCCTACGACTACGAGAAGATTGCACGAGCCTCTTGACCCAGCATCCTTATCAGATTAGTATTCTTATCCTATGCAAAAATAAATTACAGTCTGCAATTGTCTACGAGTACGAGTACGACGTATTATGGGGGCACGGTGCTTTGGCCGTTGAGCCTCGCCCAGTTTCGCAGGGTAAGACGGGCAAGCCTAATTCGTGGGATTGCAAGTGTATGATCGTGCATGAAGAAAGCAAAGTCAAACCAGGTAAAGTCCTACAACTTGAAGACGAGTACAGTTTCCAGGCAGTATCGTAATGGTACTCGTACATGCTAACAGAAGGAATAGTGCTGTTCAAGTGTGTACGAGTAGTTACGTGCAAGCAAGTATTACATACCAGCACACTCATGCACGTCTCCTTAGTGCTGCATCCTTAGGGGGCCAGTGACGAATAAAATTAGAGGACTCGTACGCTACTTCGTACATCGTATTTCGTATCCTGTATCAGCAAGTAAGATACGATTATGCCACTCTAATTGATTAAGCACACGGGACAGGCAAGAGCCCACCAGCGGCTAATTTGGTGCTGCGATTGGACAGCCATGCATGTGGTGATAGTGACTGCTCCACTCGCCGTTGGTGTACTCGTCCGTGCTTCCCCGCCTCGAGTACCTCTGTACCTGCCACGGCGAATGGGGGGTGAATGGCACTGAGAGCGCTGCGGGGCTAAGCCAACCGCCCGAGGCTCTGGGCGCGTACGATAATACTCGTAGTTTGGCGGAAGAATACTACAAAGTACGAGTGCAGGACACGACACAAGCGCTGGCAGCTGCAGCCGCCCCCTACATTGGGCGTCATTTTCCTTGTCCTGATGCTGTCTCCCTCTTCCTTTTAGTCATGTGCCCGTCAGCTGTATCCCGGACGTAAACCCGACTGTTTTTTCGTGGGTCGTAGGCCAGCCTTCCCACCTTATTTCCCACCCTCCATCCTTATCCTTAGTACGGAGTTATTCCTTCCCTCTCCATCATTTCGTCTCACGATCTCACGACGTATTATTGCAGTTCTCTGTCCCTTTTTTGCCGCTGTTTTTTTTCTTCTATGCGTGAGGTGGTTCTTTCTGGGGTTGTTGTCGGTGGCTTTCTTCCGTCCTTCGCTGCATACCAGGTCTCTGCAAAAGACATCGTTTTGCGCGTGCACTGCAGCTCCCTCTTTCGAACGCAATCATGAGAATAGGCTGTCTGCAGTTCGCCCCGCAGGTCGGAGACGTCGACAACAACCTCAACAGGGCAGATTCAGTCCTTAACAAGGCGCACGACGTGGAAGACTTGGACCTTCTCGTCTTACCGGAACTGGCTTTTACAGGTTAGAAACAGACCTTACTTGCGCGACCGTGCTCGTCCTCTGGATACACATCTCCTGTCGGTGAGACTGAGGCGGCCAACTGACTGTGCTTGCTTCGTACAGGATACAATTTCCACTCGCTGGCACACATTGCCCCATATCTTGAACCGTCTGGCTCCGGCATCAGCTCATTATGGGCGCGAACGACTGCTCTCAAGTTAAACTGTAATGTTGCTGTTGGATACCCAGAAAAGGTGGATGTGGCTGAGAGTTGGCCAACGTCGCCCGAATACTACAACTCTGTGATTGTGGTGAACAGAGATGGAGAAACCATCGCGAATTACCGGAAATCCTTTCTCTACTCGAATGACGAAACTTGGGCTTTGGAAGGCCGCGATGGCTTCTTCGAGGAAGATATCCCAGACCTAGGCTATGTCGCTATGGGCATCTGTATGTTGCTACCCTCGTCCTTTACGTTGCTTCGCTATCCCTGCCAAAACTAACGCTACTTCATAGGCATGGACATCAAGTGAGCTAATCTGTCGCTCTATCCTGAGGGTAATAAGTCCGTTGCTAACAGTAAACCAGTCCATACAAATTCGAAGCCCCCTGGCACGCCTTCGAATTTGCCTTTCATATTCTGGAAGTTCAAGCGAACGTCGTTATTCTTTCCATGGCTTGGCTTACACGTGAGGATCCACGTACGTTCACTCGACTTCCTCAAGAGCCGGACCTTGAAACTCTAAAGTACTGGGTTCAGCGTCTTGAGCCCGTCATACGAAGCGAAAACGAAGAGGAGATCATTGTCATCATCTGCAACCGCACGGGCATGGAGGAAAATTGCGTGTACGCGGGAACAAGCACCATATTGGGCATCCAATCGGGCGAGGTCAGCGTCTATGGCGTTCTTGGCCGAGGCGTCAAGGAGCTCTTGGTAGTCGACACGGACAAGAGACCGTACGCCAAATTAGTCACTGGAGACGGTCCAGAGGTCGCTGCTGACGAAGAGCAAGAGCACGTACCAGCACAGTCGTCGCCCCGGGAGATGGACAACCCGAATAATCCAATACCGTCAGACTGTGCCTCCTCGAAAATTTCCGGTAATGGATATCACGACGGCCATCAAATGCGACGCGAAGGCAACCCAGTGCGTAACGCTCCGAGCATTGCACCCAATGCGAAGCATCCCAAACTGGGCCTCAAGATCCCGGCCACCACAGATGATCCTGGACAGAACCAGAAGTGGCAGAGCCCGATGAGCGGTGCGGTTTCCGGAGGAGAAGCAGAACTACCGACCCCAACGGCCCCGAGTCCAACTCCAAACTGCCTACGACCGCGCATCGATTTCCCAGATACGCGCAGTCCGTTGAGCCAGAGGTTGACCAAGTCCAGTCTAGAGGAGACTGGCGACAGCCGATATGCTGGGTACATTTCGGCATTGTCGCCTTCCATTGCAACAAGAGATTGGATAATGAAGAATGCCATTGTTCCGAATTTTCCCTCTGCATCTCAGCTACCTCCGTCACCACCAGCCGACGTTTTAACTTCCGGACAGGCTGCTAAAAAACCCTCTCCGACGGACGAAGGTGCCGCGCCGGTTTCTTCCGGGCCTGAACACGGCGCTCAGGCAGCTGCAGGGGATAAGTCTAGATCCACAATGGCTGCTTCGGATGCCTCAGTTACGGTGCCAACTCAGCCACAGACAACTGCATATACAGAGCAAGATGTGCAAGTGCCTCTAGGGCTATCTTTCAACGATGGCCGCGTTTCCACCGTGTCCGTTCCGGCCCGTCCACTATCGACGAAATCTCGAAATGCAAGCCATTCACGGGCTGCAAGCGCCATTATTATCACCGATCAACAGCGTGCTAGCCAATGCCAGTCTCGCATGTCTATTCCCATGATTGCGAGCCCCAGCATTTTCAATACAGAGCAGCGGGCTGCCTTGTCTAAAATGGGCTCGCTATTTCAGCGGCCCGACAGTGACCCGGAAATCGGGAAGCACGCAGGAAACGTGCAAGTTTCTGAGCCTAGGTGAGGACTGATTATCGTATCCTACGAAGTTAGTAACACGAGTACTAACTATTGTTTGCTATCCAGAGGCCCACGAAGCCACAGCGCAGACCCTTTGTTGCGCAATGCTGATGGGCGAAGCCACGTTCCCGCAACTGAGCGTCCGATCAGTCGTGGTCGGCAGCCATTTTCGAAGAATGTAGTGTCGAGCATCGCCAGTAGTGCACAGGCACCTCAAAGCACGGCCCGAAATGCCATATTCAATTTAGGTCGTGGCCGCCGACCTTCCGGGGGCTTCCCCCCTGCATCTGCTAGGGCCACCTCGGCAGCGTCCTCGTCAACCTGGCTGTTCGGCACACCGCCGCCTCAAGCACAATCTCGTATTGATCCCGACGACGAGATCGTTGCAATGATCAATCTCATCAGTGATAGCTGCCCGCTTCATAATCAGACAACACCCCCAGGCCCGTCGCCGCCTGCCGGGACCGAAGCTCCCAACCAGCAGACGGGCCATAATGGTGGCCAAGTCAACCAAACAACAGGGGCGGCGCGGACGGCCGGCGTTGGTACTCCTGAGACCACTCGGCATCTTCCTGAGGGACATCAAGTAACGGATGGCCATGGCAATATATATGAACTGGTTCTTCCACCGAACCTTCTCGAGCTAGTCGAAACGCTGTCTGATCGACGCATGGGCTCTCCTTTGCGTGCTCTGGATCTTGCCCAGGCCTCGACTTGCAAGAAGTTCAACCCTCCAACGCCCACAGCCATGACATATTCGATTAGCGATTCGATGCAAGAAAAAGCGAGTGCCCCTACTGAGCTGAAGCAGAGGTGCTAGAAACTTGGTGATGGTGAAAGGTGACACAAAGGACCCAATCCATCGATTTATCAATTGGGGTGGCGTACGTTTATACCATTATGCCATGGGGTGTGGCAGGGACAACCTCGCGAAAACTTGAATAAGTGTCGGAGTCTTACGTCTACTGTTTACGCTTTTTTGTTTCTGTTTTTGCTTTCGAGTATTGCCTATTCCTTTTGTTCTACTGTCCGATCATTTATGATTTATTTTTCCATAGCAAAGCGTTGCTGTTTGGCGCAATGTCCAGGCGTGTTGCTTTTATATCGAGAAGATAAGCTAGGGATCTGCCATTTACGGAAAGAGGAGGAGTTGACTTGGTTATATTGTGGAATCTGGATTTTGCTTCGCTCAGAGATGCCAGCGAGTTGACGACAGACGGTCATCATTATGTGCAATAAGCGGCACTCTGCCAATCAAGAGTTACCTGCCATCTTTAACACCAGCCGGACAATGCGTAGGGACAATGCGGAGTACGAAGTCGTGGCACAAGCATGCGCCATGTTTTCTGCTACATGTCATACGTGTATCTCTATGTGCTTTATAAAAAAAGGACTTAGTTTCTCTGCCTGGAAAGCCGTCCTCGTTTCCTCGACCTTAAACAATAAAAATGCTGCCCTTGGAACGGGTATCAGCATTATTGATGCATCCTACAGGCTCTGCTGCATTTCTCGTACGACAGGTCTACCTACTCGTACGACACTGGTCTCCAGGTAATCCAAGTAGGGCAACTGCGTACGCCGAAGAGTTGATTCGGAGGAAGGAACAGCGATAAACGGGCGATTTTCGAGCCGGGCTACACGAGTAAATCTCTGTCGTCGTACAATTTGGTACGGAGTATTACTCGTACAGCATGTAGCCGCTCAGGGAAACCTCGCTCGGATGGTGGATGACCCGTTGAGTACTCGTACTCGTACTCGTACTTGGGCTGAGCGACAGCCAGTGCAAACAAGCAGCAGAGTAGCGTGCCGATCTGTCTTTTGCATGTACCGGTACTTTGACGGCCGACGGCACATCAGCCCTGCCTATTCGGGCTAGGTGATCACAGCAGGGGTGCTCGCTCAACCAATCAGAATGGCAAGCACACTTTCCTCGCCAGGGAAGGTGAGACCCCTGCTGCCGTCGTCACATCAATGGCACCTTCCTGCATCCAACGGCTCCTGTCACTCGACTTCCGCTCCACCTCCACCTACAGTAGGCCGCATCCTGCATTCTGGCCATTCCTCGTGCTCTCGTTCACCCTCGTCTCGGCTCCGTTTCTGCGACGCTAGACTACTCGGCAAGCAAGGCTCAGCCATCGCCATTCGCTGCAGTGATTGATGACGCTTGACAGTGCCCGCTGCTGATCCGGGGTTTTCAATGTACGAGTATCCCGGCAGACAATATTCTCTCGCCTCACGCAAGGGAGACAACGACACTCGCCGTTATCACAAAGTCCACGACGATGGCAAATACGACCTCAAGCTACACCGGCGGCCGTCAGCGTCAGCCTGCGCGGCCTCGGCTACTTCGCGGCCAGGATCGGCCTGTGACACCCCGTATCCTCCTGGATCGCTGAACATCCGTCGAACCCGGGCCTATGCGACGTGGCCGTCGCTGTGATTTCGGACCCCAACAACCGGCTTGCATGATTTCACTGCATCAACACGCTGGCTCCTTCGGACGGGCCACTTAGTGAATGCCGCGGGCGTCTGCGTCAGCAATTTGTGTGCTGCGTGATGGCCGGCTTCTCGTCACCCGTCCTGTCACTTTTCCTCTTTCCGGCCCCCGCTCCATCCGCTGTCTCCACCCTCTTCCGTTTCCTGCCTCTCTGCGCTCGAGTCGGTCCTCGCGTTCCTGGCCGACTTCACGCCCGGCCTACAAAGCAGTGACCCTGCTAGCCCATGCTTGTCCTGGCCATTAGTGCGTCAGCCGCGCACCTCACTTGACAGGGAGCCAGGAAGCAGTCGGCCGCATATCGATACATAATCCGACGTACGTGTCTGGGACGATCGGTGCATCCAGATCGCATTTCGAGCTCTTCACGTCACTCTGGACGCACAGCAGCATCACTGCATCACTGCATTCCTGCGTCACTGCGTCACAGTTCCGGCGCTTAGGCGCTCCTTTTCTCTCCTGTACGGAGCAGCTGCTGCTGCAACTTCTCTCACCAGCATCGTCCCGAAGTGTGCTTCCTCATCACTCAGTCAAAGCCTCTCTGGCGCAAAGCGCCTACAACATATCTGTCCCGTCTCTGCGCCGCACTCGCATTTTGGCGCCCGGAACTTGGCGAAACATCCGACTTTACATCCGCAAGAACATACAGTCGTTCCCGCTTGCGATACAGACACACGGCCCAGACACACTCACACCTGCACAACGCCTACATCTCGCCGCGCCATATATATGCCTCTTGCTGTCGCCTCTCGCCGCCTGTACAGCTCGTCGACTGGGATTCGTGGACGAAGAACCAAGTGAATTCGAATTGAGTCTCTCATCGGCCAATGCATACGCCTATGCGTGCTTTATGATTGGCCTAAGCTTCGCAGCTCTATAGCTTTTACTGGCCTCCAAGGTGTCTGGGACTACAACTTACGATTGCCGTGCTCTTGCTACATCACCACGTCGCTCTTGGACTTCGCGCCTCCACAGCGCGATAGCCTCCTGCTCCAATCTGTCGCTGTTGAGAAGTTGCATTGCTTGCCCCAGTTCTGAAAAGTGGAATTCGGCAGACCGCCAAATCAACTTCTGTGTATTACCCGTAGAATACGGAATACGGAGTAATACAGTGGCCCAAGATGCGGCCGAAGCTTATTCTCATAACCGCCCTGGCGGCACCAGCCTCGTCCCTTTTGGTCACGACCGGCTCCCCGTGCTCTCAGTACTGCGGCAATGTCCTGTCATCCACTACTGGCTCCGACATGACCTGCTCCGACTCCGGCTATGCAGGCAGTGCTGCAGGCACTGTTTTCGAGACCTGCGTCGACTGCGAGTTGCAAAGCACCTACTCATACGACAACCAGACTGACTTACAGTGGCTACTGTGTGAGTACAGCCGAAACATCAATCCCCTTCATACCATGGCGCGGACTAATTAGTAAAGACAACACTCGCTACGCTGTGTCGTATTGCTTGTTCGGAAAACCTAACAACACCGATGTTGAAGATAACCCATGCATTACAGAGTACGTGGACTGTACAGTCTCCCGCAGCCTGAACATCATATCTGAAGACCCTAGTACTGACTGTCTTGTCCACTCAGTCCAGCCTGTGGTCTCTTATTGGACTCTTTTTATTACAAGAACCTGTCCACAGATACTGGCGCTTATGATTATTGCGACAACTGGGTCGAAACGTCCGTTTCCAAGTGCTCGGCGTGTTTGCGGAGCGGCTCTTATGATTACACAAACAACTTCGTCACCATTCTGGACGCTGCCTGCCAGCAGAAGCCAGCAGTAGGATCAACGGTTAGTGTTGATGGCACGCCATTCTCTACAACCCCCATGAACATCACCGCGGCCACTCCCACTCCCAGCTACACATATACTCCTTCGCATTCCCCCATATCTCTTGGTGGGAAAGTTGGAATCGCGGTCGGTGGCCTGGTCTTTCTTCTTTCTGCGCTTGGATGCACTATCGTTTGTCTCGGTCGCCGCCGCCGCCGAGACTACCTCAAGAGTGTTGCCTCACGCCACGAAAATCACGGATGGCCGTCGCAACCCGGCGTCTTGCGCACGCATGATTTCACCGATACGCCGATGAGCCAGAAGCCGCTGCGAGGCTGGGACAATTCTCCCATATCTGCTTCTACTGACAACGGCTTATTTCCGCGCTATTTTTCACCATACAGCTCGCAATACAACAGTCCCGTCAGTGCTGTTGATGCAAAGAACCAACCATGGCCAGTTGCTGCTTTCAATGGTTTTATGGACCCCACCAAGGATCCAGGATTGGACAATTATAATGACCCTGGCATCGGAAGCAGTAGTGGCCATAACGCGCAAATACATCAGTCCTCGGAAGAAATCGAGCGGTCTGCGGACGAGCTTCAGCTGGCCAGCGTTGGCGTTGCTATGGGCGGGCCAGACCCAAGTCTGCGTACGAGAGCCTCTAACGCGAACGTGGGAGAACAGGCGCAGCCATACTTCGCTGAGACGCCGGTCACCGGCAAGGGAAAGGGTCGCAGGACAGCCGAAGAGTCCTACGAGCTTCGGGAAATTGATAGCAACGGGTTGCCAACCGAAGCACGATCGGCACAGGTGCCCATTATACAGCACCCTGGTTACGGTCGGGGGCGTCAAACTTTCCCGCTGCCTCCAGCCGGACCGGCGTCGCCCTACGGTATGACAGGGATGGATGGCAAAGAAGGCAATGCGATCTGATAATGACCTGAATGACTTGTGTGTGGAGCTTGCGATGATTTTGGGAAGTTGAAGATACCTCTTGGAAAGCTGGGCTTTTTCCTGTAAACTAGGATATGATGTTGTTATGACTTAACATTTTTTTAATCTTAATAATTCGAGCTCTCAGAGTCACAATGGGAGCACCCAGTCAGAGTTCGCTCAAAACCAGTCTGGAAGACTTACGTCTTTACCTGTCTTCTTTTGCACCGAAGACCCACCATGGAAGCTTGCTTCAGTCTCATTCCGCGTTAAGTCGAAAGGTGCCAGCGCAGTCAACGCAGCCAAGTACCGTAACATTACCTTTACCGACATTACTTTCTCCTCTTGTAGGCTTCAGCGCAACTTCTTTACGAAATAGCCGTGATTTGCGACCTGATCTTAGCGTCCGTCTCTTGTTCCATCATTTTACTCATATTAACTTCGGTGAAGCCATTACTTACCCCTACTAAGTCAGCAACCCCGTAATGTAATATGTTGTACACTAAAACACTTTTATGCATTTAATCATCTATACAAGGGTCTTGGAGCCTCTTAGACATGGCCAAGTGCCGCGGTATGTAATCAGCAGGCAGGCCGTTAATTACGCAGATGAGCTAGCAGACGGACCAGCAGACAGGTAGACTGGAATAACAAAGTAATAGATAAGAAGGCAGGCACCTAAATTCATAGTTTGCATCGTAAACGGACATCTGCTGGTAATACATGATAACTAGCTTTTCAAGAAAACATACGGACACGTCAAGTGCTACAACCACAGTTCGACAATCGCTCTTCATTGAGTCTCCTGTCCTACCGTTTTGTTGGCGGAGCAGAGAAGCCAGCTTGAATATGCTGTGTGGAAGTCGGCGATCCCGAATTGCTGTGGTGCCTCTGCTTTGACTTGAACAGCTTGGCCGCCCGCTGCTCGGCAAGTGCCTTGTCCAGGCGGCTGGCCTGGCTGTGTCTGCTGCTCACAGAGCTGGCATGTACGGGAGAGTGCGTGGGCTTGGGCTCGACGAGGCCGGCCTGGCCGGACAAGAGCTCGCGCTGCTGGTCGTGGTGGTACTGCTGCCACAGCTGCGGCGCGATCAGCGCCGTAGTGGACGTCGGCGTCGGATCGCCGTCCGGTGAGTCGCCGAGCGCGGCACGGGGGTAGCCGTAGGCGCTGCCGGGGGAGCTGGCATAGGAGCTGGCGCTCGCCGGCGACAGCGACACGCGGCCAGCCGCCGCCGGCCCGCGCGGCCCGGCGATGCAGATACCCGACTGCTGGGCGGCCAGCGTGGTGGTGATGGGCGTCAGACGCGGCGGCGGCACGCAGGCGGCGAGGGTGCCGGGCAGGCCGCCGGGCCGGGGCTGGTGAGGGGAGGTCGGCGTGAAGCAGACCGGCGCCGACGACGACAGCGGCGGCTGGGCCGCCACGCTCGGGCTCCAGGACACGCTGGGGGCGTCGAGCGGGCTGTCGGCGTAGCCGGCCTTTTCG
This sequence comes from Grosmannia penicillata, assembly GCA_002778075.1. Classification (NCBI taxonomy): domain Eukaryota; kingdom Fungi; phylum Ascomycota; class Sordariomycetes; order Ophiostomatales; family Ophiostomataceae; genus Grosmannia; species Grosmannia penicillata. Next base: position 1,326,237 of record PCDK01000011.1, read on the forward strand.
CGGTCGCGCGGGCCGGGCGGCGGCGCCGGCGCCGACCAGCTGAGGTCCCCGATGGCGGCAGACAGCGCCGGCGACAGCGCGTAGTGGCCGTCGCCGCCGCTCCCAAAGCGGCCGCCGTCGGGCATCCAGAACGGGCTGGCCGGGCGCATCCGGCGCTGTCGGCGCTGCCGGCGTCGGCGCCACAGCACGAAGCCGACGCCGCCGGCGACCGCAACCGCGGCCACGGCGCCGATGGCGATGGCGGCCGTCGTGGTCGTGGACATGCGGTGCGAGGCGCTGGCCGTGGCCGCTGCGGTCGTGCTGGCCGGGCTGACGATGGCGATGCCAGCCGGCGCGAAGATGGTGTCGTTGACGCCGACGAGCGTGCTCGGAGCCGGCAGCTGCTCGCAGCCGGCACGGAGGGCCACGAGGGCTATTAGTCAGCAGTGTTCTGTTTCTCACTCACTCTCAAACACACACACACTCTCTCTCTCCCTCACTCACAATTGGCCATCACCGTCCTCGCGTCTGACGCCTGCACGCACGCCAGACAGCTCGAATAGGACGAACTCTCAAACAAGCCGCTGCCGCCGTCGGCAGTGCAGTAGCCGAACTCGCTGACGTTGCTCGGGCTCAGAATATCCGACTCGAGGCTGGCCAGCAGCGCCGGCGAGCCGCACGCCGTCGACGTCATGCAAGGGTCGGACCCGATGCCCGTCGCGTTGGGATAGCCGAGCACGCAGTAGTCCACGCTGTAGCGCAGGTTGTCTGCCTGTCAGCACGCTGCCGCCCCGTTGCGTCTGGTTGGAGCACCTACAGAAGAACCAGGCCTGGTCGCTCTCGCTGCCCTGGGAGAACGTGCTGTTCTGCAAGCAGCTGAGGCACGACTTCCACTTGGAGCCGACCGCCGTCGACGTGAAGTCGCCGTCAGCGCACGCCATGTCGCTGCCCGCCGTGTTGGACGAGTTGGGATCGGACACATCGAGATCGCTGCTGTCGATGCACAGGCTGGAGCACGGCGAGTTGGGCGTCACCTGGATGGCACAGACGTGGATCGACAGCAACAAGAGGAGGCCGGCCAATGCCGTGTTCCGGAAAGCCATGATGTGTGAATTGGTCCCAACACGGAGGCCTTAAGAGGCTGGAAGCAGTGGGACAGAATAGTGGCAGAGACTATTAGGTATGAAAGTAGTACAGGCCGAGAGTGGTACAGTATGAAACAAGAGCGGTATGTCACCTCAGTGACAGGCAGCCGAGCGAGTGGAAGACAGTCGCCAGCGATGTCTGAAGAGCGGATGCGGCAGAAGCGGCCAGACTCGAAGAGAAGAGAGAAGGGGCAGCGAGTGTAGGTTTTCACGCTCTGCCAGCAGAGAATCGGGTATCAAGAAGAGGAACGAGGGACAGGAACAAGTAACACAGCGGGCATAGTTTGCACGACGAGCCCCAGAGCACAGCAGACAAGCACAAAGCCAGAAGAAAGCGTCTCGAAGCAGGAGAGCGTCGATATAATATCCCCAGCGGCCGGGCAGCTCGAGCACACCACGCCACGTTCTGTGATGTCTCTGATGCTCCTGTGATGCTCCTGTGATGCCCCTGCATCCAGCTCTACAGCACCCCTCGTTCATGGACCGCCGAGCCGCCAGCACTCTTCCCATGTGTGATCTAGACCGCCGTCACTTTCGTACTGACACGGCCCAGCGTTGCGTTTGGTACGGGTCGGCGAAGCGCTCAGCACAGACGGCGGAGAACCAACGGAAGGACGCCGAGCGGGCGCCAAGCTGGCCACTCAGAAGCCGTCATCTGGGACGAGGGAAGCACGCTATGTCTTATCACAGGGGTGAGCAGACATTGGCGATGCATCTCGTACAGAGTAATTCGCAAGGGAGCACTCAAGCAGGAGCAGTGCCTGAGGTGCACAACAAGCCAGGGAATCAAACAGCAGGACGCAGAGGTGGCAGACTGACAATGTCCACGGACAGAGGTCGAAATCCTACAAGCAAGAGTCAGCACACAAACATACACAAACATACACAAACATACACAAATATACACACATACACAAACCAGACACAACCACACAAAACGTGCAGCACACAATGCAGCACACAGACCAGGCCGTGCCACCGGCGACATCCCGACATCCCACATGGCCCGAGAATCGCGTGAGCTCCAGCCGGGCCTGGCCATGACCGCCGCTCTGGCCGTTCTCCACCGTCTACGAATTGTCCTTCGCCAAGCTGCGGCTGACACTCCACAATGCCGTTGCATAACCGCAGGCACAGCCTCGCCCTCTTGTCCTTGGCCTGGTGGCCGCGCCGAGGCCGACGTTGATCGGCGGCCGGCGGTGGCCAGACTGTGGCCAGACGGCGGCCCTCTCCGGAGCAACGACGGTCCCTCTGGCTTCCTCTTCGTCTCTTTGCGCTGCCGGGCACGCTCCCAGTAGCCGCCGTGCTGTGCTCTGCGCACGCTCACACTCATCCGTATTTCCGTCTGCCTGAGCGGTTGCCCATTCACTGCGCCATCTGATTGGCCAGACGTCGACCCACGCCAGCGGTTAAGTTGGCGAATCGTTGTCTCTGATTGGCTGCGGTACACACCACACCCAAAGCCTCCCATCACATAAACACAACACACAACACTGCCTATGAGTGACATCGAATTCCAACTCGATTGTGATAGATAGCACACAAATCACAAATATGCCCGTCCGCCGCGACACAAATCGTCTCGGCTGCTCTTCTTGGTCACACTGCGCAGTCTGCGACTCGCGTCGAGATCGAAACTATCAAACAGTTAACCCAAAATAGTGAGCAGCAACAGCCTGACAAAAGAGCCTGACAACAACAGCCTGACAAGAAGATGATGCAAATAAGCTTTTAGCAAAACTCAAAAAGGTAGTGTAGCAACGCCAAAAAACACCCTTTCCCAATATGACACAAATGAGAAGACAAAGTCCAAATCAGCAAGAGTCTTCCAAAAATGACCAAATGTCGCCCCAGGGTAGGCCCAAGGTAGCCCCAGGGCAATAGGTTCAAGAGATCCTGAAGCCCTCGACGTCGGTGCGCGCACCCGCCGCTTAGTCGCTGTCCTCGCCGGCCGTCGCCTTCTTGGCCTTCTTCTCCGCCTTGCGGCGCTTGCGCTCGGCCTTCTCCTCGGCGGTCTCGCCCTCGTGCTTCTTGCGCTTCTTGGCGTCCTTGTCCTCCGTCGCCGGCGTCTCTGCCGACGCCGTCTTCGAGGGCGTGGCTGCCTCAGCCGCCGGCGTGGCGCTGGCAGCAGCCGCCGGCGTGGCCGCGGCGCCGTCCTCCAGCGGCTTGTTGTAGTCAACGTAGCCCGCAGTCCACTTGGACGGCGTGGCCTCGTTGGGACGGCCAAACTTGTCCAGCTTGCCGTCAGCCTTGAGCTTCTTCTTCTCCGCCGCCACCGGGCCAAGACCCCATCGGCGCGGGTACAGGTCGCGCTCCATGATGCAGCGCTTGACCTTGGCCACAACACCGTGGTCGCAGGTGCTCATCTCGACAGTCGACCTGCGCGGCGTGTCAGTACGGTCACTCGTCGACCAGGGCGCTGCGGGACATCCAATGCAGCACGTCCAACAAGAGTTACATACATCTGAGCAATACCAATGGCAATAGCCTCGCCCTTGGTCGTCATGAGAACAACCTCCTCGTGGTGTTCTGCAAAGTGTTAGTTTATTCTCGCATGCACAGCAGAGAGTCGTCCTCTGCGCAACATACCAATTCCAGTCTCTGCAAACTCCGTCAGTACAATGTCTCTCGTTTAGTATACGTGTAAGAGCTGCAAAACATACCGTAGCGGAGCAGACCCGGCAGCATCAGCTTGGCACCGTAGCAGACAGCGTTCACTGCGCTGTCTTTGACGACAAGACGCTTGTACGAGGTGAGCAGCGACTCGAGCGGCTGGATGATCTTGCGCAAGTAAGATTCGTCGCGGGTGTTGTCGTAGAGCCACTGGGCGTCGAGAACGTCGTGGAGCGTGACCAGGTTCTTGGTCTCGTCCATGGCACCGCTGCGCACACGGCGAAGCTCCTGCATGTGGGCGCCCACGCCGAGCAGCAGACCCAGGTGCACGCACAGCGTACGCATGTAGGTGCCGGCCTCGCAGCTGGCCCAGAAGACAAAGAGACCGCGCTCGTTGTCGAACTCGATCACCTTGCTCTCGTAGATCTAAGGGCGTCAGTCAGCGGCCACGAGCCACCCTTGGGCGCTTTCTGCTTCTTGGAACCACTTACGCTGCGGATACGGAGCTGGCGCTTGACGGCCGAAATGAGAGGCGGGCGCTGGAACAGCGCGCCCGTCAACGTCTCCAGAGCACGGGCAACCTCGGGCTCGCCGCCGGCAACCTTGCCGTGCAGACGCGCCACGCAGACGTACTCCTTACCGGCACCCTGCTGGGACTTGACGAGACGGGTGGCGCGGTCAACGCAGACAATCAGGCAGCCCGTGACCTTGGGCTGTTTTGCACGGTGAGCACGAGAAGACGACGAGAAGCGACGGTGCAAGCGAAGAAACATACGTCAAGAGTACCAGAATGGCCGGTCTTCTCAGCACTATTCCTCGAGTTAGCGGTGCCGCCCAGTCAGACCGCCGTCTCCTTCCGTCTTCCGCCGTCTCCGCCGACTACCCACCGGAGAATGCGCTTGATCCAGGCGACGACTTCGTGGCTCGACGGGTTCGAGGGCTTGTCCAGGTTGATGACACCAGAGCTGATGTAGGACTTCAGGTCGCGGCGCAGTGGAGAGCTGCCGTGGGGGATGGGCGTGAAGTGGCCGGTGCGGATCAGAACTGCAATGCGGCCAGTCAGCACAGCAAGTCCCGCCCGGAAAACCTTCTGCTATCCACAGACACACGAAGCACGTACGGTTGTTGAAGTTCTTGAGCAAGAGCGGCCACTCGCTCGTGTCGACCGCAGGCGCGGTCGCCTGCGGCTTGATGGTGTACTCGTCATCCTTGACCGCGTCCGCCATCGTGAATGCACTCGTCGGAGGATAGGTATACTATGAGGTATGGGATGAGATGTTCGGGGTATTCCTCGGTCGGTAGGTGCAATCAAGTCGGGTCGCGAAGGATTTCTGGTCAAGTAAAGTCTGGAATTTTTTGTCTAAAAAGTCGAGATAAAAAAAAAGTTCATGGTGTGGAAAGAAGTGGGTCGTCAAGCAATTTAGCCACACAATTGGCTGCTGATAAGATAGCCGATACCGATAATGAACACGTATTTTGGCCTGAATTCAAGCTTGTGCTGTCCTTACTAATCGCACGTTTCTACTGAGTCGGGCACAGGCAATCAAGTCTGAAGCTTACGATGCAGGATTGAGGATATTGCAAATTTGGCATGTTCGTGAGTGCTCTGATAATATTTGGATACTACCTATCTCGTAGACTTTCTCCTCTGGCTCCAAGCATGCAATCCTGCCACTCATCACTGCTCTCGAAATGCAACATCTACCACTGCTGCTCGACCTGCTTTCCTTTTCCTTTTGAGGGGGAACCCTTTGACCCTGCGCTATCGCTTCGACCCGGGCGGCCACGAGCTGGGCTGTATGTGGGACTTAAGTCCGGGGTTCTCCCAAGGCGGCGCGGAGATGACGCCTCACCGGATATCCTGTTACCACCGTCACTCGAGACAGAGATACCGGAGAGTCGTTTGTGATCTGAGCGTTTCGTTGGAGAAAGTGACCTACGCACATTTCTCCCAATAGATCTGAACCACGCTCGAGCTGACGAGCGGACTTTGACATCATCGTAAGCTTTTTTGTGGAAGTATTGCCGCCCCTCGTTCACGAACTGGATGATCTTGCCGACCAGGTTGCTGGCCTCCTCCCCGGACATTCTAGTTTCAGTAAAAGAGGCCGCAATGTAAGTGACGAAGCGGTCGAAAGGAGGACCCTGGCTCTTAGCATGAACCCTGATGAATGGGAGTTGGCGAACGAGCATGTCGAAACAAGGATTATAGAGATCTCTCCATTCAGGCCACTCCTTGGCGGTTTGCATTATCCAATGCTCCCGGTGCCATTGTAGGCAGGATTCCTCGTTGGGGCTCGGAAGAGAAAAAAGCTTCAAAACTTTATCGGCCATGAGCGCGAGACCCCACTGAAACTGGATCATTTCCATGAGCTTCCACCCTCTGTCGTAATTTTCAAAGACATCCAGCTGACCTCTCGCTACTTCGCGTAGCATGCCGCCCAGTGCCACATTCCATCCACTCGACCAGTCTCCTCCAGGGCGAGTCCGCAGCCAAAGTCTGGCCAGCATCATCTCACGATGCTGCCACGAGGGGAGACGGCTAGTCTCGTCGCGATGAGAACTGCCGTCGGTGTGCGAGTACTCCTTGCTAGGAGAGCTGTATGTGGCATTGAAAGGCGAAGGGTCTAGGTTTGCCTTTCGTTCCATATCGCCCTTATACGGGTAAACAGCCAGCTTTTCCCAGCGTTTTTGGAAGTGAGTAATGGGGATGCCAGTCCGGCCCATCCAAGAGTGCTCCCATTTATCATTCTGGACGGAGAAGGAAAAATCCTGCGTATCCCAGGGCCGGCAAACACGATCTCTACAAACCTCCCAAATCGAACGACAAAACTCATTGTAGGTTTTCGTTTGCTCCCCACTCGGTTCCTCTGGCTGCAGTGTAGAAGACGGATCAGTTCCAGGCGGGCACTCGTCAGCATCAAGGAGCTCGCTTGTAGCCGATGTCATTGCTACAATCAGCGTACTGGTAAAAATTGAGCCACATGCTCTTTTTGTGCTGGCGGACTCGGGCCAGGCAAGTGATTTATCCATAGACGAACCTGCCATAGCCGTGCAGTTTAGATCTAGGCTCACAGACCATCCGCTGGAGCAGCAGGCACTGGTGAGCAGCGTCACGCGGCTGCCATGCTTCAGGGCCTTCCTGAGTCGAGTAATAGTAATGCCATTGTCCTGATTGTCGTCGTCAAGCAGGAACTCGTGCATGTTAATGTTGTGGCAAAAGAGCAGGATAAGAAGATGTCCATTGTCTTTCCAGGCCAATTCGGACTCCTTTTGGATTTCATTGAGGAATCGGTCCACCATGTTCGCTGTCCTTTCAACAGTGACAGGAGTGAGTTCCTGGTTGTCTAGAAGCTCCCGACTCAAAACGATCTTACGATCTTGGTACGGACTACCATGCAGGTAAGCTTCATGCCCATCCACATTTATCAACTTGTGAGGGTCCTTTGTTTTAACTTGTGTTAGCATGCGTATCTATCAATAGGACAAAGGTAGTACATACTGCGGCGGTAAGCCATATCTGTGAAGCTCCAAGACCTTTGTATAGATAGTTGAATGCGTACAAGTCCGAGAGAAACCATCCGTCAATACAGGGATTGGCATTCCTAAGGTTAGGACTTGCAGCAGCTACTATGCGAGTGTTGTCGAAAATGGTCGGCGTGGTGGATGATATGAAGGTGGGCGGTACTGAACCCTTGTGGTAGTTCCCGCCTCTGGTCAGTGGATTGCCAGCCATGACTTCGCTCAAGACTTCTCGTTCTTGGTTGTTGTGGATGGGAGAACTTGACAAAATCACATCCAGAGGATTGGGAAGAAAGGGTTTTGATGAAGGATAGTTCGATTAAGAAAGGTGAAAGGGCGCCAATTTATAGTAAAAGCAGATGATGAAGGTAGTGACGCTAGTCGGGGCACTGAATGGTAGTCATAGTGATACTTAGGTCCCGGCAACCTAATAAAGAATAATAAGGGAGGCAGTGTTAGGAGCTGTGATCTGATGACAAGCTTGCTATGGCATGTGTAATGTTGCACAAGCTCCTTCACCACCTCGCCAGAGCATTGATCGAGCATTACTTTTGGGAATTACTTCATTAAACATATACTATGGATATTGAGTCCCTCGCCTCTTCCAGCAAAGAACGTGGCCCTACTTTCCTTCTGCATATGTGCGTTTTACCTTGTGCTGAACTAGTCGATTTAATCTATAACTCCTTTTTGGGGTGATAGAAACAGCAAACCATGGAGCAAATAGAAAAAGCAAAAACACTCGAAGGAGAAAGTTAAGAAAGTGGAAAGGGCCTGGAAAACGACTTGCTAGACCGCCCGCAAATCTAATTTAAACCCAAGATCACTGGCAGCTGCACAAGATGAATAATTTTAAATGCATTCGGTTCCATTCGCCGTTCGATGGCTAACTATGCTACTCGAAGATACTCGCGGGATGGCAGACAGCAAGCCCAGACCCGTGTGCCGGTAAATTCAAAGAACAATGGTGAAATACAGCCTCTTTGCCGGTTGCTCTCATGCAAACACCTTCACCCTTCCGTTCTGATCAGAATCCCAATGAATAATATCGCTGATGCTGTGCGCATTGCCCCGATGTGGTAAAAGGTCGGCCAGATGTAGAGAAAATCAAAGAAACGACAGACGGGAAACGCGCAAGAAAGCGAAAAACGAAAAACGAGGCACCAAAATACATAAACAGAAGACAGGCGAAGCCAATATGCTTCCAAGAAGCACACGACGACAAGCCACCAGAAATAGCACAACGACCGCCAACCCGTCTAGATATTCGAGCCCCAGGCCGACGACCCCGTCTTCAACAGCTCCGACTGCTCTTTGAACCAGTCCCGGCCCTCGTCCATCGCGTCAGCCATCTCGCGCATCTCGCGGATCACGCGCTCCGTCTCCGCCAGGTCGACGGCCGCCTTGGTGCGCGCGTCATCAGCCGTGCTCGCAGGCGGCGCCGCATCGGTCGCTGCTGTGCCGGCGCTATAGTCGCCTCCAGCTGTCCGCGCTTTCTTGGCTGCCGGCACGCTCTCTCTCTCTTTCGGCTCCTTGTCCGCGTCCGTCCAGGCCGGCACCGGCGGCAGACCGTAGCTCCCAATGCCCGCGTATCGCTTGCCCTCGCGCAGCATCGGCAGCGCCAGTGATTCGTGCAGGTACTGCCCGTCCGGCATCTGCACCATGCCCATGGCGCGCAGCCGCCAGTAGCTCGACCGCACCTTGCTGCCGGCTGCCCGCACCACGCCGCCCGCCTTCTGCGTCAGCGACAGAGACCGCGACAGCGACCGCGACAGCGACAGCGACCGCGCCGGCGAAGGGCTGCCCACGCCGTTCGGCAGCGACGACAGCGACGACGAGAACGAGCGCTTGTTGTCGGCCACGCTGCCGCTGCTGTGCCGCATAAAGTTGGTCATCTTCTTGGGCGGCATCGTCGTGTTCGTGTCCGCCGCCGCCACCGCTGCCGCCACCGCCGTCGGCGGCACCCGCGTGTAGATGCTGTGGGCGCGGCCGCGACCCGGCACCGACCGCCGGTAGTAGACAAACGACCCGCTGTCGAGGCTGTGGCGCTGGCTGTTGCACTGGCTGCTGCCGCGGCTGCGACTGCGGGCATGGCTGCCGTCGCCGGCGTCCGGAGTCCAGCTGCGCTGGCTGTCGCCGCTGACACTCGTGCCGCCGGTGGCGCCCCGGTAGCCGTAGCCGTCGATGAGGCTGTTGAGACTGCCAACGCTCGACTGGCGGCCGCGCTGCATGGCCGGTGTCGCTGTCTCGCTGGTTTCGCCTGTCTGCGCTTCGCGCACCACCTGTACGGCCCTGGCGTGCTCGTCGCGCACGCCGCTGAGGATGCCCGTGGCAAGGAGTGTGCTGGCGTCGGCATGGTCGCTTTCGATTTCCATGGCTCCCGCATCGCTGGCTGCTGCTGCTACTGCTGCTGCTGCCGCCGCCTTCTCGCCGGCTTTCCGCTTCCGCGCGCCCACGCTGTAGTAGCCCAGCTCCTCGAGGAACTTGACTTCCCTGCTGCCCATGCGCCGCGCCTCGACAGCGCGCTCGCGCTCTTCGGCGGCTGCCTGCTCGGCAGCAGCACGCCGCTCCGCACGCTTCGCAGCCTGGTACTCCTTCATCTGGTCGCGGGCCTGGCGCGCGCGACGGTCGAGGGCGCGCTCGCGGGCGATTTGGCGCCAGCGGTAGAAGAATTTCACGCTCAGGTTGTACGTCTTGAAGCGCAGAGCATCAGCCCAGGACTGCTCGTCCTCGGCACGGCGTACTCGCTCCTGCTCCTCGCGCTCGGCTTGTTCGACAGTCTGCTTCACAAGGTGCTCGACAAACGCCTCCTGAAACTCGGCCAGAAGCCCTTCATCGCCGAGCACGAACCAGGATGTAAAGTCGCCTATCGGGTCGGCTGGCTTGACGGGTGGTGTACTGATGTTGCTGGTGTTGGACAAGAAAGACTGCGCCGGAGCAAGTTGTGCTGTCTGTGGAGCCGTTGTCGTTCCGATCACGCTCCCCAAACCGTGCTGGCGGGTGGTCCCTTCCTCGGTAGCCCTGGGCGTTGGAAAGACGGATGCAGGTGCAGGCTGAGACGCCGACGCCCCGAAAATGGGTTTTCTCTCGGGGGAAGTAGTGGGCGTTGTGGATATATGAGGAGCCGAGGCGGCGGATGGTGTGGCGGGTGTGGTGGATGCCATGGGCCCAGACATGTAACAAAACGACGGCGCGGGAACTGCTTGAGGGAGAGTTGCTGCCGCGGCTGTTGTTTCTGTTGCTGCTGAAGGTGCTGATGTTGCCGGCTGTGCGGTGGCGGTCGGCTTCGTGCTAAACAGAGACGGGGCGCTGGCAGGCTCTGACGGAGTCTTGCTCGTTGTCGGCTCTGTTAGAATAGATGAGGTCGGCGTGGTGGAAAAGGGGCTGAAGCCGGCGGACGGATTTGGCGCTGGCGGCCCTGGTTGTGCGGCTTTCGTTCCATTCTGCAAGAAGGCAGACGCAGCCTGCTTGGCAGCCTGCTTTGCGGCATCCAAGTCTGTCTGCGGCGTGGCAACGGCTGTGCCGAACGGAGAGCTGGCCGATGCGGATGTCGAGGGTGGACCAAAAGATCCAAAAGATGAAGGGAAGCCAGCTGGCTTGGATGCGGTGGGCTTATCAAAGGGAGAAGTCGTCGATGTTGTTGTGGTGGCTGCAGCGCCAGAAGAGAAAGGCGCCGAGGGTGCCGCAGAAGCGAATGGCGACGGCTTCACAGCCGAGTTCGACGGCGCCGTGGCAGCAGGGAATGTGAGCTGCGCAGCGTTGGTCTGCGTGGAAGAGGAAGGCGGCTGTGCCGTCTGGCTGACAAAAAGGCCGCTGTCCGCTCCGCGTGCTGTGGAGGGCGCGTTCTGGCTGCTCGCTCCGGCGGATTCATACACGGTAGTGTGGATCAAGTCCGGCAGCGCGTGGCTGCCGCGTTTGCGCTCGACGAGGGCGTGAGAGAAGGCCTGGCGCACTGTCGGCGACTCGACCTGGACGTGGCGGCCGACCACCAGATATGGCTCGGTGTTGGTCGCGTCGGTCGCAAAGACAAGGCCGTGCTGCTCGGCAAAGGCGCGCGCCTCGGCGTCGGTGTCGAAGCGCAGCATGGCGTTGAGCGCAGCCACCGTCAGGTCCTTGGGGCCGACGCGTCCGCGCGCATAGGCTCGGACAACGTTGCGCAGGATGCCGCGCCGCACATGGACAAAGTGTATCTCGGCAATGCAGGCCATCATGTACGACACCTGCGGGCTCTCGACGATGCGGAAGAAGATGGTCAGCGCGCCCAGCGCCGCCGTCGTCGGCACCGCCGGCTTCATGGGTCCGCGCCAGTCCCACACGCTCTGCATGGCGTTGACCAGCGTCAGCGCCGTCTGCACGTCGTCCGAGTCGTACCACAGTCGCGCGCCCCAGTCGCTGATCTTTTGCTGGAAGTCCGGGTCGTGCGCATTGAGCAGCAAAAAGTATGCCCGGAACTCGGCCTCGCCGGCGCACGGCATGTTGCGCTCGCGGCAGTCGTCGTACGCCTGCATCAACGACAGCAGCGACTTGCCCAGCTGCTCGCGCTCCTGCTGCTCGGAGAAGTCGTCCGCCGCCACGCCCGCCTTCGACAGCAGGTGCAGCGCCGTCGCATGGAACCGCGTTATGTTCTCCAGGCAGTACACGTGGTCCAGCAGCTCGTCGCGCGTCATCGCCGAGTGGAACACAAAGTCGCGCCGGATCGCCCGCGTCCGGTCCCACAGGAAGTTGTGCTGTGTCGGCAGCCGGCTGTCGTCGCCCAGCACCGTGTCCATCAGGTAGTCCAGCGTCCGCCGCAGCGCCGGCACCGATCGCACATCCATCGGCAGCGGCGCTTCCTGTCCGGCGGCCGAGCGCGCCAGCGCCTTCACCATCAGTGGTGGCGACGCCCACATCGTGCCGTCTGCGCCCTCTGTTTTCTCCGTTATCTTCACGTCGTACTGCACGATCCGGCTGATCTTCTCGAACTCCGGGCACATCTCCTCGCATATGCCCTTGAAGTCGATCGCCTGGTCGAGGCGCTTGCGTACGTCCGGGTCGTCAATTAGTCCGGCCTTGACCAAGGACTCTCGTGCCTGTTCGCGGTATTTCTTGTAGTTCTCGCGGAACGTCTCCATGGCTCCGCGCTTGGCCGGGTTTCCCGGATCTTTCGGCCACTGCGGCGGCTTGATGTTGTCTTTCCGCAGCTGGGCCATGATGCGTTCTGCATAGTTGGACTGTGGACCAGTTGGCGGCGCTGGCGGCGTGGGCTTCCATGGCTGCATACTATTTGTGCCATTTGTGCCATTTGTGCCATTTGTGCCGTTCGTACTCGAGGTCGTGCCGAGGGTAGAGGGAGAAGCTTTTCTTGCTGGGGTTGCTGTCGGGGTATTCCCGAAAGCCGATGTCTGCGGTGCGGCCCCAAATCCAGAGGTCTGCGCCGCTCCGAATCCGACGCCAGTGGCAGGTTTTGTTCCAGGGGCGGCCGTGGGCTGAAAAGAGTTGAAGGGATTTGCCTTCGGCGGCTGTACTTGTGATGGTGCAGGCTGGCCGAATGGCGATATGGAGGGTTGTGACGAGGAGGCGAGGGCCGAGTGAAAGGGGTTCGCCGGCGTTGTTGTGTTAGTCGTGGCGGGTGAGTTGCCGCGAGCAAAGATGGACGTAGACGTAGCCGGGGCGCCGAAAGTTGATGTGGGAGCAGCAGCGGCAGCTGCAAATGGGTTGGAAGGCGCTCCGAAAGCCGGGGCCGGGGTCGGATGTTGTGTTGGTTTGAAAGATGCAAAGGGGTTCGAAGCCACATGAGCTGTTTGGGTGGCTGAGTTGGCCGGGTTGGCAGCCGCTGCGAAGAAGGGACTCGGCGCGTCTCCATTTCCGTTGGCCGATCCATTGGCCGATCCAAAGTCTATGTCGCGTCATCAATGGTAAGTAGGTGCATCTTCAAGATAAAATCAAAGTAGCCTGGCTCAAGCGGTTCGTTCACGATGGAGTCGGGCACAGGAAAGAGGGGATTTGGTAGATCTGTGGTGGCGGTGCGGCACAGAAAGCCGCGCCAGTGCTGTGTCTGCTCGCCTGCGTTTCGCCACCAGAAAAAGCGCCTAGGCTGACGTGCCCGCGGCCGTGTCTGTTCCTGCGACTGTGTCTGCGGCTGTGCCTGCGGCAGCGGCTACGGCAGCGGCTGTTGCTGCTTCGTACGTTGCTGCTTCGATGGCGCTCGCGGACGCAGGACAGCACGGCGAGGACAGACAGCAGCAGATTCAGAGGCCGGCTCAGGTGGAGTGGAGGGAGGAGTGGGAAGACGAGGAGGAGCCTGGTGAACTGGACTTGGGGGAGGTTCCAGGTCCATGAGAAACGGAGGGGGCGTGAGAGGAGGTGAGGGACCCTGCATAGCAAGGTTGGTCCAGCAATCCCGAACTACGGGAGCCGGGGCAGTCGCAGTGACTGGGATGGCCGAGGCAGCATGGTACACCGTGCCAAGCGCTGGGCTCTCATCCTCGCAGATATCCATCTCCATGGTGTCCAGCTCCATGGGATCCATCTCCACGGCGAAAGTGTCGGGCGCCTGTGCCTGGCAAGTCTGTCCAGCGTCAAAGTCGGCGGGAGCCAAGGCGGCAGCAGTGAAGATTGTCGGCAAGACGGCGGTCGGCGCCTTGGATGCAATGTTCTTGTCCTTCGTCTTCCGTGCTGCCTTTTCCCGGAATTTCTTTGCCGCTGTCCTTGACTTTGGCGATCCAGGCGACCATTGCACGGGCATAGCGGGAGACTTCAGTTTGATCTTCCGCCCCGTCTTGGCTTGCGGAGAGCCAGGTGAATGCTCAGAGGGCACGGCGACGGCATTCGATAGAGTCTTCGGTGCACTCTTCGGTTCAGTCTGCCGTGCGGTCTTCCGTGCGATCTTCCGCGCAGTCTTTGATTTCGGGGAACCAGTTGACCATTGCGCGGGCACAATCGGGGCCTCCGGTGCAGCCATCTGTGCTGTCTCTGGCTCGGGAGAACCAGATGGCAGTTGGATGGGCACAGCCGGAGCCTCCGATGCATCCTCCGGTGCGATCGTCGGCGCAGTTTCCGGTGCAACGGCCTTCTGGGCTGCAGCAGTTGCCTGTTCGAAAAGGGCGTTTACTTGCGCCTCGGCAAAAGCATACTTCCTGGCACGATGTGTCGCCTTTTTCGGTGTTTGGATCGACACATTTTCTTTGCCTGCGACCGGCAGGACCTTGAGCTTGCACTGCTTCAGACGAGCAAGCGGATCGAAGCTGACATTCGATCTGGGACGCGCAATGAGTCCCTTCCCAGACGATCCGGCTTCCATCCGCTTTTTGGTCGCGCGTTCAGCAACAGCTTCCACCGACATGCTCTGAAGGGGCTGTCGTTCCGAGCCATCCTCCAGGGGAGTCGTCTGCTCCGCATGCGGCCTGTCGGGGAGGGGAATGTCGGCGACATCCCCCAGGACAGGCGAGTCCGGCTCGAGAGCACCCAGAGGCAGAGCGTCTGAAAAGATTTCAAAGTCCAGAGGACCTGCCCCGAAATCGGCAGGCTCGTCCACAAAGACGTCGACCGGGGGGACATTGACCAGGATGTCATGCGGAAGCTCAGCAACGTGTGCCTCCGGTGTCTCGATCGGCTTGCTAGGAGGGGTGATGACCAGGCAGCCGGGAGGAAACGTGACGGCAATTCGCTTCGGAGCATCGCCGTACGGAGTGTATGGGCTGATAGCACGAGTGTCTGTCGTGCGCAAGCCTGCTGGGTTCGGATCTGCGGAAATAACTGCCGTGTTTCTCCCGCTCGCCTCTGCGCTGATGGTAGACGGCTTGGGCTTCTAAGCCAAGCTGCTGTCCGCCAAGAGCGACATCACACCAGTGCCGGATTTCGTCGGGGTGCTGGGGACAGGACGCGACTTGGGCCGGGTCATCGGAATGAGGCAAGAGGTCTTCGGACGTCTGCGCATCATCTTGGGCGCCGGGCGCTGTTCCGCCTTCTTCTCCAGCTCTTCGACTTGCTCCGAGGGCTTGGCCGCCTCCATTGTCTCCCGCGATGTCTGGAGGGATGTCATGGGCGGAGCATGGTGCTTGTTGGTGGAAGCACTGCCGGAAGCCAGGGACATCAGGGACAGAGCTGCCGCCAAGGTCTGCTCAGTAGCGAAAGAGGCCATGGGAGCCAGATTCTTCGGCAGGTTGTAAGAGAGGAACGTCGACGTCGGGGAGCCTTCATGGCGATACGGCGCGGTGCTCAGAGCCGAAGTGTGGTCGGCCGAAGTGTCCGGAGGCTGAAGCAGGACTGAGCGCGCGGGTCGAGTCGGCGTTGGGCACTGGGGCCAGACGTCATTGTTGACGGCGAATGCCATGGCTGAGAGAGCTCTGGATGTAGCTTGAAGCTCTCGCGAATTTGCTGGTGTTCAAATGGCTCAAAGTCGTTGACTGAGCGGGAGGTGTCCGATGTGAAGTTTGTGGTGATGAAGAAGGGAAATGGAGGGGAAGCGGCAGATTATAAAGGCGGCAGCCAAATAGGCAGCAACGGCAAAAACGGCAAAAACGGCAGGAACGAAGCAGAAAAAGCAAAAAAGTTGAGGCAAGGGCGAAGCAAAATTGACGAGGCGGGAAATGAGCCGCCACGGCACGGCCGAAGCAGCGCCGAGGCAGAGACTGCGACTTCGGATTGCAGGATGGGACTCACGGGAAGGCGGTCGACCGAATATGCCAGGAGCGCCAGGAGCCGCTGCCGCGGCCAGGCCTCCCGGTGGCGCGCTGCCGGAGAACGCCATCTTTCAAGACGCGCTCGCGAGCATCGGAAGGAGCGCTGCCTTGTTCTTGCCGCCGGCCGCGAAAGCGAGCGATGCGAGGCGCCGGCCGCTCGAACGTGCCACGTTCAATCGCGCGTCGATTCCGGTGTCGCTCGTGCGTGTCGTGCGTGTCGTGCGTGTCGTGACGTGTCGCGGGCGGCGGTGCGCTATCGAACGCTGGTGATGTTTCTCGCGATGTGCTTTGTGCTTTGCTTGCCTCGCTCCCTGGAGCCTCTACCCAAATGCGATTATTCTGCCGCGACTGACCGCCTGCTTGGCGTGAGCTGCCTGTATTGGGACTAGCGTGCTTGACACTGAATTACGGACGCTCTGTTACGGAGTAATTAATACATGAATCTTACGAACGTCTTGCTACAAAGTGCCAAATCCACGTCGATCAGCCACCTCGACAGCTCCAGCTCGACAGCTCGACAGCTCGACCCGGCAAGTTGCTTCACCGACCCCAAATCGCGCAAGAGCAGAACTAGGCACCCACGCGCAGGTTTCAGGCGAGGAGGCTGGCGTTTTCATCCGAAGTGTCGCCTCGCCTCTTGTTCCTATTGTCCATTGTGAGTCACGCATCACAACGCCACCGCATTGTCCCAACAGATTCACGCTTCACGAGCAGGGAAGAGGGCCAGTGTTATCGTGTTCATTCATACGGACTTCCGTGGTAATGTAATAGCTGTCAAGTGTCGTACGGACTTCTGGTATTATAAGATGCTGTCAAGTGTCATACGAACTTCTGGTATTATAAGATAGCTGTCAAGTGTAATACGAACTTCTGGTATTATAAGATGCTGTCAAGTGTCATACGAACTTCCGTGGTATTGTAATAGCTGTCAAATGTTCACCGGTACCCAACGCACTGTCTAATTTGTTTGCCCAGACCAAAACGCCGTACCCGCAAGACCAGTCCTCACTTTTTCCGCCCATTAAACCGTGCCGGCCCCAGTCCCTGCCGGATCTCCTCGAGCTGCTCGAGGCCTGTCTGTGGCCGTCCCTTGCGCACCGTGCGCTTGCCCGCCATCGAGTAGCCGCCCAAGAACTCGTCCATGATGTTGTCAAAGTCTCCCCGCAACGGCCCCTGCACGCTGGACGCCGACGAGAAGGCCGACACCGACTTCATGTCGTCCATGTCCTCGTTGTACTCCTCGTCGATCTTGTCGAACCGCGCGTCCAGAAGCGAGAGCTGGTCGGTGCGCACGAGCGAGGACGACGTCATCGAGAAGCCCGACTGCTGCGTCAGCGCGCCCTTTCTCTTCTTCTTGCGCCCGCCGTTGGTCGTCGTCGTCCAGATCGACGACTGGATGTCCGACATCACAGGCACGATCGCCTTCTTTGTCTTTGTCTGGTCCTTTTTGAACTGCTTGAAGTCCTCCATCCACGACTCGGACGGCCCGTCAGCCAGCACGCTGTCAGCGCCCGCGGAGCCGCTGACCAGCTCCGGCACCTTGTCCTCGTCGTCGCCGTCGTCGCCGCCGTCGCTCCGTGCCTTGGCCGGCCGCTCTGTTGCGTCCGACTCCCAGCCGTCATCCTCCTCGTCGCCAAATTCGTACTGATCCTCGAACTCGTACCGGTCAATCTCCTTGCCGTCCTTGGCGAGCTGCTCAAATATGTCCTCGTCCTCGTCCACATACGCCTCGTCCTCAAGCGCTTCCAAGACTTCCCGCAAGCGCGGATCCATGTCTGGCTGGAAGCCAGCAATGGCGTCGGGCACGTCCTGTTGGTTCTGGTAGGTCACACGCTGCAGGTCTTTCGACGGCAATATGTCCTCGTCGAGCAGCGCCTTTGGCGCGTCTTTGACGTCTAGGTCCTTGAGCGCCTCGGCGAGCGACTGCTTTTGCTTCCCTTTTTCCTTGTTGAGTGTGGCCGTCGACTCGATAAAAATGGCCTCGCCGCCACCCGACCCGATCTCCCGCAGATGCTGCATGTAGTCGTAGCTCGAGTCGTCAAAGTAGACGCCGTAATTCGCGGCCTCGCCCTCGTTCGCGCGGATATCGTCTGCCTCTGATCCTAGCTGTGACGCCAGGTCGTCCAGCTGCTTCGACTTGCGCGCATTCGGTGCTTCCATCGGGTTGAGCACCATGGCCGGCGCCGACTCATCGTGGATACGCGGGTCATTTTGCGGTCGGTGGACGAGCGTGAAATGCTGCGCCGACTTCTTGTCGCTGCAAGACTTGTTAGTCGATGCGAAATCCAAGACGTTGCTTGGCCCGACTGCAGGCAGTCTTCAGATGAAGCCTGAAAGCGCCAAAGTCGGCTGATAGCGGGCAGTCTTACATCCACTGGCGCCGAGGAGGCATGGCTGCGGTTGCGTGTATACCAAGTGGTACACCCAGTCTGGTTCACTGAAAGCGTCGTTGTCGCTGTCGGCGTCGCTGGGGTTCTGGGCCGGCTCAGTCGTTGACGTAGATATTGTTGAAGCAGTGCTGCAGAACACTTTCATTGCTAGTGTCTGGCGAAAATGTGTGTAGGCAAAAAATAAATTAGCCTGATTTTTATCTTATCGCACTATGATGAGGGGAAGCGCAAAAAAAAAGAAAATCGCCCCCGCCAAAAAGTAGATTACTCAGCATAGTGACGGTCATCATAGTCGCAAGAAAAGTCCGTCGTTGCTTCATTCTTCTCTACTCAATCACCCTACGGAGTCCAGGCGACCTAGGTGATACTCCGGCCCAAGAAACGCATCCTCTGCCTGACGGCATCGCATATACAGAAAGAACACACAAATACGATACGACAACCGCGATCACGATGGTTTTGGCAAAGTCCAAAAAGACCGCCGGACTCGGCAACACGCTGATGAAGGATCGCTTTGGAAAGGGAAAAGGATCTGACAGACGCAAGGGCACTGCGATCACGCGCACAAACCATGCAACGGGCGAGCAGGTTAGTCGGGGGCACGCAGGGCACGCAGGGCACGCAGGGCACGCAGGGCACGCAGAGACCGGCCGAGGCTGACCATTTTTGTCTGCAGTATGTCACAAACGAGCACGCGGAGGCTGGATGGGTCAAGATGCGCTCAGTGACGGAGCAGGGTGCACTGGACGAGTTTTTGGCGACCGCACAGCTGGCCGGCACGGACTTCACGGCGCAGAAGATGAACAATATCAAGATCATCCACACAGACCAGAAGAACCCCTACCTTCTGACACTAGACGAGGAGATGTCGGCCCTGAAGAAACACAAGGAGAATATCAACCGTCTCACGGTGCCGAGACGTCCTCAGTGGGATGAGAACACGACGCCAGCGGAGCTGGACGTCAAGGAGAGAGAGGCCTTCCTGATCTGGCGCAGAGGCTTGGCTGAGCTACAGGAGAACCAGGACCTGCTGATGACGCCGTTCGAGCGGAATTTGGAGGTGTGGCGCCAGCTTTGGCGTGTTATCGAGCGCTCCGATCTCATTGTGCAGATTGTCGATGCGCGGAATCCGCTGCTGTTCCGCTCGGAAGACCTGGAGGACTACGTGAAAGAGATTGATCCGCACAAGGAGAACCTCTTGCTCATCAACAAGGCCGATATGATGACGTTGGAGCAACGGACAGCATGGGCCACGTACCTGAAGGAGAAGAACATCGCCTACAAGTTCTTCTCGGCACAGCTAGCCAAGGAGCTCAACGAACAGCGGGGGCTGGAAGACGGCGACAACGAAGACTCGGATGCAGAGGAGGATGAAGCAGTCGCTGGTGCTTCCAGTGCCACCGAAGGAAAGAAGGAGGAGGCGGTGGCGGAGGACGCAGAAGAGAGCGACGAGATTGACACGCGCATCCTGACGGTCGACGAGCTGGAGTCTCTTTTCTTGCGGCATGCGCCGAAACAAGACGGCAGTAAGTCCTCTTATTCAAAGAGCCTCATTCAAGAGTATCACCTGGTTCTGATCTAACACCCTTGCCAGATCCCGATCGCAAGCTTCAAGTCGGTCTCGTCGGCTACCCCAACGTCGGCAAGTCGTCGACTATCAACGCTCTTATCGGTGCCAAGAAGGTGTCCGTCTCGTCAACGCCCGGAAAGACCAAGCACTTCCAAACGATCCACCTCAGCGACAATGTGATTCTCTGCGATTGTCCGGGTCTGGTGTTCCCCAACTTTGCGACGACCAAGGCCGACCTGGTGTGCAACGGCATCCTGCCAATCGACCAGCTTCGCGAGTTCACGGGTCCCGCGGCCCTTGTGGCGAAGCGCATCCCACTCAGCTTCCTCGAGGCCGTCTACGGCATTCACATCCGCCTGCGGCCTCTGGAAGAGGGCGGCACTGGCGTGCCGACGGCCGAGGAGCTTCTCATGGCGTACGCGAGAGCGCGCGGCTTCGCCAAGTCGGGCCAGGGCCAGCCGGACGAGTCGCGTGCCGCGCGGTACATTCTCAAGGACTACGTCAACGGCAAGCTCCTGTTCTGCTCGCCGCCGCCGGGCGACATCGACCCGGTCGCGTTCAACGACGGCCTGTACGACATGGCGCATCTGCCAGAGAAGCGCCGGCTGGCTCTCATGGCAGCCAACGAGGCGGCCATGAAGGAGATGTCCCTGGCCGAGGGCGACGATGACGGCTCGATCGCCCTTGGCGGGCCGGACATTGTCAACTTCGCCGAGGGCTCCAAGTCGCTCAAGCTGGACAAGGACTTCTTCAAGGCGCAGCGCGGGAACGGCGGCCACCTGAACATGCCCTTCAGCCACAAGTACACGGAGCAGGGCCTGGCAGCGGGAAAGCCGATGAGCGGACGCAAAGCACGGCTGATGGTGGCGCTGGAGAACGACATTGACCCCAGCGAGGTGCAGCTGGGCGGCAAGAAGCACTTCAAGGGCGGCTCGAAGGGCAAGGCCAAGAAGAAGATTGGCGTCGGCCTGGAGGACGAGGTCAGGGGCGGCAGAAACTGAGAGTAAAAGGAAAGAGAAAAAGTAAAAATGGCTGTGGCAGAGCAGGGCTGCTGTCCCTTGAAACTGCTCATTCGGACGGCGTTTTGGGTATGACATGATGCCGTGAGAGTTGCATCCGGCAAGAATGATATCATGGCAAAGCAGGACTCGGATAGAAACTAGCAAATACCACATGGACAAGGTTCTACGAGTAGTATTCAAACATGAATTGGCGTACGAATTGGGACCTCCTGAATGCTGAGGCGCAGTCACGTGATGCACATACGGCGAGACCGGTCCACTCGGGCGTATCTGGCCAATCAGAGTGCAGATCTGGCGATGCATAGCAGCTTCGAACACTCGCTGTCCCATCGCCGCGCATCTTCCCAACTCCTATACATACGCGCAGACGACTACCACGACACCCGGCACTGCGGAGCTCAGTGCACGGCGGCGATGGCGAACCGATATGGCGCGGCCTACCGTAACGGAAATGGCTACGGCAACATGGGCCGACCTCAACAGCAACAACAGCCGCCACCACCACAAGAGCAACAGCAGTCGTCGGCGCCGCAAGGCCGCCTGCGTCCCGGCGAAGACTACGATCCATACGGCGATGGATACAGCAGCGGGGACCGGTACGTGAGCTCGTCGTCCCGCGAGCGGGAGCCACGCGCGCCGCCCAGCCGCAACCCCGGCCGCCAGGCCTACCAGCAGCCGGACGAGCAGCCGCCGCCGGCCCAGCAGTATCGACAAGACAGGGCGGAGCGCCAGGGGCGCCAGGAGCTGCCGACGCGGCCGCGGCCGGAGCGGCAGATCGGCCAGGACGCGCTCGACCGCATCCGGGCCGAGTGGCCGTCGATGTGCGAGAACGACTGCGTGCCGGTGCAGATGGCGCTGCAGCTGCTGGACTCCAGCTCCGTGGGCCGGGCCCACGAGTACCGGGACTTCCAGAACACGCACAAGTACCTGCAGGACTCGCTCAAGAACATCGTGCACGACTACCACCAGGGCTTCAACAGCTCGATCGGCACCTTCCACAAGATCCAGAGCAGCATCCAGGCGTCGCAGAAAAAGGTGCGCGGGCTCAAGGAGACGCTGGCGGCGTCCAAGGTGAACCTGTGCAAGACGGACCCGGAGCTCAAGAAGCTGTACGCGTCGTCGCAGATGTACGACGACCTGCTGCAGACGCTCAACGACCTCGACGAGCTGCGGCAGGTGCCCGAGCGGCTCGAGGCGCGCATCTCCGAGAAGCACTTCCTCACGGCCGTCGAGGTGCTGCAGAACGCGCTGCGCAAGCTGCGCAAGCCCGAGCTCGACAGCATCGGCGCGCTCAGCGACCTGCGCAGCTACCTCGCCAACCAGGAGACGGCGCTGATGGACATTCTGGTCGAGGAGCTGCACGAGCACCTGTACCTCAAGTCGCCGTACTGCCAGGAGCGCTGGCAGGCGCTGGCCAAGCACCAGGGCTCCTCGTTCGCCAGCGACGCCGCGTCCTACTACAGCGGCAACAACCGGGCGGGCGGTGGTGGCGGGGCCGCGGCCGCGCCGGCCAGCATTGCGCCCTTCTTCGCGACGATGGACGCGATGGAGCTCGAGAGCGCGGTGCAGGAGGACCCGGCGCGCAACCCCGAGGGTGACACGTTCTACTACATCACGCTGGTGGTGGAGTCGCTCAACAAGCTCGGGCGGCTCGAGGGCGCGGTCGACCAGCTCAAGCAGCGGCTGCCGGTCGAGCTGTTTGGCGTGGTCAACGAGACGGTCAACGAGATCGACCGCAAGCATCCGAGCTCGCTGCGCGGCGGGTCGGCCAAGGCCAACGGGCTGCACCTCTACGGCAGCCGCGAGACGCAGATGCGCGCCGACGTGATCTACGACCTGCTGTGGACGCTGTACGGCAAGTTTGAGGCGATCGCCGAGGGCCACCGCGTGTTCCACGAGTACATCAAGGCGCTCATCCGCCGCGAGGGCGCCGGCAACAACAGCGCGCTTCTCGGCAGCTTTAAGGAACTGTGGAACCTGTACCAGAACGAGATCCGCTCGCTGCTGCACAACTACGTGACGACGGACGCGGACCTGTACCGCTACAACAACTCGCCGCTGTCGGGCGCGGGCTTCAACGGCGCCAAGGGGGCGGCGCGCGAGCACATTTTCAAGTTCACCGAGTCGGACGCCAAGTCGACGGAGATGACGGCGGCGTACGACGAGCTGGACAGCATCATCCGGTCCGCGGTGCCGGGCCTGACGAGCAACAGCGGCCGCAAGGCCGGGGCGGACAAGAAGAACGCGGTCGGGGCCGGGGCGCGCAAGAGCACGGGCTACGACGGCGCGGGCCAGCAGCAGCAGCACCAGCACCACCAGGACGGCATGCACAAGCCGCTGGTGGAGCCGAGCGTGTTCAACATGAGCCTGCTGCTGCCGCCGACGCTCGTGTTCCTGCAGCGGCTCAAGGGCATCGTGCCGCCGGGGTCGGACCTGGCGACGAGCACGCTGACGTCGTTCCTGGACAACTTTCTGGTCAACGTGTTCCAGCCGCAGCTGGACGAGACGCTGGGCAAGCTGAGCGACGCGGTGTTTGGCGAGGCGGACGCCTTCCAGCCGGACGCCAAGTGGAGCCAGGTGGCGCGGCGGCCGGTGTTCAAGGGCACGACGGCCTTTTTCGCGGTGGTGACGGCGTTCTGCCAGATGCTGGGCACGATTCCGCACGACCAGGCGCTGAGCGGGCTGATCATCACGCAGATGATGCGGTACTACGACCGGTGCTTCAGCTGGTTCCGGGCGCTCGTGACCAAGACGCAGACGCACGAGCAGGCGGCGGCGGCGGCGGCGGAGGGCGACGACGCGCACGCGCTGCGGCTGTCGGCAGTGCTGGCGCTGGGGCTCGAGAGCGGCGACGTGGCGGCGACGGCGAAGCAGCTGTGGGCGGTGGACGACGAGACGGACGGGCCGGCGCGGGCGGCGGAGAAGCGGCGGCTGCAGTGGAAGGAGCTGAAGCAGCTGATCGCGCGGGCCAGCGGGCCGACGCGGCTCGACATGAGCGACGTGATCTCGGACCGCGACACGATCACGTCGCTGTGCCTGCTGTACACGAGCATGAAGTGGCTGTCGGTCAAGATTGTGGGCCTGCGGCATATCACGCAGCAGGACACGGACACGGGGCGGACGGCGCTGTCGAAGCCGGGCAAGCGGCGGTGGACGCTGCTCAACGACCCGAGCAAGGCGATCGCCGACGACGGGCCGGTGTACCTGCCGATGACGCAGGAGACGGTGCAGTACGTGTTTGGTTGTGTGTTTGTGTGTTTGTGTGTTTGTTTGTTTGCTCGTTCGTTTGGTTCGTTTGTTTGTTTTTTGTTTTCTCGTTCGTTTGGTTCGTTTGTTTTTTGTTTGCTCGTTCGTTTGGTTTGTTTGTTTTTTATTTGCTCATGCTAACCGAGCAGGTCCTTTGACAGCATCGTGTCGTCGTACGAGGAGCTGGCGACGACGGCGCTGATGACGCTGCACCTGGAGGTGCGGTGCCGGATCGCGTATGCGCTGGGGGTGGCGCTGTCGCCGGAGACGGCGCCGTACCTGCTGGACCAGGACGTCAACGCGCCGGACCCGCAGATCCTGGGGCTCAACGGCGAGCTGATCGCGTACGACGAGACGGTGGTGCGGTATCTGCGCGACCGGGAGGTGGACTTTGTGCGCACCGGGCTCGGGCGGCTGATCAACGCGTACCTGGTGGGCAACGCGCGGATGGTGTCGCCGATGAACAGCAAGGGCTGCGGGCGCATGCAGCTCAACATCCTGGTGCTGCAGCAGAACCTCAAGAACGTGGAGGAGGGCGTGGACCTGGCGCGGGCGGCCAACTACTATGCGCTCTTCGACCAGGGCCCGGACGCGATCGTGGCCAAGGCCAAGGCGTGCAAGAAGGACAAGGCCGGCGCGGGCGCCGAGGGCGACGCGGACGCGCTGGGCGACGATGCGTCGACGTTCTCGTACGACGAGCTCAAGGAGATGCTGGAGCTGTACTACTCGGAGCAGCTGGCGAACCCGGAGCGCGGCATCGAGAACGCGGCGCGGCGGCAGATGGGGGAGAAGCTGATGGAGCTGGGCGAGCACATGTGGCAGATGTAGGGGGCGAGCGCCTGTGCAGATGGAGCTGGGCGCACCTGTGGCAGATGTAGCCGGACGAGAAGAGACGGCGCGGGACGGCGATAGCGATATAGTACATTTAGCGTCTGAATAGCCTCATTTTGCGGCTGTCGCTGCTGTCGCTGCTGTCGCTGCTGTCGCTGTGTCGGCTACTTTGTACGGATGATGTATACTCGTACAGATAGAAGCAGAGTGATCTGTCTGTCCAGATGTCCATGTCCATGTCCAGTGATCTGTTACTCCGAGTATAATCTGTTCGGTCTCTTCTCGACTTCGTACCGTATTCTCTCGGCGGTCTGCGGCTCCAGAATGCCAAGCAAGCGGTCGCGGAATCCGGCGTGCGTGCAGGTACCGTACTCGGTTGCCTGCTCCGCTGCGCCCGCCCAGCAGAGCTGATCGTCGGCGGAGCCATGGCAAGCAGCCAGCGGCACCAAAAGGGGATCTTTCGAGGCTCTAGAGCGTGCCAGGGGCCGCCGCCGGCCTGCGATTGGCCAGCCAAACGGCGCCGCGTGCAGGCGGCGCTGGCGGCGGTCTCGGTGAGCAGGGCCGGCGCTCGCTTGTGTTGGCTGTTCTGGTGTCTGTGTTCTGGTGTCTGTTTGAGATGTTTCTTTTCGTCGAAAGTTGCGTCGAAAGGAGAGAAAAACAGATGACCTGTGGTCACGTGCATGCGTGGCCGTCCACGCGTTTGTGCGACGGTCCGAAGCGAGGCACCGTGCCCGCAAGACGGCGGCACCGTACGGCGAGTCCGCAGGTACATGTCGCGGAGGACTCCGTCTTGGGTCGCCGAAACGGAGGCTGGCAGCGCATTGTCCGGCGGGGACGCGGCCTGCGCTGCAACGTCGAGCAGCTTATGACAGGACCGCGGCATTGATCGAGCTGTGGTGGAGCGGCCGCACGTGTACTCCGTACCCAGCAGCTGCAGCCTGCCGCGCTGCTCTGGCATCGCCGTTGCGTACGAGTGCGCTGCATTCCGCGTATCACTCGCGTCGCCGCACTGCCGCCGCACTGTGATGTCAGGTGACGACCGGTCGTCTCGGCGGAATGCTGCTCAGCTGCGTGCGCGTCGCGGCAGCTGCGGCCGGCGTGCCGTCATCGCCAGTCACGGGACCGCGACCGCGAGTTATTCCACTACGGAGCCTACGAGTACTGTGCGCAAGACCCCGGATACACCGTATCGTCTGTGTACGGTACCTCATCCCACGGACGCGGTGTACGAGTACTTCACTTCTGCTTCCAGCTAGCCGGCCTCCATTCCTCGCCGGCCAGAGGTCCGCTCGCTGAACGCGTGGCTCCGTTCTGCGCTCTTCAGGGGATGTGCCGGCCTCCAGCCCGTCCAGCGACTCTTCAGTACGACGCGCACGCGTACGAGTACATAGAAGATGCCAATTGCTTGCTCGTATGCACTACTCGTATCGTACTCGTACTCGTACTCGTCATGCCCGATACACCGTGCGGCCGCCCGCCAGTCGCACGCAGTGCTCCTGCCTGCACGACGTGCCTCGTGCACTCGCCACACTGTACAGGTATCACCCCGTCCGCTGCTGTCGCCTCCACAGTGCTTGTACCGTGCCCCATTCCACCTCCCGGCAGTGTTTGTACCTCCTGCCAGTGCGCAGAAGCCGCAGCTACCCTGGTACACGCCGCCCCTGGGTCGCGCCTTCCACTCGCCGCCCCACGAAAGAGAAAGGAGAAAGGGGGAAGGAGCGCCGCGCTCGATTTCACGGTTTTTTGGTGTTCTGCTCCTGGCGCCTTCTCATTTCGCTCTTTCCCCCTTCATTCTACGTGTGTGATCCCCTCCCCTTTTGAATTCCCCCTTCTTTTTCTTGTCCCCTGGCGCTCTTTGGAAGCCGTTCTCGCTCTTTTACCTTTCCGTCTCTCGACTTCGCTTCCACCTCCGCTGCATTCTTCCATTCACCGCGCTCGTTTGCGTCCGGCCGCCGCCTGATCCAGAACCCCGGCACCCCTGTCGTGTCCGATCCGTCAAATACGCCAAGATCCCGCCAACTCCAGCATCTCGGCGGCTTCTTTTCTGCTTCGAACGTCTGCCTGGCTGCCCGACTGCTCGACTGCTCGACCACTCTCGCTCTGCCGTCGCCTTTGCCTGTCTGCCCGCTGCTCTGCGCGTCCGTCTCGCCTTTAATTGCGTTCGCCCATCCGCGCCTGTCGTCCGCTTGGCCTTCAGCTAGCCAACCGCCCCTTTGCCGCCTATCATGGCGTTCACGTAAGTCTCGCCTCCTTCTGTGGCTTGCCTCGACCGCCAGCCGCCGATCAGCCCCAATTCAGCCTTGCTGACTCCCATAGCGGCGCTTTCAAGTCCTTTTGGCATTCCATGACCAGCAATGACCGCCG
Organism: Grosmannia penicillata; assembly: GCA_002778075.1. Taxonomy (NCBI): domain Eukaryota; kingdom Fungi; phylum Ascomycota; class Sordariomycetes; order Ophiostomatales; family Ophiostomataceae; genus Grosmannia; species Grosmannia penicillata. The sequence continues at coordinate 1,353,579 of PCDK01000011.1, forward strand.
TACGTGCCGCCGTCTGCAGCCCTCCCGTCCTGCGATCTTTTGCCTCTTTTGCATCTCCCAGTCTCCCAGACCCCAGACCTCCGTCGGCCACCGTTGCTAACGCCTGCGCTCTCCCTAGACTCCAACTTCGACTCTCCCTTCCGCACCGGCCAGCATGTTCCTCTCAACCCCGAAAACCGTCGCATGAGCGCCCTGGCCTCCGTCGCTACCGCCTCCGAGTCCCGCGCCGACATTCACTCCCCCTATTACTCCGATGACGGCTTTGGCCGCGTCCTGAGTCCCACTATGCCGCAGGAGCCGGGCAGTGCTGGCTTTGCTCCACCCATGGCCAGCCCCGTCCCCTATTCCCCGGGCGCGCGGTCCGACAGCGCCCGTCGCCAGAGCAAAATGGGCCCTGACGGCTTCGAGGTGCACAGTCCCACGGGCGAGATCCCCATGCAGTCCTTCCAAGACGGTCTGCCCCCGCCGCCCGCCATCACGCACTCCTGGCGCCGTATCGACAAGTGGGCCGAGGAGCACTACCCGGAACTGTTCGACCAGCTCTGCGAAGGCTGCACGAACAACGACCTGAACGAGCTCGAACACATCCTCGACTGCTCTCTGCCTCTGGACGTGCGTGACTCGTTGCAGGTGCACGACGGCCAGGAGCGCGGCGGCCTGCCCACGGGCATCATCTTTGGCAGCATGCTGCTGGACTGCGAGGAGATCGTCCAGGAATGGGAGAACTGGCGCAAGGTGAACACGGAGATTCTGCAGCAGAACGCCGCTGCTGCACGGGCCGCTGCGGCCGCTGCCGAGCGGGCCTCTGCTGAGCGTGCCGTTGCCGCCGCTGCAAAGGCCGACAACGGCGAGGGAAGCTCGACCGGTGCTGCCAGCGTCGATGGTGAAGGCAGCGAAGCTGGCTCCTCCAAGACCTCGCGTCCTGCCGGCAACCCCATGTGGCGGCAAGAGCTGCAGTCCCGCCAGGACTGTGTACCGCCAAACGCCGTCCAGAAGGCGTATGCGCACCCGGCCTGGATACCGCTCGCCCGCGACTGGGGCGGAAACAACCTGGCTGTCGATCTGGCACCCGGCCCTGCCGGCACGTGGGGCCAGGTCATCCTGTTCGGCCGGGACTACGACACCAAGTACGTGGTTGCCCGGTCCTGGTCTGCGTTTGTGGCCCTGGTGTCGGACGACCTGAACAGCGGCAAGTGGTTCATCGACGAGGACAACAACGAGCTGAAGCTGCGCGAGTTCAAGTCCAGCCGCGTCGAGCCCAGCTACTTTGACATTCTCCGCTGGCGGACAGACCAGAAGTATGGCCGCCGCAACGCCGCCAAGCGCAAGTCTGTCGTGCCCGGCGCCGCTGCCTCCCCGACCGGCGCAGGCTCGCCGTACGCCAGCCCAACGTTGCCGCCCACGGAGCCTCGTGGCCGGCCCCTGCAGCGGCTGAGTGTTGCTTCGCCGATTGCCAGCCCCAACCGCCCCGGCTTTGGAAAGCCGAGCCCGCTCGCTCGCGTGACAGAGGAGTCGTCTGGTCCGGGGTCCACCGCGTCTTCGCCCATCAGCAAGACCGCTGACAAACTCGTCGAAGTGGAGACGCCACGAGTGAGCATCGACGGGAAGCCTGCAGGCGCCGTCAGTCCGCCCAGCGCCAGCACCCCAACATCTGCCAGCAAGTCTGCCCCGAAGGCCGTTACTGTCAGCGAGGTAGCCGAGGTTGACGACCTGGAGGGTACGATGAAGACGATTGAGATCTAGGGGCAGGTCCAGGAGGATATCGAGCTGCCAGCAACTTTCTTTTACCCTCGCTGCCTAATACTCAGCTGAAACTAGATGAAAGAAGGGTTACCCCGGCCTCATACAGCTGAAACTAGATGGAAAAGAGGTGGGCTGAAAATGAGCCATAATCATAAATATACCTTTCGAATCTGGATAGGAGTTTACGGCATCGGCGTCCTTTGTCATTTCAACAAACAGCTCTCCGCCCTCGACACGCTTCCGACCTCTTCCGTCATCCTTCGTCGTCTTGAGCACTGAATACTCGGCAGTTCATGAGGTATAACGGGGCTTGTGGGCATGCTCAGGACCTGCGGGCATTGGATGCAAAATGACAGGCACGTCCTGCAATTAGCGAGTGCGCATGGGCTGGCGGCAGTGTCATTGTGTTTCACAGGAGTAGCAGCATCTTCCTTTATCTCTTCTCCGTTATTTGGGGGAAGAGACCAGCCTTTCCTAATGGTTCTGCTCGAGCCAGCAGGCAAAGGCTCTTTTACGTTTATCTAGGGCTGTTGGCGTTCGGGACGAGGGAAACGAAATACGCATGCACGCCCACAGGCAGTAGACGGACCATGCAGCTGCAGCAATATAGGGGATAGCAATAGAGAGATACTGCTCGAGTCATTGTAATGTTCTGTTGAGTGTGCGATGTGCTGGAATGTCTACGCCGGAAAAACGTGTTATGTAAGCGACTACGACGCACGGGGAGCGGATAGGTGCACGGGTAACCTTACATAATCATCACCAAAAAAATAATTGGTCGCACCGCGTGTCTTCTTCTTAGTTTAATTTTGCTACGCATCTTTATACAGAGTAGACGGTATAAGAGATGGCATAGTAGTCGGTGCGGTAGACGTTAAGGGAGACGGCATGGTAGTCGGCACAGCAGACGGCGTAGTAGTCAACGTAGCAAACGGCGCAGTAGGGACTACTCCAGAAGTGGCCCCAGCAAGACCCAGACCAAGACTTCTTCCGCATCGCCCGCGCACGCCGGCGCCACGGCGCCGCCGCCGCGTAAGCGTAATGTGCGCCGCGCGCCGCCCTAGGAGGCGTCTGATGAGCTCTCTAATGTGCAGCAGCTTTATGGTAGTTTGCTGTATTATTTACTCTTTTTTTTTTTTACTTTATAGATTAGTTACGTGTTTGGTTTTCTTTTGGTGTGCTTATGTATGCTTATGTAAGGTTACCCGTGCACCTAGCCAACCTACCCGTGCACCTATCCACTCCCCGACGCACGGACCTCCTCTTAACGCGTACAGAATCGCACTGGACGCGTCGGCGCTTTGCCAGCAAGATCTACGAATAATAGCAGCAGACCAAACGCAGCTGCACGGCAACACTATCGTCCTGTCGACGGAAGCAGAAGCAACACCACAGCTATGTCGGCAACACCACGGCCGTCACAGAAGAAGCAGGCGTCTCTGACGAGCTTCTTCACGCCCAAGTCGACGGGCGGAGCGAGCAAGAGTACGATTCCGTCGTCGAGTCCGGCACACGAAGCCCATTCGCCATTGCCGTCGCGGAAGCGGCCGCTCGAGGAGGACACCGAGCAAGGAAACAACAAGAGCAGGGCCGGAGATGGTGGAAGGGCCGGCGGAAAGGCTGGCGGAAGGACCGGCGGAAAGGCTGGCGGAAAGGCCAATACCAGCAAGGACGGCAAGCAAAGGGGCAACAGCGGCGGGCGGACTGCCAAGCGAGCACGCAGTGCAGAGAGTGCCGGCGAGAACACGGACATGCTCGACATAGCTGAGACGGAGGAAGCAGCGGAAGCGGCGGCAGCGGAAGCAGCGGCAGAGGAAGCAGCAGAAACAGCGGCAGAGGAAGCTACCACGACAGCAGCGCCGGCAGAACAGCCACGGTCACCGCTGCGGAGCTCCGGGCGGACAGAACGATATCTCTACGACGACGGCGACGCCATGGTGCAGGACGACAGCACAGAGCTGTCGGACGACGCCGAGTCGCGACGCAAGAAGGCGGAGCTGCACCGCCAGTTCGTGAAAAAGCTGGGCCACCCGGACAGCATGGCGATGATCAAGCGGCGGCGCTGGGCGGGCAGCGGCGATGCCGGCGCGCGGGACGAGGGCGGCGAGGAGGGCGAGGGCGACGACGAGGAGGAGGACGAGGAGGAGCGGGAGCGGGAGCGGGCCAAGGCGAGCCGCGGCAAGAAGACGGGCGGCAAAGCGAAGCTGACGCCGATGGAGACGCAGTTCCTGGCGATCAAGCGGCAGCACATGGACACGGTGCTGGTGGTGGAGGTGGGCTACAAGTTCCGGTTCTTTGGCGAGGACGCGCGGATCGCGGCGCGCGTGCTCGGCATCATGTGCATCCCGGGCAAGCTGCGGTACGACGAGCACGCGTCGGAGGCGCACCTGGACCGGTTCGCGTCGGCGAGCATCCCGGTGCCGCGGCTGGGGGTGCACGTGAAGCGGCTGGTGGCGGCGGGCCTCAAGGTGGGCGTGGTGCGGCAGATGGAGACGGCGGCGCTCAAGAAGGCGGGCGACAACCGCAACGCGCCGTTTGTGCGGCAGCTGACGAGCCTCTACACCAAGGGCACGTACGTGGACGAGCTCGGCGCGCTGGAGGAGCCGGAGGAGGGCGACGCCGCGGCGGCCTCGCGGTCCCGGGGCGGCGCGCGGCCGGCGTCGTCGGGCTACCTGCTGTGTCTGACGGAGCGGGCGACGGGCGCGGCGGACGACACGGTGCAGATGGGCGTGCTCGCGGTGCAGCCGGGCACGGGCGACATTGTGTACGACAGCTTTGCGGACGGGTTCCTGCGCAGCGAGCTGGAGACGCGGCTGCTGCACATTGCGCCGTGCGAGCTGCTGATCGTGGGCGCGCTGTCGCGGGCGACGGAGAAGCTGGTGCAGCACCTGTCGGGCAGCGCGACCAACGTGTTTGGCGACCAGACGCGGGTGGAGCGGACGGCGCGGCCGACGGTGGGCGCGGCGACGGCGGCGGTGGCGGCGTTCTACGGGGGGGCGGCCGGACAAGAACAGGGAGCCGAACAGGGAGCCGAGCAGGGAGCCGGACGAGGAGAGTCCGGGGGAGCGCTGCTCGACGCGGCGCTGCAGCTGCCGGGCGAGGTGACGGTGTGCCTGGCGGCGATGATCGCGCACCTGACCGAGTACGGGCTGCAGGGGATCCTGGCGCTGACGCGCTACTTCCACTCGTTCACGACGCGGCAGCACATGCTGCTGGGCGGGACGACGCTGGAGAGCCTCGAGGTGTACCGCAACGCGACGGACCACGGCGTGCGCGGCAGCCTGCTGTGGGCGCTGGACCGCACGCAGACGCGCTTCGGGCGGCGGCTGCTGCGCCGGTGGATCGGGCGGCCGCTGCTGGACGCGGCCGCGCTCGGGGCGCGCGCCGACGCCGTGGCGGAGCTGCACGCGGCCGCGGGCACGGCGCGGCGCGACCGGCTGCAGCAGCTGCTGGCCGGCGTCAAGACGGACCTCGAGCGCAGCCTCGTGCGCATCTACTACGGCAAGTGCACGCGGCCGGAGCTCGTGGGCGTGCTGCAGACGCTGCAGCGGATCGCGGGCGCGTATGCGGCGGAGGAGGTGGCGGAGGCGGAGGAGGTGGCGGAGGCGGAAAACTATCTCCCCCGGTCGACCGGCCGGGGGACCGGGGACGACCCCCGGCTCGCGCCGTTCCGGGCGCCGCTCGTGCGCCGGGCGCTGGCGGCGCTGCCGGCGATGGGCGACGTGGTGGTCGGGTTCCTCGACCGCATCAACGCCGAGGCGGCGCGCCGGGACGACCGGTACGCCTTCTTCCGCGAGGCCGAGGAGACGGAGGAGATCGCGGCGCACAAGATGGGCATCGCGGCGGTGGAGCTGGACCTGGAGGCCGAGCGCGACGCCATCGGGCGCGTGCTGGCGGGCCGCGGCACGCGCGTGAAGCGGCCGGCGTACGTGACGGTGGCGGGCATCGAGTACCTCGTGGAGGTGCCGCCGACGGAGCTGCGGCTGGTGCCGGCGTCGTGGATCAAGGTCAGCGGCACCAAGCGGGTGGCGCGCTTCCACACGCCGGCCGTCGTGCGGCTCGTGGCCGAGCGCGACCGGCACAAGGAGGCGCTGGCCGCCGCCTGCGACGCCGCCTTTGCCGCGCTGCTGCGCGCCGTCGCCGCCTGCTACGCGCCGCTGCGCGACGCCGTCGCCGGCCTCGCCACGCTCGACGGCCTGCTGTCGCTGGCGCGCGTCGCCGCCCAGCCGGGCTACGTGCGGCCGACGCTGCTGCCGGCCCGCCAGCCCGACGGCAGCGAGACGCCGGCCACGCTACGCATCGACGCCGGCCGCCACCCCGTCGCCGAGCACCTCCTGCCGGGCGGCTACATTCCGTTTAGCGTGGCGTTGGGCGGCGGCGAGGCCGGAGCCGGTGCGCCGGGACCTTTACAAGCCGATGCTTCCGGCGACCCCTCCGGCGACCCCCGAGAACACCCCGACCCTTCCGAACCCCCCCGCGCCCTCCTCATCACCGGCCCCAACATGGGCGGCAAGTCCTCGTTTGTGCGCGCCGTCGCGCTGCTGACGCTGCTCGCCCAGGTCGGCTCCTTTGTGCCCGCCGCCGCCATGCGCCTGACGCTGGCCGACGCCATCTTCACCCGCATGGGCGCGCGCGACAACCTGTTCGCCGGCGAGTCCACCTTCATGGTCGAGGTCTCCGAGACCGCCGCCATCCTGCGCGCCGCCACGCCGCGCTCGCTCGTCGTGCTCGACGAGCTCGGCCGCGGCACCAGCACCCACGACGGCGCCGCCATCGCCCACGCCGTCCTCGACCACGTCGCCCGCGACACCCGCTGCCTGACCCTCTTCATCACCCACTACCAGAGCCTCGGCCGCCTCGTCCACGGCATCCGGCCCCCCGGCGTCGTCCGCAACGTCCACATGCGCTTCACCGCCACCCGCGCCGACGCCGACGCCGACGCCCCCGAGGAGATCACCTTCCTCTACGAGGTCGCCCCCGGCATGGCCCACCGCTCCTACGGCCTCAACGTCGCCCGCCTCGCCCGCATCCCCCGCCGCGTCCTCGACGTCGCCGCCACCAAGTCCGCCGAGATGGAACACAACATGCGCACCCGCCACCTGCAGGCCGCCGCCCGCCTTGCTGCCACCGTCCTGGCCGACCCGGCTGGCGCCGACCAGCTCGACCACCTCATCTCCAGCATCGAGCAGCTGTAGCTGCATAGAGTCGTCAGGCAACGGTTATGGGTACAGAATATACACCCAACAGGTGCCTCCCCTCTGCAGCAACTGAAACTAAAGGTCTATTCGGAACATTAGGCGTGCTGAACGGTGGTGGTGCATTTAGTTCAATGTACGCTTCTATATACCTAAATGCATACAAGCTTGCCGTCGTTGGACCAGGCAATTATAACGTCTATACGCAGTCACGCTTCTTGCGTGCAGTAGAACGGCGTACTGAACGGTGAATGGCGTGGTATTGGGCACCACTGCACCGTCGCAGCATCATCTAGTTTATGTATCTCTGGCGGCTCATGACTACGCACTCAAGATAGCACATGCGGTTTCAAATATTGAGCTATCAACCCGACCGCAGCAGCGCTCGTCCGTTAAACGTATGGTATGGGCCCAAAGAATTCCCCTATAGAATCAAGAAGTTGTGCTTATAGCAAAGCCAGCCCGGTCGTAACGTAGATACTTGGCGGCATCGACCATCAATGCCCCCCTACTAAAATCAAATACCCCCGATAACCCCAACCAGTTCGTAATGCACATGTTGAGTTGAGCTCTAGATACAGATCGTGGTAAATTGGCAAGGCGTCGTAAAGATGCACGCGTATGATGTGACCCATTCGCCTTCCATTTTTCCGCTTTCTGCCTTGCGTCTGTGGTTTCCCTTTCCATTTCCATTTCCGTTTCCATCCATTTTCTAGAACGAATAAAGTGAGACGCAGGTAAAGCATAAGGAGATATAAAAGGCGAGGGGCAGAATGAAAAAAGAGACCAAATATTGCATGCCCGCCCACGCTGTTGTTACATGTCGAACAACCCTGTCGAATTGTGAAAGTCCTGGCCCGGGAACGAGGACTCGCGCAGGTTGGATACGCGCGTGTCGTGGAACTCGAAAGAGCCTCCATGCGCGTCCAAAGCAAATCCATAATCCAGACGATCCTTGCTGTCGACAGGGAACAAGCTTGCTGGTGTGTCGCCTCCACCATTGTCGGTGATCAGGTGATTGTCAAAGCCCGTGTAAAGACCAGTCGCTCGTTGTTGTGAGTATAGAGTGTTCATTGAGTTGTCCGCTATGGTTTGGTATCCACCAGTGTACGACGATGCCGGCCGAAATGGCAAGCGTGACGGCTCGGGCCCCCGACTGAAAAGACGACCAGGCGGAGAACCCTTGAAGTATTGAGGCGGCCCTGTCAAGGTGAGATTCGTGTCAAGCTGCTGCAAAGCGGAACGCCGATGCTGGCTAGGATCGAGCCTGTTGTCGATTTAGTCAGAAATAGAAACCCTGGATGTCCGGTGTCGCGAATGTGTAACTCAACCCGTTCTCATGAATGATATGGTCCAAGGGATTCCCGGATTCATCTGTAGTTGGCGGTCATGTCAGTGTCGACTCGCCTTCCTCAGTACAGCAACAGTCTGTTTGTACTCCGCATAGATCAAACAATGCAGGGGTGAACTCTGAGCATACCTTGGCCACTGCCAGGACCTTCGTAGAACACATTGAATGCGCTCTTGTGGCCATGATTGCTGATGGTCAGCACTGGGTCGACCCCGGTGGATAGGTTTGGTGTCACAGCCTTCTTCTTCCTGCCTCCCTTTTCGGTAGATTTGGCGGCCGCCTTCACCTGCCGGGCACTACTAGCATCAAACGCAGGCGGCCGACCACCACGCCTCTTTTTGGGGAGATCGTCCGCGTTGCCCCCATCCTGGGCGTGAGTCTTCCCAGGCTTGGTCGGTGTTTCTTGGGGACGGTACTTTCTCTTCGGCACGGGGCTGGCAGGTGGGCTTCCATCGATTGACGGGCTCGCGTAGACGTCGCGAACTTTACGGATGTCGCCGTCTGGACCCCATACTGTCTCAGTTGCCGCGACAGCTTCCGAGGTCAGTCGCATTTGCTCAACAATGACTCCGTCCTTTCTCTGGTTCCTCATGCGCTTCTGGTCGGCGTTGGCTGAATCGAACAGAGCCATTCCTGGCCAAACAACGCCCTTGAGCCTGCCTGGCTGCCTATCATCCATGAAATCAAAACCCAGGGATGTATCTGCATCCGACTGCACGGTTGAGTGGAGCGAGCCGATTTCAGATGCCAGGCTGGGTCGTCTCCCAGTATCATGGGATGTGTCATCGGTAAAGAAGTAGGAAGAATTATTTTTGTTCGATGCAGGGGTTTGGTACATCGATTCGTCAATGAAAGAGTCGGCCTGACTTTCGTTGGAGAACATGGGGAGGCCGTGAGGAGATATGCCCCAGGATCCTACGCCTGACAAGCTGTCGGGAGTATTATATCCATGCGTGGCCGTCAAGTCGAGTCGAAACGATTCAACAGTGCTTGCTGATTGACGAGATTTTGCCTATGGGTTTGGGAGCTTAGCCATTATCCCAAGACCTCGGTGGAATGCCCATATACGAAGCGAACGCCACATCGTCACTTTCACATCCACTTACTGATGCGGTTGACGCGCGGGAACGCCGCGAGGGTTTCTTTTGATCCTTGGCTGCGAGTCTGTCTGACAGCAGTGTCTCTATTCCATTCGCAGTGTACCATGCGCTGAACGCCTGAAGTTTTTCCTGAGCATTGATCTCGTTTTTGGCTTTGATCTCCAGGCTAAACTTTTGGTGCAGATGGGACTTGGACGACATGTGCGTCAGGAGATGGGACACGTCGGAAAAGGTTGGTTTTTTGGGGCAAAGTATGCACTCCAGCGGAATGGGGGGCCGCGCAACCGCAGCTTCTCGGACTCTATCCGTGGAAGCCTCCATTGGGGCAACGGACGCCATGGGCTATATGAAGGAAGTCAATTATTGCCCTGCCTCGTGCTTCGTTCTTGCTCTGGGGGATCCGTGGTCTGATATAAAGTGGGAGAAAGCGATGTTATGAGAAGAGGCTGAGTGACGGCGTTGTGAGGTTAAGCCGAAAATCTGCCGACGACGCAAAGATGATTGTGTCTAGGAAGTGCAAGATAAAAAACCATATCCTTGCACACGGGACGTGTATAGCGAAAGGAGGGAGGGGGACGAGATGGATGAGGAGGTGACCTCTTTCATCCCAGTACCTCTAGATCTGGGAACTGGTAGAGTGGATGGTCTGCGAGTGACCACGAGACGTTGACGTCGAAAAGGCAATGAAAACAGCAGTGTGAAAAGAAAGATGTACGGGGGCCTGACAAATGCCCAAATGAAGAGGAGTGATTCAGGGTTTGATGGTTGGGCCTAGGACAAGACCTGAGGCTCAAATGACGGATGCAGGATGGGGGTGACACCGGGAAAATAGCAAAGAAAACATACCGCGTGATGTTTTTTGTGGCAAGGAGCGTTCTCGGCGTAATTGGCGCGTCGAGTTTCAGGAAAGAGGGAACGCGTCGAATCTGCAATTTGGTGTATGTACTCGGCTTGGCCGCTTTGCCTGTCGGCCCTTTTCTTCCGCGATTTGAAATTTCACCCGACACCGCGAATCCGAAAAACCCAGCAAGCTAAATGCAAAATCAGAAGAAAAGGAAGCTTTGACACAGTATTATACACCTCGCTAGGCCGGGATCGTCATGTGTTTGCCGACTGGAAGCTCGAATGGGACTGTACTTTGAATGCAACGACAAGGAGCGGACGAGCAGAGGCTATCATCTGTACAATTATCAAACGTGAGAGAGATACGGAGGTGTCGATGGCCTGTCTGATGAGCCCAGTGGGATCTGCGATTTGGGCAATTAGCAAGGGCGAATGTATCTGCGTGGAGAGCAAGCACATTGACTTGCAAGCGCATAAGCAGTATCAAAGATTCCCCCGGGCAGGACAGTAAGTGAAGACAGCAAGCATCTCTAGTCGAAGGAGGCAGAAGTCGGAAGTGTAGGATCGGAAACAGCAATGAAAATGCAGCTGCAGAAAAGAAACAGCTTACGGTGTCAACTGGCTCGAGACAATCTCAATGAAGAGCTTCCCGAGCACCGAGTAGTGTCAGACCACAGGTTGGAGGAGAATTGAGTGCTTCCAAGCTAGTAGCTGGTTTATAAGGCCAGCTTGGGAAGATGTCACCCAAAAGTGAAGGCGTGCGAATGGTGATGGCGAACGGGGGGAGATGAGAAGAGGAGAAGGAGAAGGGGAGAAGAAGAGAAAAGGGTGGGAAGGAAGGAGAGAAAAGTTGAAGGTACGAAAAGGAAAGAGGTCGGCTGTTAGGGGGTCAGAGTGCGAGGAAGGAACGATCTGGTGATGCGTATGTTCGTGTTGAATACAGAAGGCGCGGCAATCGATCCTGCCATTTACAACCACGGATTTCCGCATTGGGCGGCTTCGAAGCAACAACAGCTGATTTGCCATACCAAGCAGCTATTTTCGGCTTCAAGAGCCGCGCGCAAGTAGCAAGAGGCAGAATATCGATGTGTGCTTTGACAAGAAGGCATGGCGTCGAGAGACAAGAGCTGAAAAAGGAGAAGTGAAGCTAAGGAGCGGGAAGGCAGAAATGTGTGCATAGTTGGGGTATATTAGGCGTCTAACTAAAGAGTATTCAACAGCATTCTTCGCCGTGTCCTTGGGAGCTCTCTTCTCATGACGGTACTTCTGGCCGCTGCATGCCCCGTGTAGATTTACAGATACTTGTTCGCGTCAGAGGAATGTCCTCGAGACGTCCGGACCTATAGACGTTTATAAAGACCTTTCCGCGATGCCGTCTCGCGGGCCGTACCGAGCTCCGGCTCGCCGCTTTCGCTCGCAGCCGACTGGTGAACACTGGCGTAATCCGCTGCCATACAGCAGCTGTCACGGCCCTACGACGCGGGCAATGACCGCTTTGGGCATGCAGTAGGCCGCATGCACAGGCTCGAGTCCCGGGTGGTCAAGCAGGCCAAGGCCGGCGACAGCGTAGACGGTGTGCCAGACGTCGACCATGTTGCCCGGCCGGTCGGCGAAGCCGCCGTGCTCGGGGTCCTGGCAGCGCAGAATGAAGGCGAAGAGCTGGTCATGGTCGACCCAGTGCAGGCGCTCGACGAGGGCAAGGCTGCTGAGAACCCACCAGCTGTAGCACACGTCCTCCTTCTTCTCGGGGCGACCGTTGAGGCCGCCGCCAGCGATCTGGCGCTCGCTGAGCCAGCGGCCCGTCTTGTCGGCATCGACGAGGTCGAGCCGCCCGGCGATGGAGAGGGCGGCGAGGCAGGTGAAGATCTGGCCGGCGTGCGACTCGGCGCCGGGGCGCGATCCGTAGCCGCCGTCAAAGTTGGCGCACGCGACGACGTATGCCACGGCCTTGTCGACGTCGACTAGCGACAGCAAGCCGAGCAGCGACAGCGCATTGAGCGCGCCGTAGAGAAAACGCGTGTCCTCCTCGCCCCATTCGTCGCCGGAGAAGGTGCCGGACGCGCGGTTCTGGAGGCCGGCGATGACTGGAGACCGGAGGTGTCAGTGGTCGGTACGACGGAAGGAGTTCAGCGGGAGCGAGTACGCACACTGTCCAACAGCAGCCCTGCCCTTGCCTCGAGCATCAAGGGCGTCGAGCCCGTCGACGAGGGCAAGAATCTGGACGGCGCTCACGGTGTAGAGCATGTGGGCGTCGTGTCCCGGAGCGGCGCCGAAGCCGCCGCTGTCGTGCTGGCAGGACAGCACAAAGTCGATGGTCTCATCGCGCGGGAGGGCGTCAGGCCGGCCCATGAAGTGCAGGGCAGCCAGGCCCCAGTAGAGGCCATTCAGGCGCAAATGTTCAGTCAGCCAGAACTCATAAGCATCCTGGTGAGAGTTGAGGCCCTGGATGTATTTCACGTGGGCTGCAGTGGCAAGCTGCTGCGGCGAGGCGGCAGTGTTGGCGACGGGCGGGCGGCGATCAGCAGGCGCAGACGCAGACATGTTGGCGGACGGCAGTACAGAACCCGGTGCGTCTCATTGCCCCATGGCCGGGCCCAAAGCATGGAATGCAGTTGAGGCGGGGAGTCGAGATCTAGTAGCTCTAAGCTGAAGCTACCAATGGAGTAGGTGGATCTAGAGTACGGCTGGTCTGCCGGCTGTCGGACTAACTAGTGTTAATCCGACCGACTTGATGTAATTAATCCGGTAGACCTCCAGAGCGTATTGGTAGACCAAAATTGCATATTGTACCAGTAGGTCAAACTTTCTGGTTTTATGTGTCTCTTCTGAATATCTCATTCCTATGCTCATATTAATGCAACAACTTCTCCGTACAGTCGCTTCTCCGTACAGTCGTTCAAATAGGCGCATATTACCACCCACGTGATCCGATAGGAGGACGCATGCGCGATCAGGTGACGCATGTGGGTCAGTATTGCGCTTACCCCCCAAAGTAAGCTCCGCAACGTTTGACAAAGATTAACGGCTAGCTGACGTCTGCCATCGTCAACCTCATCGCTGCACGAGATCAGCGAGGCTCTTTCACTGCAACGGCGCAACACAGCACTTTCCTCTAGGTAGTCTAATTTCTGGCTCTCTCAACCTTCAAGTCTGCCTACTTTCGACAATTGGGCCCGCTACTGTCGAGCCCCTGCATTGCCCATCTGTGGTCTTTCATTTTTATATTTTGTGTTTTTCAACTTCTTCATCTCTGCCTTTTCTCCCCTTCTTCATATTGTCTCTGCGTCCTACCCCTCTCATAAAAGCCAAAATCCTCGCTGCCCCTAGCTATTCGTTCGCTTGGCTTTTGTCCAAGAGTTGCTGCGAAGCGGCAAGGACAAACATGACGCCGGACGAGCTCCGTGTCATCTTCAATACACCTGCATCATGCGATGCAGACGGTAGTATAGTAAAGGAGGAGAAAGCCCAGCGCAAGATTAAGCTGCAGCAGGTTCTCCAGGTCCTTCAGCAGTATTGGCTGTCCGGCTCGCAGGAGCTTGATTTGCTCGCCGAAGTTATTGCTGATGGCAGTAGAGATGGTACGTGATACATAGTTTATGGCATTTAGACACCGCGAGACCGGCTTCTAACAGGCCACAGTATCATGGCGCGCGCCTTTGGGCGAGTCCGGTATCCTTGCCTTCCTTCTTGGCATTCTTTCGGCCGATCTGCGGCTATCGTTGAAGATCCAAGCTCTCAGGCTCATCGGCAACGCTTGTGCTGACGAAGGTACGAACTCGGCTTCGCAAATGTGCAGTGACCGCGAGCAGGAAGGACGGATCGGCAGCTGACTGCTACAGATGAGAACCGAGCTCAGGTTGCGGCCGGAAACCACCTTCATCGGCTTGTGGACCTTCTGGCTGACGACTCCATTCTCGCTTTTGTCATACCCGTGCTGTTCAACGTCTGCGTGGACAACGGTAAGTGTATCTGCCCTGCTGCTGCCCTGGCACCCGCTATGGACTGACCGTCGCCTATGTTGTGTGTGCATCCAGAGGCTTGCCAAGTACAAGCAAGCCAGGCCGGCCTCGGACGTGCTCTGATAGCCCTGGCATCTGGTCCCCGACTGTCACATTGCCGAGCATTTCTTACCCTCATTGGAAGTATTCTCGGCATGCTCGTCAAACAAGGTATGCGCCACTATGTCTGCCACAGGCTCAGTTCCATCTAACGTTGTTGAATCTGTAGAGCCGGATGTGCCACTGTTGGATCTTGACACGCCAGCACTGCTCCTGAACCTTGTCACCACCCCCCCGGTCGCCTTGAGTGCGCCGGAATTCTACGGTCTGACGTCCGTCGCCGTTGGACTCCTGTCGAGTGAACAGTTTCAGGATGCTCTGAACCAGCAGGGCGCAGTGCCCTCGCTGCTGGCTGCCTTTTCAGACGCTCTCACAAAGTACCCTCTAACCGATGTCGACAGCGAGGATGCGGACGACTTCAAGCAGGTCCAGGAACGCTTCATACTCATCATCGCCGACGTAGTCGCCCAGCCGTCGTTCCTGGCCGCTTATACCCTGGAGTCGCCCGTTGTCAAGCTGCTCGAGACATGGATACTCGACCCCTCGTTCGACATGAGACACAAGACCGCCGCGTGCTACGCTCTCGGCAACTTGGCACGCTCAGACGAGAGCAGTACTTATTTCGTGCACGACATCCAAATTCACAAGCCGCTCATCGAGCTACTTGCTAAGCCGCTGGCGCTCAGCCTGCCTCTGGACGGCAAGACGGACGAAAGTGTCGCGGCGTCCCAGCTCAACTACGCCATCCTGTCCTTTCTCAAAAACCTGGCTATCCCCGTCGCGAACAAGCCGGCCTTGGGCGTCCTGCTGGAGCCGCCCTCGAACATCCTGCCGTGGTTCTGGTCCATCTCTACCAACCCGCAGCGCCAGTTCTTGACCATTTCGCTGGCCCGTCTTCTCATCGTGTCGTGCCCCGAGAACGTCAGGCGCATCTGCTCTCCATTGTCTCCGGATGTATCCTCGCCGGCGCGGGAGCGCAGCAATCTCCATGTGCTGACCGAAGAGTTCAAGCGCATCGATGCCGAACACACGAAAACAGAGGCTGCACGTGTCATTGCTACGGTCTGCCGTATATTGCACACGGCCCCGAATGACGAGCCTGTTCTGCCCGAGGACTGGGAGCCCGTACCAGAAACAGCCACTGTCACACCGGCAGCGTCTGCACCACCATCGTCAGCATTGCTTACGGCAGATAGCAACCCGAACGAAGCCACGCCCCCACCAGCGTTGTCCGGGCACGAGCAGCCTCGACGGGCACATTTCTACGCCGCCCTCCTAGACATGTCCGATGCACTCACCTTCTTGCTCACGCAGACCCGGTTCCCAGCCTTGCGTTCCGAGGCCATCTTCGTGTGCGCACTCATGAGCCGCTCTTTGGACGGCGGCCGGCTGGTGGTGCGTGCTCTTCACCCGTTCGAGGCGTGCCGGGTTGTCCTGGAGGCGGTGTCCGGCCGAGACATGGTCGATGGCCATGAGCTGTCCGGCAGTGACGGCCCGGCACCCCAAGAGCAGTCTGCCGACGACGCTGCCGCGGGTTCCCAGGCTCTATCCACGTCCCCTGATCTCAGCGCCGTTGCCGAACTGGGGCTTGCGCCCCAGCAAGCGAAAACCTCGCAGCCTGCTCAGACTGCTCGCGTGGATCGTGAGAACGGGCTGGTCTTGATCTCCGAGATTTTGAAGAACTTCTCCCCGTTCTTGCCGCCTTTCCGTCGCAGTGTGTTTGAGCAGACACTGCAGGCCGGCGGACTGCTTGTTACGCAAGACCGTACACAGGCGGCAGAGCCCAATCCGCAAACGGCGAAGTGATACAGACGCGACAGGATGCACATGCGGAAGCCGAATCTCAAGGCGTAGATAGTTTAGATCTCAATCGGTGGTAGATACGATACGGAACAAGACGCCTCCGACTCGTTCCAAGAATGCACATACTATTCATACAAGCATATGAGACGCGAATGAGCGCGAGACAATTCCGCCGCAGACAGATCGCTCTCGCCGTCGGCTAGGCGCCGGTATTTGCCGCACAGGATCACGGGCCATGGTTTTTAGACTTTTTTGATTTTTTTGGCTTTCCTCATCGGGGCTGCCACGATCAGGTGCCGCGCCCTTGCGCCTAGCAGTGGTAAACCGAGCTTCGTGTCTGCCCACTTGGCCTTGTTCTTTTTTTGGACTGTATCCATGTCCCACCGCAGTTGGTAAAAGCAACCCAGAACAGCGCGCACACACACAAAAAAGCATCCCACGGTTCCTCGGTCCTTGATCTTTTATGCACCGTATTCCATCGCCCTGCCCGGTCCGCCCGCCTATTTCTTGTCGGCCGCGGCCTCGGCGGCATCCTTGGCCCGCTTCTCGCGCGCACCGGCGTACTTGGCGTTTGACCGGGCCAGACGCAGCGTCCGGTAGGCACCCTCCGCGGAGGCAGCGGGGAAGTCGCTGGTCTTGATCTCGGACACGCCGGACGTGACCGAGACGATCGGCAGGACAGCGGCGATCGAGGCGGCGGCAGCGCCGGCCGGGACAGCCGGCTTGGCACCCTTCTTGGGGAAGACGAGGAGGCGGGCCTTGTAGGCCTTGAGGCGGGCGACGTTGGCGGCCAGGGACTCCTCGGACAGGTTCTGGCGGCGGTGGTCCACGGAGATACCGATGGTCGGGGCCATCAGGCGGGGGACGCCAGCAGCCTGGCACGGTCAGCGATCGCTCAGCGGGCGCAAGCGCACCGAAGAGGTGCCCGTCAGAGAGCCACGTACCTTGAGCTCGGCCAGCGTGAAGCCACGGCCGGCACGGACTTTCCGGTTGTACTTGATGGTCGGGCAGCGGACAACGGGGCGCAGGAGGTCGACGGGGCGCGGGGCAATGGCGGCGGCCTTGGTCTGGCGCGCGACGCGGCGGCTGTGCTTCTTGCCGGCCTGGTTGGTGAGCAGTTAGTGATCGTGTCTTCAGACCTCCACGCGTCCACCGTCTCGACGTCGCCCTTGCACGGCCCACAGACCCCCAAGATGCTCTGGCGCTGCACTCCCGCATCCCGTCGAGGCACCGCTCCCGGAGCCTCTGCTTCGTCTGCATTCGCGTACCTGGTCAAAGTGCACCCGCACGCGGCGCTGCCAATCCTTGCGGAAGTCTGCACAAGCAGGTCAGTATTTCGCTCCCTGCATCGGTCCTTGCTGTCGGTCTCTGGTTCCTCGCGATGGAACAAGAGCTGCAAGCAGAAATGGGGAAAGGCTCGACGAACGGTTGTTGGGGATCTGGTTGTTGTGCTTGATCGCCTGGAGAGAGCATGGTTAGCGATGCGAACAGCGACAGCATCGGATTCATCTCATGAGAGAGGCTGTCCGTACCATTTTGACGGATTGATGCGATCAACTGTCGACAAGGAAGAGGCGTGGTGGTCGTCGGTGGGTTGGTTGGAGGGCCGAGCAAGAGAATTTGACCACGGCGGAAAAAAATATTGTCAATGTCCATGCCAGACCACGACTCGGGGCCAAAGTGGGGCCACGAAAAGCACCAGAAATTTTTGGAGGGCTCACAACCCTATGGGATGACTGCCGATAGGGTCACGTGGACATACTTTTTATTGGTCATTACGGTACTTGAGTATCGTACAGTTTGGCACAGTGAACATGGGGTATTGGTACTGTACTAGACTCCATGATACGTCTCCTCGTATATCTTACACTCATTATATCTTTATACATCGTCGTCTATCTTACACTCATCTTCATACATCTCCGTCGTATCTTACACTATCTTCATCCCAGCCTGCCATGCTTGCGCCTCCTCCAAAACGCCTCCAAAACCAGAACATCCAAAACCCCAGCCGAATAGGCCGCCTCCGCCTCAAGCGACGTGGAACGGAAGAATGTCGTCTATATAGCCCATGTTATCCCTGTGCTCATCGCAGACGCGGGCAAACTCGAGCAGCAGCCGCCACACATAGAGCAGCATGTCCTCGCGCCGGAGGACCTGCTCGGCCCAGCGCTTGCCGGCGGCGGCGATCAGGCGCGCGGCCGCATCGCCCTTGCGGGAGCCGAGGAAGTAGTCGAGCACGGCGTGCAGCTCCTGCAAGGTGTTGTCGAGCGGCGCGTAGTGCAGCCACGGCATCAGACGGTCGTCGTGCCACTCGGCGTAGATGGTGGCCTTGAGCGGCACGCTGGTGGACAGCAGCAGACTGCGGAAGCGGGCGCTGAAGCTGTTGCCGTCGGCGTCCGGAACGAACTTGCTGCGAAACTGCTCCGACAGAGGCAGGCTGGGGACAGTGTGAAAGTACGGACGCACGTAGTCGCAGTCGGCGCGGGGGAAGCACAGCAGGTCGGTGAAGCCGACGTCGGCGACCTGCAGCAGGTGCTCGCCGATGGCCCGGCCGCGGCGCCGCCTGTAGTCGTACATCTGCTCGGACGCCATCTCAAAGGTCATGGCGCGCGCGCCCTTCTTCTCGAGGAGCGCGACGGTCGTGCCGTTCAGCATCTCGACCAGGCGGTGGCGCTGGAAGTGCGTCCAGTTGTTCCGGCAGTTCCGGCCGCCCGACGCGACGCCGCGCCACACGACGGTGCTGGTCTTCTCGTCCCACGGCACGCCGTGGTCGTCGCCGCCCGAGTACAGCGGGTCGTCGGTCAGGTACATGGCGCCCGGGATGAGGATGTCGTTGTTGACGGTGAGTTTCGAGCCGCTGAAGAGCGGTATGAGCTCGTGTGTCGTCTTGACCGACACAGGCTCGACAAAGGTGCCGTGCAGCGCGCGCAGGTGTGGCTGCAGGCAGACGTCGGCCGACGCGGTGGCATTGTGGACGTAGCCCTCGTAGGCGAACTCCGGCCGCCACTTGTACGGCAGGCTGGCCGGCTGCGAGAAGTCGGCCAGGGCCGGCATATCGCGACCGGGGCTGTGGGCCGGGCAGGACGTGCGGACAAGGTCCCAGTAGCGAGGCGCGTGGCTGCTGATCCATTCCGGCTCATACGTCTGGTTTCCCCACCCACGGTCGGCCGCATCGAGACGGGCCAATCCGCTGTAGCGGTGGACGACGTCGCGCGGCGGCGTCAGCGCGCGGCGGCGGCTTGCCTTTTCGAGGTAGGCGGCCACGTCGTCGGACTTGGCGAGTATGCGCGGCTCGTCCATGTAGTTGATGGGCATGTCGACGTCCGGCAGGAAGGGCGCGGCCTCGGCGACCAGCTGGGTCCAGAGGTCCAGCCAGGGCACGCGATGGGTGGCGTTGCCGGCTGCGGAGGCCGTGCCGTTTCGCACGCGGACGGCATGGTGCCAGCGCGCGGCACGCGCGGCGGTGGTGGCGGGATCCAGCGCCCAGAAGGGAGCGAGGTCGTGGTAGATGCGATCGAAGAACTGCTCGACAACAACGGCGTCGTGCTGCACGGCATACGCCATCCACTTGCCGAAGCCGGGCGGCGGATGGCGGCCGCGGCGCTGGCGGTAGCGCTTGGCGGCGACGGTGACGTTGAGCGAGCGCTCGGCGAGCCAGGCCTCCTGCGTGTGGAAGGCGTTGACGACGAGCTTGTCGATGGGGTGCAGCCGGTCGTGGGAGATGTTGGCGAGGATGGCGTCAAAGCTCGTGGCGGCATCGAGCAGCTCGTCGGCGGAGCTTTTGCTCGCGTAGGGCATGGACTCGGTGATCTTCTGCAGGGTTCTGGAGGACTCGGGGTACTGGTAGACGACGTAGCCGGTGGCCGCGAGGGTGACGAAGGCGGCAGCGAACAGGAGACGAGCGGCGGCGAGGCAGTACTTGCTGGGCGGCCAGCCGGGGACGATGTCCCTGTGGGAGAGCATTGTTCTCGAACGAGTCGGCCAGCCTTGAAGACGAGTCGGCCAGGCGCTGAAGAACGAGTCGGCCGGCCGTTGGAAAACAAGTCGTCCAGACGTTGAAGAAACAAAGTCGCGAAGGAGAACGAGTCGGAAACAAAGTCGCGATGGTAGAACGAGTCAGAAGCAAAGGCAAGGCAAGGGCAGAGTGAGCTGCCGCGGCCGGCTGGACTGATGGCGGCTGTGGTCTGAAGCAGCCGGGAGGCCGGAAGACGATCGGCGTGCTCTGGATCTGTTCGTATGCGACTGCAAATGGCTGTGAGCGACCGCTAGCAGATCTGCGCGCGCCGGCGCTCTGCGTGGATTCCAGAGGCGGACCAGGGACTGCCGGACATGTCGACCGGCAGACGGGAGGTCGCACAGCGAACTGCACAAGGAGTCAGAGCAGAGCAGAGCAGAGCAGAGCAGAGCAGCGCAGCGCAGAGCAGAGCCAAAGCGAGGCAAAGCGCGTCGCAGCAAAATCCAAGCCAACCGCCGCTTCTTCATGCGGTGGATCTGCATACGAAGCAAGGAGTGGCGCGCCGTCGACGATGACGACAGCGGCGGTCCACTCTGGGAAGCCGCGCGCACGCCCGTTTGCGCCTGCCACGGCAAGCGATCGAGGTCGCCACAACAGGCCTAGCGCAGGCAGAGGCAGGCGGGGAGCATGTCGCTGTACTACTTGGCAGCTGCCAGACGGCTGCCATCCATACTTTTGGCAGGCGGCCATCCATACTCTTGACAGGCGGCCATCCATACTTTTGGCAGGCGAGCCTCGACTGTGCCTCGTCGGACAGTGCGCCACTGGTACGACGGCGGCCAGGCACAGAGGGACAAACGTATTCAACGTGCAATATAGACACTGAAAAGGGACTGAAGAAACGGGAGCGCAAACTCGGTAGAAGGCAAGTCTGCAAGTCCATTTGGCGCTGCTTTAATCCGAGAGCAAGTGCTGGGAAGTCTAGAGCAAGGGCTGGAAGAAAAGAGTTTCCAGCAGCGAACGAGATCAGGCGCGCAGCTCCAGCAGCGAACGAGATGACAGGTGCACAGCTCCAGCAGCGAATGAGATCAGGCGCAGCACGCCATGAACAAGTATCACAGATCCTGCGGTGGCCTGGCATGAACCAACGCCGGCTCGGCTGCTTGCGCGGCGGCTCGTGGATGCCGTACAGAATGGGCATTTATTCGTTGTCGTGTGCGTTTGTGTTTTTAAGTTACGGTTCACGTCATGGCTTACTGGTATGTCGCGTCGAAAGCATACGTCAGTAACCAAATGCATCGGCAAAGCATACATGAACGTAACCAATCGCATCGGCAAAGCATACGTGAACGGAATAAAAAACGCACACAATCCAAAACAATGTCTATGCTGTTCTGCGGCGCTCACGGGCCGCCGACCGTTAAACATCAAAGCACAACAGTATAAGAGAGGTATCCGTAGCAGACAGAGAAAATGACCAACGCTGTACATAAATCCGCAAAATGCATGCTCTCGCAGAGTATCCAAACATGTATTCTATCGCCCAGACACGAGCCGCGTCACCGGCCAAAGAGGTTGGCCCCGGCTGCTGCGCGGCCGGCGTCCGGATGCGTCTCGCCGGGCTGCTCTTCCTTGCTCGTCCCGTACAGCCCGTTGGCCGTGATGTACTGGATGACCTGCGGCCGTCAGCGCTGCCTTCTCATTTGGTGCTTTGGGTATGCTGCTTACCGGGTTCGGCACAAAGTACCGCACGCTCATCTTCTTGTGCAGAAAGAGCCGCACCTTGGTCGACGAGAGGTCGATCGGGACGCCCTGCGGGATCACCGAGATGTGCGACGTCCACCGGCTCAGCGTGTCCTTGGCCTCCTCCAGGTCCGTGCCGTGCCGCTCCACCACGTACAGGCCGCCCTCGCTCAGGATGCGGTCCAGGTCGTCGGGACTCCACAGGCCCGGCGTGCTCATCGACTGCATGAGGTCGGCGCCGCAGAGCAGCGCCACGCGCGCCGGGTGCCGCACGCCCTCCGTGTCCGCGATGCCGCCGAGCACCTCGTTGACCTCGGAGCGGAAGTGGTCCAGCACCTGCGCCGTCGGCACGTAGCGGCTCTGCGTCGCCTCCCACCGGTCGACCATGACGCAGTTCGTCGAGTCCTCCGCGGCGAGCTCGCACATGCGGATCCTGCCGCGTGTTAACTCTCGTCGGGCGTCCGGTACGCGCCTAGGCCGGCGCCGCCACCCACCTGTGCTTCGCCTCGGCGAGGTTGGCCTTTTTGTAGGCGTCTGCGCAGTCTGTCAGCGGCCGCCTTCCGTCTTCCTCTCTGCCATCTCTGCCACTCACCCGAAACAGGGGACAGATACATGCCCGCCACCTCGTATGAGTCCTCCACCATGCGCACCCAGTCAAAGGCCATCTCGCACATGCGCAGGTCTGTTCGTGTCAGTACACGGCCTACGCCGCACAGTCGCCCACACGCCGCCGGGTTGCTTACGCATAATGGTAATCGGGCTAGCGGAAGACGGGCGAGGTCAGCACAGTCCGGCGTCGGCGGAAGACGGCATCGCCGCCGGGCGAGGGCCTACCTGAACGAGCCGCAGACCACGAGGATCAACGGCGTCTTCTTGGGGTCGCGCAGCGTCCGCAGGCGCTGCGTCGGGAAGCGGTACGTCTCCGGGGAGAGCGCGTCGTCAGACGGCGCCGAGCCAGCCGTCGAGAGCGCTGCATCGTCCGCCTTTGGCTGCTGCATTGGCGGCAACGGCGACAGCTGCGAGCCGCTCGCGGAGGACATCGTGACGGAGGCGGCGGCGGAAGACGGGAGCAGAACGGGCCGTGGGCGGCAATGCGTGCGATCCGGAAATGGCTGGCGATGCTGTGAGACGATGACGACTTGTCTCATGTAGGTGGCATGCTGCAGATTACTCGTACAAAAGTACGGAGCACGGAGACTCGCCTATTACTGCATTTTATTCCTCACCAATCGGTCCGCACGCGGCGGGGCTGAGCAATGCGCAGCAGTGGAGAGACTTTGGGGGTCGCAGGCCAAAAAGGCTGGTGATTACTAACCATGGCATGCAGTCCGGCCCCACGCGGACGATGTCCGCTGCCAGCTGGCCCCGGTCCGACACCTGCCCGTCCCGCCGGCCAATGAGCGGCCAGAAAAATCCCTGCGCGCGGGCGCGTTCTGAACAGTTCTGAACAGCTCGGAGGGGGAAAAGTCAGCGGCTCTGGTCTCCGTCCTCGCCGACCATCGCCTGATCTTGCGCCGCCGCCTCACCTCATGCTCGGCCGAGCTCGCGCGCTGCCCTCCAACGCCGTCCGCACAGCCATGGCCTTCCCGGTGCCGCCTCGCAGCGCGTCCGACGCCACCCGCTTCACGGCGACCACGCCGCACGCCGCCATGCGCGCCGACGCCGCCGCCGCCGGTCCCGGCAGCTCGGCGCGGCCGTCCGGCTCCCGCTTCCAGTCGCCTGCCGGCAGCGGCGGCGCTGTCCCCGGCGGCCGCCGTCCGCCGCCGTCGCCCCTGGCCGGCGAGACCCCCGCGCAGAAGGTCGCCCGGCTGCGCGCCGCCCACCTCGCAGCCAAGAACGCCAAAGTCTCGCAGCTCGACCGCATCATCGATGCCTCCCGCCGCCTCTTCGACTCGGCCCACCGCTACACCATCGTCGGCCTGATCAGCTTCACCGGTGTGTTCTGTCGTTCTCTTGGTCTCCTTTCCGTTCTTTGATTTTTGACATCCTTTCCGGGTCTCGCTCCCCGCTGACGCCACAGCCATTGCAACGCTTGTTACTGCCTACACCACCGTCGACATGCTCCGCTTCAACCGCAAACGCAAGGCCGAGTTCATCGCTGCCCAGGCTGAGATGGAGGCAGACAGTCTGGCTGCTGCGCGCCTGGCCTTTATGCGCGACGAGGCCACCCCCGAGCAGATCGCCCTGGTCGAGGAGGCCGCCGCCGCCGAGCGTGCGGCCGCTGCCCGCCACTCTCCCAGTAGCAGCTCGGATGGCTTCTTCAAGATACCGAGCGCGCTGAGCCCGCCGGCGCCGGTCGGTACCGGTGCCGGTGCGGCGGATGGCGTCGTGACCGCAGCCGCCAAAAAGTCCTGGTTTGGCTCGGCGCTCTCCCGCCAGGAGGAGGGCGAGGCCGTGGGCACCTCCCAGAGCCGACTCGGCTACGAAAGCCTCAGCGAGGAGGACGACAGCCAGGGCGTGCGTGAGAGCGACTTGGTGCGTGCCGTCGAGGAACACGACTCGTATCTGGCCGCGAAGGCGAGCCAGGCCAAGGCCGGCGTGCGGGCCGCCGTAGACCGCGAGCGGGCAAACCAGCAGCGTGGAGGTCCGCTAGACCATCTCGGCCTGGAGGCTTCGATAGCAGACGCCGCCTCTCCGAAGAAGAGCTGGTACCGCTTTTGGTGAAGCATGGCGTTTCTCTCGCACCTTGTACATCTACGCAACTCCTTGACCTTTTGCCAAAGTTCAATATTCTATTGGCCCGACAAAACAACTTCTTTCCCTAACACTCAAGGTTTTACGCTTACAACAACCAAGGAAAAGATCGCGGCTATCCAGCAACTTCAGTTCCTAGGGACTCTGAAGGGCCCAGAACCAATTATCAGCATGGTGACATGGCTAAGAACATCCGTTCCATGATTCGCCTAAAGAAGAGAGTTGCTATTTGTACAGTCTGCTTACTATCGTGCACACAACAGTCGCCGATAAGGACAGTACTCCGTACATACGGTAGTCTACGAGAATAATCAGACATGATTAGCCAGTAATTCAATTATCCTAGGCTATGTATTCTGCCGTGCTGCCGAACTAAGCGCTGCTTTCTTAGGGGGGTGTCTGTAGCGGGCTGCCACGGGTGAGATCACGTGGTAGTCCGATGGAAATAGGTCCTATTGACTACTCTGTACCAAAGACAGACTATGAATAGAGAAGAAATCGATACAAGGCGAAGGCAGAGTATGCCTGCCTTCGTCAGTCTAAATAGCCTCACGTCCGAACGTCTTGCCCCGCCAGTCCTTATCTCCTCCGGTAATGTGCGGGTGCGGGTGAGGGTCTATCGGTCTTCCGCTATCGTTAGTCCCAGGGTGGGTTTAGATCGAGCTGTCTCCCTATCGCAGTGCGTCGATGCGAAATGTTTTCAGACCCGCGTGTCTTCGAGTCTGGCGTCCCTGCCTCGAGTCAGACCCGCTGGTCCTCAAACATTTAGACTCCTTTCTGCTGACTATGGCTGTGGCGCCAGCCTCAGCCACACTCGGGCCCTTGGCCCGTTACATATATTGTTTATTGCTCCCCGGTGAATTGGTACGTAGGTAGGCAGGCAGGCAGGCAGGTAAGTAAGCAGGTAAGTGCTTTGATTTGGTTGATAAATGATGTATTTACTAATGAAATACGTAGGCTGGTAGGCAGGCTGGTAGGCGGGCTGGTAGACAGACTAGCAGGTGGCCTGGCAGACAGACTGGTAGGTGGACTGGCAGACAGACCGGTAAGTGGACTGGCAGACGGACCGGTAGGTGGACTGGTAGACAGACCAATAGGTGGACTAGCAGACAGACCAGCAGGCGGCCTAGCAGACATGACCAGCAGACAGACCAGCAGGCGGGCTGGCAGAAAGACCGGTAGGTGGACTGGCAGACGGGCTAGCAGACAGACCAGCAGACAGTCCGGTAAGAGGACTAGCAGACGGACAAGCAGACGGCGGATGAATAATCAGACCTATTGTTACGTAATGGATAAGTAAGCAGGCACTTTAATTTTCCGTTTGCAACGCAAGCGGGCATATGCTAGTTAGCAAGGATTACATACTAGCTCAATATCGTTGAGTTCGTCGAGCCAGTATCATTGTAGAGTGTAATACTTGCTAATCGGCCTGGTCCCGAAAAATTCTCTTACTTGCTCCCGGTGAAGTCTGTACACCTGCAACAGGGCAGGCACTAATAACGGCGGTCATCTTATACATGCAATTATCGACGTTATAAGGAATGGCGCCGTACTACGACGCAAGCTGCTGGCATACGTTTCTTCCCTATTTCAACAAGTTAGGAATTAACATATAGATAAAAAACCAGCTGGGTACTTACTGTGTCTAACGTCTGAAAATGTCCGGCTTGGGCAACTGCGTCTGAAAACTCGCTTGAAAAACGACCCGAGTACACCCATCTCTCAGCACCTGGCGGGGGAGGGGAACCGCCATTCTCGTAGAATTTTATAAGAAATTCCAAGTTGCTCCTGTGGCCCGCAGGAGCCCATGGGCACTGGGCTAAGAACGCGCGGTAACCCTCGATTTTGACCTTGACTAGGTCCTCATCCGTAACAATTGGCTTATTGATTGTATACCAAGGAGTAGGAGGTTGCTCAGGTAGAACTGTTCATGTTAGTAACAACAGAAGAACTTTCGTTGAACTCCTAACAAATATCATTACTCACGACTTTCGATAATATCAGGATGCGCTTCTGAAAAGGCAGCAAGCGAGAGACCAGACGCCTCGAAAGCAGCAGACGCCGCCTGCCGCTTTTCGTTACCTGTAAAAAAAGTAAGCAGAGTAAGCATGATAAAAAGGATATGTGTCCGAGTATTATATTGTTACTTACTATCTTTCGCGGAAACGCTGGTTGTTGTGCTCATGGCTGAAGAGGAAGTAGTTGTCGTGCCTTTAGCTGAACGAGACGCGTCAGCTTCGTTGCAAGATGTACTGGGGCTTATTTCGAACAACAGACAGTAGCAGCCGGTAACTGGTGACGGCAAGCAAAGGACGAGGAACAAGGCCACAAGCAATGACACAGAGGTCGAAGGCGGGACCGACAACAATACTGATCGACAACGCCCGAGTGTCGAGACGGCGAGAGGCAGCAGCTATCATGAAGTCAGCCAGGCACAAATCGGTCTCAAGGAGGCAGACAACAAACCAGTGAGATTGTGAGATCGAGAGGGGTAAACACTTGGGGCGCGAGCTCTCGCAGTAAAGAGGATGCCTGAAGAAAGATTAGAAAAATTGGCCCCTCGAAGACCGATCTCTTCCTGATTACATGTCCAGTTCATCGCTCTTGCCTAATTAGGCATTGCGAGTAGTCGCCATGTGCCGCAAACGCTGCATGGAACCCATCTCACATGACACTAGGGAATCCGTGCACACATCAGCCCTGAAAGCCGGGGACTCGCAGATCTATCCCTCGAATTGAGGGGTTGATCGCCCTTGCTAATTAATGTCCAGTCCATCGCCAGCAATATTAATTCGCCGTCACAACTTTAAATCCCCTTCGCTCCAGCTGCTAGCCATCACAATCCCCTCCAACCACCCTTCTTCCTACTTCAGTGCATGACTCTCCTTCCACATCGCAATGACATTTACCTGACAATGGCCTCACCTTTCCCTCGCCACTGATGCTGAATCACTCCTCGAAAATCGCTTCGCAGACATTTGCCACAGGGCGTACTCGGGGCAGACCCAGGTCAGGTGACCTGACTGTATGTTAGTTACGTGAGGAGCTCTTATGGCTCGGTTTCTTCATCCATATCTTCATGCTCCGTCACCCTTATTTCTGTTGCCCTGACATTTTGGTAGCAACTCAGCACAAGGCTTATCAAGTGAACCCCAAGGCCACAAAATCATACAAGACACCCCGCAAGTTGCAAGCAACTAGCAAGGTCAAACCTACGACAAAACCAACACCCCTCGCTTTCCCAGTGCTCATCGTTTCGGCGGATGCATACTGCGATAATATTATCGTCGCAGACGCAAGACAAATCATGAAAGCCCAAATAGAACCTGCCAATATATACTATGTGCAAGACTAGATGGATTTTCTTTCCGCATACAATTGGCGTCTGGAGCATGATGGAGCTGCGATATGCAAGCACAAAAGCTGGTTGGCTACAGTCTGCTTACTCCCCTCTGCAATACGTTGCTTTCACGCTTGCCGTGATGCATAGTTCATGTCATTCAATTCGCTGTCGTATGCCTGCAGTTTGCCCTAGGACTAACATCTCTGCTGGAAAAATCAAATATCGCTGCTGTCCTTTAGTCGCCAGTGTGCTAATGAGTGTGTGTTCCGGGGCCTTGAATCCTACCCAAACCATGCCCCAGAGAATATCACCATGCTGAAAAAAGAAATGCCGGGCAGAAGGATGTCCAAAAGAGGCTGTTATAGGCTCAAGAAGAAAGGCTCGGGAGGGCTCGTATAAAAAAAACAAAAAAGCACCTAACACCATGATTGTGGTTTGGCGTGACCAGTATCTTTAAACGCCACGAGCGTTTGCATAACAGAGAGCGAATGTGGAAGAGACAAGGGAATGGGGGTGAGGAGACCGTGTGGTCCAGCTGCTGGGACAGTCCTCAATGGAAGGTCGCCAGCTGCCGGTGGACGGCCAGCTTCTTCATCCTTACCCGAGCCATGTCGGCCATGTGCTGCCGCACGCCGGGAGATCTGAGCTGCCGTTTGGCGCTCGAACCGTTCAAGAGATGCCGCTGTCCGTCCTATGAGACAATGATATGGTTAAAATGACCCGGGACACGGTTGCGGCACTTTTCACAGTCGGCACGGTATCCTATGCTGAACGACTTCTTCATGCCAGGCTGCGGGGTCCAGGCAACAACGGTGTGACGGCTGCGCGTGTGGCCCTTTCTCGGAGTCGGAGACACGGCAGGGTCACCGTCGGCGGCGTCGGGCGAGCCACAGACATGCACGGGAGACGAGAGGGCCGCCATTGGCGACACAGCCATAGCAGCAGATGGCCGGGTTGGTGTGGATATGGGCATTGCGCTATCACCGCGCACTGCTGCCATATTGTACGCCATGTCGGACATGCCGCCGTCCTCGCCGCCAATCTCGCTGATAGGAGAGGGTAGCGATCGATTCTGGACCATATCCCAGTCGCCCATGCCGTTGGTGGCCTCCAGCACGGGGTGGCTCAGTCGCGGAGACAAGCCCGATTGCGACGAGTTCGCGGCAGTGTTGCCCCAGTTGCCGCCACGGACCTGGGCGGCAAAACTTGGCTGGAGAGGGGTTGGGATGCGGCCGGCAGCAGCCATGTCCATGTGGTCCGGCTGGAGGGGGCCCGGGGCGAGAAGCTGGCCGGCAGTGTAGCTCTGCTGGGAGGCGGGCTGGACAGCCGGCTGAAAGCCATCCAAGCCATCCATGGCCATGTCGGTGTCCATGTCGACGAAACCCATCATTGGCTGGGGAGGGGACTGCTGGTGCAGGACAACGCCGGCACCGGGATGTGCGTCCGGATAAGAGCTCGGCGGCGTGATGGCTGTGGACTGCATTGGGGCGATCTCAGACGACTGGCCGGGCCACTTTCGCGATGAGGGCGAGGTCCTCAGCGGCAGGGTGCTCGTATGGAGGCGTTTCTGGCGGCGGGCACGGTAAGCCATGTGTCGAGAGGGCAGAAGCACGAAAAGCGTGAGAGAAAAGCGAGAGGGCAGAAGCACGAAAAGCATGAGAGAAAAGCGAGAGAGGCATCAAAGCACAGGAGGCTTACATTTCTGTGCTCATTGAAGCCCATTGGAGCGCCGCCGGCCAGCTCGACCAGCTCGTCCTCATGGTAGCGCTTCAGCGGGCCACGCGGATACCCGACGGCCGGCTCGGGATAGGCGAACATGGCGGCGCGGAGCTGGGTGGCAGGCTCGAGGCTCGAGGCTCGGAGTCGAGAGAAGAGAGGGGAAGGCTGGTGGGGAAAGCCGGCGATGAGAGGACTTGGTCGGAGTGCGGAGAGCAAAAGCACCGATGTCGCCGGCGGTGGCGATGTGGGGTTAAAAATGGCAGGGAAACAGGCGGCGAGTCAGCCTCATCCGCCTGGAGGCCGGAAGCAGCGGTGCAGACGGTGCGATCGATGGACGATGCAAACGATGCGAGAAGATGAGAGGATGGAGAAGTCGTCTGCGTGTTGCCAACGGAAGAAAGTGGAAAATAGGCAGAAGGCGGCGTCCGGGCAACAGTCGGGCAATTCAGCACAGGAAGCTACGACAGCTGCAAGTGATGTGAATGGGGGAGGAACGGACGTCGGCCGCAGCTGGCGTGGTCAATCGAAGTGAGGCGACGAGAGCTGGCGATGATGGATGGTCACAGACGAGAGCGAGAGGCGGAGAGCGAGAGTAGCGAGACGAGAAGAGGCGAGCAGACGAGAGTGCAGTGCTAAGCAGCGAGCAGACAAAGACAGACAAGAGACGGGCAAAGACAGCAGATGGCAGCCGAGAAGCAGAGTCAATCAACAAAAGAGGCCGATGACGACAAGAGCAGCCAGAAGAATAAACACGACGGCACAGAGTAAACAGCCAGACGACAGCAGACACGCCACGGACACGACGCGAGCAGGGAAAGCCGCGGCGAGACACGGAAGACGGGGTCTGCAGAGCAGCCAAGTTACAAGTACGGATGCGGAGCAGAAGAAGGCTCGTACAAGTACGGAGGTGGGTTGCATCGGGGTCTGGAGCAGCCATTGCCTCAGCCCGGTTGGCACATTCAGCTGTAGTCAGCAAGGCATAGCGGAGCGGCGGTGGGGCTTTGCACAGACACGTGCAGTGCAGTACGATAGACGGTGCAGTAGACGGTGTGCAGTAGACGTGCGTGCAGTAGACGACTGCGCGCGTTGTGCTAATGGACGTCTCTGGTCGTGCATTCTGCTAATGGACGTTACTCTGTCGTATCTTGCATTCTAATGGACGTCTCTGGTCGTCTGCTAATGGACGTTACTATGGTCACATTCTGCTGGACTGCTGTGGTCGTCCCTACTGCATAACGGATCACTCGCTGCCCGCAAGCGACAGCAGAAGCAGAAGCACAGCAAATGCACAAAATCACGTCACTTGCAGCAAAGCCGTATGCGAGCGCCCAGCATCGCGACTCGCCGCGGTTTCAGGACTGCTTCACAACGGCAGGGGCGCGCCTGCTGTAGGTAGTGCTCCTATCTACGGGGTCTTGAGCGCGCTCGTCGGATCTGGCACTCCGTAATTCGTAAGGGAGCGCTTTGTGAGAAGGCAGCTTCATGTCGTGACATTCAACGCCTCGCTGCGTATTGCCTGCGCCCCGATTCGCCGTGCGGCAAAGGCGGTGAGGCACAAAGCCGGAGAGCGGCCAACCCCGCCAATGATCTGGGCTAACAGAAAAAACGAAAAAAAAACTTGAGGCGCCTTCCTAGCCCTTCGGCCAGCCCGTCTGCGTCGTCCCTCGCCGGCGACTGCCGCATGCATCTCGCTTCCTTGAGCGGCACGGCATGCCACGGCCCCACCGTAGCTCGACCGCGAGCGCCTTCCGTACTTCGTAATGTCGTCGCAACGCTTCGTATGGCCAGGTCCGCCCCCACGCACAGGGCAAGTGCGAGCCACCTTTAGAATATTCTGCCAGGCACACGCCTGCCGTATTAGTCCCGTTCCGCCCACCGCATCTTCTGACTCACACCATATTCTTCTACTCGCCCATCTTTGTCAACCTGGCATCGCCAATTCTGACCCAGCTTCGCCGCCTCGCCTTGCAACGCCCGCTGTCCATTCTGCAACGACAGTCCCCGTTGCTTCGTCCTGCCACATACGTCCACCCCTCTGTCCGCCCGCTCTCAATTGACGCCATGCCTGCACGCGAAGTCGCTCTGGTCGCAGACAACCTGCGAGGTGAGTTGCGCTTTTTACTATGGCTTTTCTCTTCCTTTTTCTTTCGCCTTTCGCCTTTCGCCTTTCGCCTCGCCTCCCTGAAGTGTTGCTGACTCGCCTCCAGTCCTGGGCCAGGACCCCCTCATCCCCCCCGATCTGCTGATCTCCGAGATCCCCATCACCGAGTCGGCCCTCGAGACCGTCGTCCGCGGCCGTCGCGATGCCGTCAATGTCATCATGGGCCGCAATGACCGCCTGCTTGCCATTGTCGGTCCCTGCTCCATCCACGACCCCGCCACCGCCATCGAGTACGCCACCCGCCTGCACGAGCTCGCCAAGAAGCTCGAGAACGACCTGGTCATCATCATGCGCGCCTACCTCGAGAAGCCGCGCACCACGGTCGGCTGGAAGGGCCTGATCAACGACCCCGACATCGACTCCACCTTCAAGATCAACAAGGGCCTGCGCGTCTCCCGCCAGCTCTTCCGCGACCTCACCGGCGCCGGCATGCCCATCGCCAGCGAGATGCTCGACACCATCTCGCCCCAGTTCCTCGCCGACTTCATCTCCGTCGGCGCCATCGGCGCCCGCACCACCGAGAGCCAGCTGCACCGTGAGCTGGCCTCGGGCCTGTCCTTCCCCGTCGGCTTCAAGAACGGCACCGACGGCAACCTGGGCGTCGCCATTGATGCCATTGGCGCCGCCGCCGCCCGCCACCACTTTATGGGCGTCACCAAGCAGGGCCTCGCCGCCATCACGCGCACCTCGGGCAATGAGCACGGCTTTGTCATCCTGCGCGGCGGCACCCACGGCCCCAACTACTCCAAGGAGCACATTGAGGCTGCCAAGGAGATCCTGGCCAAGAAGGGCCAGAAGATGGCCATCATGGTCGACTGCTCCCACGGTTTGTCACCCATGCCCGTGCCCGGTAGCCCGAACAAGCGCTAACCCTGCCAGGAAACTCCAACAAGGACCACCGCAACCAGCCCAAGGTCGCCAAGTGCATTGCCGACCAGCTCCGCGCCGGCGAGAAGGCCCTCATTGGCGTCATGATCGAGTCCAACATCAACGAGGGCACCCAGAAGGTCCCCGCCGAGGGTGCTTGCGCCCTGAAGAAGGGCGTCAGTATCACCGATGCCTGCATTAGCTGGGAGGACACCGTCACCGTTCTCGAAGACCTAGCCTCTGCCGTCCGTGAGCGGAGAAAGGTCCTGGCCGGCACCTCCACCGGCCCGTCCGTCGACCCCACCACCACTCTCCTCGAGGAGGAGTAAAGCAGGTCGTGCAGCGAAACTGGCCGCAGGCCAGTCTTTCTAGCGTTTTGACTGGACTCCCATCCAGTATTGCCAAACCACCAAAAGGAAAACGAGAATACCGCAAGCCGCACTATCTCGAGGATTGAATAGTGAAGGATCAACTCCAGAACTACATGTTAGATGTTGCGTAATACCGCATTTGAGGCGTTTGATATTTGGGCTGGTTCTTGCACATGCATCGAAACATTGTCCCTTGGAATAGTTATGAACTAGCAATAAAAGTGACTGTCATTCACCTGCTATAGTTCCTATGCATTCTATGGTGCGGACGTCCATAGATGAGTTGTTATTTTATTTTGTGCGGAACAAACTCGCTTGCGTCGTGCCGTTCCGTGGTCGACGCCACTGCAAGCGTCCGTCATCGCCGGCCATTAGTCGGTGCCATCGCCCGTCAGCGGCGCATACTGGCCCCGGGGCTCTGCCGTCGTGGGCGAGAACGGGTTGCGCAGGCGGCTGCCGTGGGAGCCGGCCCGGGCGCGTCCGCCGCGGAACAGGCCCGCCACGCGCTGGAAGAAGCCCGAGGGCGCCGGCAGTCTGGCCGGCCTGCCGCCCAGCAGCGGCTCCTGCGCGCCGGCGGCGCTGTGCGACTCGACCACGCGCTTCGCGGCGGCCCAGCCCAGCAGACCGAGCGTGCCGAGGATGAACGCCCACACGATGATCTGGTCCTTGCGGCTGTCGCGCTGGAAGCACAGGGCCGCGACGTCCTTTTCCTCGGCGTTGTGGCAGATGGGCAGGTTCGCCGCGAGGCAGTAGGCGCGGTTGCAGCGGCTGCACGAGGGCGTGCCCGCGCGCGGCGCCAGGGCCGCCGATGCGTTGCCGCGCGCGCTGAGCGCCTCGCGACCGCGAGAAAAACCGGTCGCGGTCCAGCCCGGCAGGGCGTCCGCCCGCTTCCGGCCGCCGCCGCTGACCGGCGTCTGCTCGTGGAGCGGGTTGAGCGGGATGATCGTGCTGTTGGTGAAGCAGGTGCACTTGCAGAAGGAGGGCGCAGCTGGCGCGCGAGGACCGTTAGCAAAGACGAGGCCGCGGTGCTTCTCGGCAGCAAGACTCACAGGTCGCCGATGCCAGGGCGATGAGAGCGCTCAGCAGGGCCAGAACCCATGCTATTCGCGCCATGGTGGTGTGTGGTGGTAGGCAGAACAGCGCGAGTGCTACTTGAGTTCGCGATGCGGCAGCTTTGGCTTCTGCCCATACTGCCACCCGCCCATGCGCAGACCTACTTAATAGCTAAACAGTAGTACTATTGGCTAACCGTACCAGCAACCTGTCACGTGTCGTTGTCACGTGTGTCTGGAACGTACATAGCCGTTCCTCCCTCATCGAGGGTTTCTTGTAGATCTCTGCCGAATACAAGATCTTTTCCCACGCAGAAAGTGTCAATTAAGAGTCTCCTCCACCGACAGTTGAGCATCACCTTCAGAATCACATTGCCTTCAGCACTCCGCCATCTACCTCTTACTTTCCTCCCCAAGTCTGCTCTACAATCGTTCTTCTAAGTCTGCTCTAGAATTGTCTCGCCTCCTTCTACTTCAACATAGCTCTTATTCTAAGAGAATTGCTAATGAGACCATAATTTCTTGCTATCGGGACCATGAACAGGCGATAAGGCCAGAGGTACAACGGGTGGACTAGCCATATGCGATTTGATTGGCTGGTAATGCACGCTATACTATATGTAGCTAGTCTTATAATTCTGCCTCTGCGCTACCGCCACTACAGTAATTTTTGCCACGATAATTCATAGTCGCTTCATTAATTAGTCTTCTTTGCGTCAAAAACGCGGCCTCATTCAGTACGTATTATACCGTACTTTTGTTAGATGTTGCATGCTAATACTGCTGCTTTTTACAGACAGAGTCGCTTCGAAATGGATGATATCATCGCTGCTGCCGTGCCCGCCCGACCGCCCGACGATCATCGCTTAGTTGCAGGGCCGTTATATGCCACTTTCGAAGAGCTTTACCATGACCTTACCGAATGGGCTAAGGCGTCTGGCTTTGCTGTTAGCAAACGGCGGTCGTCAAACCTCATCGATGGCAAGCCTACTCATGTTATCATTGGCTGCTTAAAACGAGAGCTTAATCAGTCGCATCAGCAAAGTCGGCATAGCAGTACTATTCGGGCTGGTTGCAAATGGAAAGCGTCTATAACATCTCTTCGCAAAAACAACCGACTTTGGGGCATCAATATAGCTATAGACGCTGCCCATAACAGCCATGAAGCGTTCCAAAATGCAGTTGCAATGCCAGTCCTTCGTGAGCTTACAGACGAGATGAAGGAGCTTATTGCTAGCATGACACGCAACAGAGTCATGCCTAAGTCGATCGCAAAAACTTTGCGCAGCGAGTTCCCTGTGAGAGTTCTACCAGAGGAAGAAGTCACAGCTGGAAGAACGAAACTGGTTGAAAACTAAGCTGAGGGAAAAAGGAAGGATCAAGGCTAAGTTTTACAAGCAGCATCCCCCATAGTTATACCCCTTCTTTCCTCGCGCCTATCAAGGTCCCTTTCTTCCCACGCGGCTATCGCGGTCCCTTTCCTCCGTTGCCGGTCACCAGTCGTGCGCTGGCAAAGTGGTTGCTGCCCAGCTGGCCTGACGGTTGGGATCGTGTGCTGGCAAAGTGGATTTCGAATGGATTTCGAATGGTCTAGCCTGCGTGGGTAACGGGTGCGGTCGGAATAGTGGCTGACTAAGGCAGGGAGATGCTGAGGGCAGAGCCGAGGCTTATACCGGGCCATGGCCCGTCACATTCCCTGACGCCGTTTTTATTGACAAGGATATATACAACTATCGCCAAAAACTTCGAAGTGATGCTTTGGATGGCTACTCGCCTATCCAGTACGTCATCAAAAAGCTTGAAGATGACGACGTTTTTCACCGCGTTAGATATCTTAACAACAGCGCTGATGGGCCAGTTGGTGGCTTGTTTTTCTCTGTCCCTTGGCAAATTCAGTCGTGGAAGCAGAACCCAGCCATCATTTCTATGGATTGTACATACCAGACTAACAAGTACAAGATGCCACTCTTCCAGGGCACCTGCCTATCAAATACTGGGCATACGATACCTCTTTTCTTTGCGTTCATTAACAATGAGCGGATTGAAGGCTACGACTGGCTTATTAGCTGTGTTGAGATGGCTAGACAACAGCATGAAATTCAGCCTCCGACCGTGCTAATAACCGACTTTGAGACTGCCTTAAAGTCAGCGCTTAGGACGTATATGCCAACAGTACCGCAGCAGCTCTGCGTGTTACGGGATAAACGGTAATCCCTCCTCCATAAAGCAATCGACAGAAGAGCACGTGACTTGGTGAGGCCTAGGACAGGAGGGACGGACTTGTTAAAGGAGACGACCATGAGAGTCGAGCCAGAGGCATGTGGCAAGGACGTGTCTCCGAGGGATCTCGGAGACATATCGCTTGCAGCCCTCTCCTTGGATATCGCCACTCAACAGAAGTCCCGACCCCTCAGCCAAAGTCTAGACCAGGCGGTCTCCCTTCAGCTTTGGGATACTTGAGCATGCCCACTTCTGTCCTTGCCTTGTTTTGTATGATGAGTGATCTGCCTATATATATGAGTCGCCCTCGTCCCACCTGGAGGTCGAGGGAGACTCAAGACTTAGTCTATGTTCTGATATACACTACCTTCCTCCTTCACCACATTACTTCGTCTCTGACACTCTCGTGATACCTTGCCGATACGTCTTTGATCTTTATCTGTCAAAATCCACCTAGTCTACCTTGCCCCTAACACTGCGTCTTTCACGTTAATGGCAACATCGTCTTGAATATTAAGCGAAAATGGAAGAAGCCAGCTAATGGTGCTGGCGAAGACGAAGACGAGGAAGAGGAGGAAGAGGAGGACGCTGCTGTGGCTAATCTGAATAACTTCTATCGCAATCACCACGCACTCCCTCTTTCGCTGCCAGATATTATCCCGCATACGCGGCAGGGCTTGTTTGACATCTGGAAGTTTGTCATTTATGCACCAACAGAGACGATGTTTCAAGAGGCATGGGACCGCCTACGTAATTTTTATGACCACAGATTAATTCCGGGGAATAAACCTGCGTTGCGTGCTGGTCAAGGTGGTTTTATGTTAACGTGATGTGATAAGCACATCACATAGTAACCCAAAAAGGAGACCAGGTGGTCCCCTATGGCAGAAGGCACGGGAACAGTGGCACCCAATGTTCACGTGACGATAAGGATAAGGCTCGACAAGCTCGACAGACGAGCCAGGCGAGCCGGCTCGATAGGCTCGACGTGCGAGCCAGACGAGCCAGACAAGCCAGGAAGAAATGAAGGAAGGAACCCTAGTATATAAGACTACGATCCCTACCACCTAGATAGCTTTCCTTACTACAGCTCTTCAGCAATCAATCTAAGTATTCACTTGAGTATCTACTCTCACTTGAATAGGCCTCGCAGCCTAGTGACACTCTGAAGAACTCTAGACAAACAGACAACAGAAGAAGATCGCCGTTCACCATTGCACATCATTGGCCTTGACTTTCCTACTTACATAAAACCCTTGGCACACCACGGTTTATTACTAAGGAAATAGTGTGTTCATTACACGTGACAGGAAGGTTGGTCCTTGCTGTTGTATCGCGAGACTGTTTGTTGCTGTCTTAGTCCGTTTGCTGTCATAAGCCGTGAAGGCTATTCAAAGGTATGATCCAGTGAATACTTAAGTTGATTGCTGAAGACTATCGACATATGAAAGCTATTTAGGTGGTGAAGACCATATCCCTATATACTCCTGGGATCACCTTGGATCACTCCCTTGGTAGTGATCCGTCGTGATCCGTCGTGATCCTGGATCACCTTGGATCACTCCCTTGGTAGTGATCCGTCGTGATCCGTCGTGATCCTGGATCACCTTGGATCACTTCCTTAGGGGTGGTCCATCGTGATCCATCACGTGTGACTGCCCCCTAGTCACCGTTCCACGTGACTTTGCGTGCTTCTTCCCTCCTGGGCCGCCGCCTTGCGTCGTCCCCACCAGGTCGTCTTTTGGGTCGTCACAGTAATGACTTTCAAGACCAAGAAAAGATCATCACTTACTTGCGCAATGAGTATTGGCCACATCGTTATGAATGGGCAACCTGCTTTACAAACAGACGCCGAAACTTCGGTCAGCGTACCACATCCCCAACGGAGTCTGCGCATCGGCAATTGAAGCAGTGTTTAGTTTATGGTACTGGGGACGCAAAGCTGGTTTTTGACGTTATTACAGAGCTTCTTCGTGATAAGGAGCGCATGATTAACGAGGAGGTGGCTATTCAAAAGGAAAAGCGCCGCCGTGACTACATCGGGTTTGCATGGCTTGGACGCTTACATTACCAAGTATCGTCAAAGTGTCTTGATCATTTAGTCAAGCAGCATCGACTTGCTCTTGGTCTAATTGCTACCCGGTCTAGAGCCCCTTTTGCACCTCCTACACGCCCTTGCCTAGGTACCTTCGAGCAACAACAAGGTATCCCCTGCTCCCACACGATATTGAAGCATTTAGACGAAGGGAGGGCAATTATGAAGAGCGAGATCGATTCGTACTAGTGGTTAGAATCTGATTTGGTAC
Organism: Grosmannia penicillata; assembly: GCA_002778075.1. Taxonomy (NCBI): domain Eukaryota; kingdom Fungi; phylum Ascomycota; class Sordariomycetes; order Ophiostomatales; family Ophiostomataceae; genus Grosmannia; species Grosmannia penicillata. The sequence goes on from PCDK01000011.1 coordinate 1,392,106, forward strand.
GTTACTAACTATAAAAGTTTCTTATTTTTTACTAACAGTGATCTAGTCTGAAAGTAATCCTCTTCTTCGAATTCAAGAGCCAAATGTGGTAACAAAAACGCGAGGCCGACCGCGCAACGAAGGGCCATTTGGACGCAACGAATTCTCTGTTTTTCCCTCGTCGCAGCGCAGGCCAACGCAGCCAGGCCCCTCCCATCACAGTCGCCCGCCTCCTGCGTCAATTCGGCGCCAATTATCGGCCTTCGAGTATGGCCCTAGCCTGACGGCGATGGACGAAGCTGATTCTCAGCCACCGACACGGAAACGTGCAGCCGCTCTCGATGACATTATACTAGAGGAAGAGGAGGAGGAGGAGGAGGAGGATGCGGTGCATATGGTAGACCTTAGCGACGAGGGGCTGCCCAATTTGGCAATGTCTATGAATACTGAAGGAAGAGAGGAGGAGGGGGCTAGGGAAGATAGGGATGGTGACGCTCAGGGGGGGGGGTTACGGTCTTCGGCCTCGAAAGCAGCGCATCAATTGGCGAGAGAGACTAGCTTAATTTTGATTGGCTGAATGAAATTATTTTGTGGACTAGAAGGCGGTGAATCGATGTGACCCACCCGTTGTACCTCTGGCCTTATCGCCTGTTCATGGTCCCGATAGCAAGAAATTATGGTCTCATTAGCAATTCTCTATTCTAAACCAGACGCCCAGTTTGTCTACCATTGACCAATGGACTGACTAAGAGAAAGAACTACACAATAAAGCCATCGACTTAGACATCGCGGAGAACATGTTCCCGACAAACGCCAGATCCCCCTGGCAAGTTCGCCCCCCAGCAAATGCCTCCCAGCAGCTGTGGAAGCGGTTTGACAAAGAACATAACAACATGCCAAGCTTAAGGAAATGGATTCTGGAGAACACTTCCCCGGCATTGTCTATGCTGCTCAAAACAACCCAGCAGACAAAACAACTGACAAAACACGTGACTACAATAACATGAAGCTCAGACAAAGAGCAAATAACACGGCAAATGAAGCAAGAGCAATCGGCTCGCGGCTTCCTAATGTGGATTGCAACTGTCGTCATTAGCGTCAACAGCACGGCCACTCTTTACTTGAACCGTCAAGAAACCTCAACTTTAACCTTAATCCACTCTCACAAACGCAACACCAAACCCACTCAACCTCCACCTCGACGGCGACATCTTGCCTTTCCGCTTCACTAAGAGCATACCTCCTTTTACTTTACGTTAGCTACTTTACGTTAGCCGGTTGTCCTTGCTTGTTTCCTCGCTAAGAATTGAACGACCGAGGAGCGGGAAGGCCTAGTTGTTGTCCTCGCTCGTTGCCCTCCCGCTCCTCGATCGTTCAATTCTCGCTGTCCCCGCCCGTCGTCTTCGCCGTTTCGTCTTGGGCTTTACGCTTTATCTGGCGTTCGGGCTGTGAATTATCGATTTCACTGAGCAACACCCAACGCATCCTCGATGAACAGTAAGTACCAACTGACTGCTAGAACTGAATGCTAGATAAAGGAGATTTTGTCTATGATGTTTCGTACCAGACAAGTTTATCGCATGGCTCAAATTCCACAACATGGTCCCTCGCAACGTCATGTTTAACCACTAGACCGTCAACATTACCCAACAAGTCAGCACGTGGGAATGCGGTCTGATCGTCCTCGAAAGTGTGCGGTGTTTCTTTAGAGAGCCATCGATCAACAACGCCGACGGACCAAGCGATTGGGCGGAATCGCGATCATATGTCGTTCCAGTACCGGTTCTCGGAGACCTTGACAGCGCCAACAAGAAAGAGGCTTTCATGATCGCTACTTGGAGAGCATGGATCAGCGCTGAGCTAGGCCATTCAAATTACTCACCCCTGCGTTTCCCGTCTGACCCAACGGTGAGTTCGACTGCCACGTTCATTGACACACACGAGCACAACGGTGTCGATCATCTGCCCCCGAATGCCGTCGGTGATCCTAGGGATCGGTCCCCAGAAGCACTCGCTGCACACTTTGCACAAGCAACCCGCGACCTCCCACAGTACGACTCCGCTGTGGAGCCACCACGCAAATACACCCCGACTAAGATGACGGTTGCATTTGACACCTACATTAGTTACAAGTCCTTTATAAAGGAGACGCAAATCGGCAGGCAGTTTCCGCTGCCTTTGAGTCGTCCGGGCTCTCGCTCGCAGCATTCGCAGAAGCTCACCCAGACATGATTGAGAGTCGTAAGTTATGTATTAGGAAGCCAATAGACTAGTGTTTACTAACATTATCAGTCCTTCAAGGTTTACCGCGCATTCCTATCTCAATGCCCCTGGGTTCCCCCAGGATGCAAAAGGAACACAGAGTTTCTTATTAAGAACTACGAGAATGGTGACTCCTCCTCCGCCAGGTGGCATGAGATGGGTCTGCTCGAGCCAGTTCACTAGCGAGTTTTCCATGACAGCCGCAAGAAACGGACAATCCCAGATTGTCGATACGGTGAGTAACCGGCTGGTTTTTTGTTCTGGTTTTCTGTTCCTTCGATAAAGTCTAATCTGTTGTGATAGGGTCGAAACGCTTTCCACCAATACGCATCGTAGTGTGGCGCTTTTCCTTCTGCAAGCAAGAGACATTCACGAATAATAGCAGTTCGTAACTACGATCGCACGAAATAACTGCTATTACTTACGGTCCAGCGCATGACGCCTTCTTACAGCAAATCCCTATGGTCAATCCTACATTTAACCCAACCTAACCTCACCTTGCACTCAGACCGACATGTCCCGCCATTTCAAGCCCGGCAATCAAGATTGCCAAACTAGAATCCAGTCCTTTCCTCCCACGTACGCAGCAACGACCCGGCCGAACCGCCTGCAGCCAGGTTGGAGATTGCCAATGCGCTTGTGCAAGCCGCAATGTTGCAGAAGCACTACTACGACAAACGCCACCGACCACGCTTGTTCCGCACTGGCGACAATGTGCTCCTTCGCCCACAAAAAGGATGAGCGTTAGGCAATGCTGCTGTTAGCAAAAAGTTGTTTGTCTGATTTGTGCCCTCCAGAGATGCTCGTATTTGCCTAGAAGCCTCAACCGAATTGTCGTTGTCGAACCTCTCTGGAGGGCACAAATCAGACAACATATGTCGGAAGATAGGCAGAAAGAAAAGGAGAACGATAAGTGACAGGCAGAGAAAGGCGCAAATTAGTACGGAGATAGCTTTGCCCAAACATGTATTGCGAGTAAATTGATTGAAAAGGCTCGGAGACAAGGGTCGGGATGTCCTATCTACTACGAGTTCAATAAATTTATCCTCCCCCCAACGAGATGGCAGGGCGCTCTACTCCGTAGAGATCTACTGGATAAATAGCGTATCGGGTCAGCAGCAGTCGGATAAACAGCAATTAGTCCGGCAGTCGCCTTTATGGAGCCGGCTCAGTGGGCCAAATTTTTGCATTGAGCTTCACTGGAAAAGCGTCTGTCGACGATCCAGCGACAGCAAAGAAGCGCCATTCGCCGATCTACGCAGCCATGCGGCGAATATCACGACTGCAGAAGCCGCTGGGTGCGGCAGCCCAGCATGGGACGACATGCGCGCGCCTGGCATCCCCGGCCGGCCGGCGCCATCTCCACCTGCACACATCTTTGACGTCTTGGACAGTGGCCTCGACGACCTCGACGACACGGCCATGGAAGCGCCAGGAAGCGGCGTCTGCACAGCTATTCAGCACATCAGCGGCACGCTCTGACGCCGAGAAGTCGGGCAGCACAGCGACGACGACGGCACTGGCCGGCGAGGCCGTCGAGGCCGGCGAGACCGGCGAGGAGTGGGACGCAGCGACGCCGATGACGCCGGACCTGGCTCTCCCGGGCGCCTACGAGTCGGCGCCACGCCCGGGCAACATTGGCGACGCCACCTACGCGCCGGCCGAGACGGGCGACGGCCTTGAGGAGGTCGGCGGCCTGGACGGCTGGTGGGAGGACAGCCAGCACTGGGACCCCGCGCTGGAGGTGCGCGGCTTCGGGCCTGCCCAGCGCGTGGTCGACGCGGCGTCGCTGGAGGTGCTGGCGCGCCAGGCCGTGCTGGAGGCGTTGGCGGTGGCCCGCGCGGGCGGCGCAGCCGTCAGCCTGGCGGGCGCGTGGCAGCGCGGCGGCGCGGCGGCGCGGCGCGCGGCGCTGGGCCTGGACGTCGAGGTGGCGGCTGACGGCAGCGTGGCGGGCCTGCGCGGCGATGTGCAGGCGGTGGTGGCCGGTCTGCAGGCGGATGCGTCGGAGGCCGAGGTGGAGGCGGCCGAGGCGCTCGAGGCCGAGGAGGCCGGCGCGCTGCTCGGCTCGTGGGACGCGCGCTGGAAGGACGTGTCCCTCGACGATGCTGCGCTCAAGTTTGCTGTACGTTTGTTGTCTCGCGTTCCTGCTCCTGCTCCTGCTCCTGCTCCTGCTCCTGCTTCTCTGACACCACCAGGTGACCAAGCGCATCCTCCAGCTGACGGGCCACATGCTGCCGGACGCGCGGCTGGCGTCGGCACACACGGTGGGCGGGCTGCTGGCGGTGCTGGTGCGGCCGGCCAAGGCGCAGAAGCTGGCCGCAGAGCTGCAGGCCAGCGGCACGCTGGCGGGCCTGGCCAACGTGTCGGTGTACGAGCGGCGGGTGACGCCGATCGACAAGCACAAGGCGGTGGGCCGGTGGAAGGTGATCGTGCAGGAGCTGGAGAAGCGCGGGCTGCCGGTGACGGGCACGGGCAACTACGACAAGTCCGTCGAGCGCAAGTGGGTGTATCGCTAGGGCTGCTACTTGCTACAGAAGACGTTCATGTCAAGGCACTCGACCTAGGACCGTTGGACCGTACCATATGCTTGAACGTCTATTGCTGTGTTCTATGCTTCATGACCCCTATGATACACCCAGGGCCAGCCCGCAGGCCCGCGTGGCTGGCCGTCTTCGATTACAAAGCACGTAAAGCAGAAAGATGGGACAATGTAAAGAAAATGACAAAAGAACTTGGTGTGGCAGTGAACCCGGGAAAAACAATCAAAGCAAACAACCGATGCGTCCCAAACAAAGCCGGTGTCTAGTATACTCCGCGTATGCCGCAATATCAAGCAAGAGTTGGCGCATGGACGGTTCGTCATCTTCCGGCACGCCAGAAAGAGTGCCGGTTTTCTCTCCTGTCATCGAGATGGGGGGTTTATCGGCGGGCCTGCTTGGCGTTGAGCTCGACGGCGCTGTACCAGGCGGCGCCGACGAGGGCGACGAGCATGCCGAGGCCGTTGGCGGTGCCGACCTGGACGCCGAACATGGTGATGCCGAGCAGGACGGTGATGCTCTGCTTGACGTTGCCGCAGACGGTCATGGTGAGGGCGCCGGCCTTGCGGTTGGTGGTGAAGGAGGAGAGGTTGAGGGCGAAGGCGAGGGCGCCGTTGCCGACGAGGGCCCAGAACATGGGCGGGTTGAAGGGCAGGGCGGTGTAGCCGTCGGTGATGCTGGCGAACTCGCCGGAGAGCCAGGCGCAGAGCAGGGCCTGGATGCAGGCGAGGGGCGACATGCGCAGCAGCGACTCGAGGGGAGAGAGGGCCAGCGGGCCGGTCATGATGCGGTTGGTGGCGACGGTCTGGGGTGTCAGAAGAAACAAGACAACTCTGAAATAAAAACAAATCAAACAAACAAGCATAACAAACATAACAAACATAACAAACATAACAAACATAACAAACATAACAAACATAACAAACATAACAAACATAACAAACATAACAAACCGACCAACTCACCTTGGCCGAGGCCAGCAGGACGCCCAAAAAGGTCAGCAGGAAGCCCGTGGCGGTAAAGTAGTAGTCGCCGTAGGTGGCGAGGGCGACGCCAAAGACGACGGGGATCAGCGAGAGGTAGGTGCGCGTGCTGTAGGTGCGGCCGTAGCGCAGGCGGTAGATGAGCACGGTGAAGACGGGGCAGGTCGAGCGCATGATCTGGTGGAAGGGGATGGACACCATGGCCAGCGACACGTTGCTGACGGCGATGTTGACGGTGAAGAGCACGGAGAAGCCGAGCAGCACGCTCTCCTGGCGCCGCGACAGCGCCGAGCGCGAGACGTGGCCGCGCAGCTGCAGGATGTAGCAGCCGACGGTGGCCGCGCCGGCGTGGACGGCCGTCAGCAGCCAGGGGTAGGCAAAGTGCCCGAGGATGCTCTTGTTGTAGAGCGTGAGCGCGACGTTGCAGGCAAAGTACGCCGCCAGGTACGCGTACTTGGTGGCCGCCGACGTCGTGTACTCGGCCTCGGTGGGCTGGTCGGCGACCGGGGCGGCGGCGGCGGTGCCGGAACCGGAGCCGGAGCCGGAGCCGGCGCCCGGACTGCCGCTGCTGCCGTCGACGCTGGTCCGCGCGCTGCCGCTGCCGTCGAGCAGCTTCTCGCGGCTCTCGTCGTAGCCGGGGACGGCGCGCTGGGCCTCGAGATCGATGGATTCCGGCATGGCGACGGGGTCTAGCCTCCGCGTGGAGGTCGGTCAAGACGCTCGTCGGGCCGGGACGGTGCCGGAGGCGCTGCGGCTCGCGTGCCGTGCAACGCCGTGCCGTGCAGTCGTGCGGCCGGTCTGGCTCTGGCTGGCCGCGAAGCGGATCGGGCGCTGCGCTGGCAAGAAACGGATCTGGCTCTGGCTGGGCCGCAAATAAGTCGGGCGCTGCGCTGGCAAGAAACTGATCTGGCGATCTTGGGCGATGGCTCAGACTCGATGCGGCGAGCGTCCTGTGGCGGCTACTGTGAGCAAGCGAGCGGTCTGCCGTTGGTAAGGACAGAAGACGGATGACGAGGGCGACTTGACAAGTATTGACGCCGGACTACGAAAGCAAGCCTTGTCGAGTGGATGCGACTGCAATTTGGCGCCGCCAAGAAACCACGATGGGGCTGGGTCTTGGCGCCGTCACCCGCCGCACGGCTTCTCGCCCTCCGAGCATCCCTTACGATCCGCGGGCCAGCTGGCATACAACGGCGTCGGCTGCGCTCGCTACGGCGCATCTTCTACGAGGAATACGGAGTGCGAAGCGTCAAGAAGACGTGCAATGCCGCTTCAGCTAGCGCGCATAAATACAGGCCTTACGTGTCCCCGCGCTACTGGGTCACGTGCGTCTGCGCCACCCGCGGCGTGCCGGGCAGAAGCCGCGCGCCTGCATCCACTAGCCCCTGAGGCCGCACAGCCCAGTCCCAGAGCGGCTAGCGCAATCGGACCCGCGCCCTCCGCCACTCTGCAATACCGCGGCGCCGCCACTTGCGATAACGTGCGAAAAGGAGAATCCAGATTGTACGAAGTACGGAGTACTGCTGCTCACTGAGAAGAAACCGAGAGCGTAGCAGAGGCCCTCAGCGCAGCAACGACTCCATAATCGCGCCCGTCCACCTCATACGCGACGCCGCTTGTGTCGGCCTTCCAGAAGCGGGAGACGGAGATCCGATGGAACCGGATAGATAGGAGCCGTTCGGGGGTTAAATGGCAGGACGAGCAACTTGGCAGTTCTGCAGGAGATAAGAAGAATCAGTGGAGCACGAGTACGAGTACGAGTAGACAGACCGAAGTCAAGTACAGCCGAAGCATTTGTCATCCTACAAAGTCCACAGACGCAGCAAGATACGCAGACTGAGAAACAGGAAATGCACACTATGACGCCAGATCCAACATGCCAAACTCCGCTCTGCCAGCCCAGTTGCCGTCCCGGCTGCCCGGGCCCCGGCCGGCCACGCTATGCTGCGCTCGTAGCCGCTGTCGACGCGTTCGACGCTGTCTGCGACGTCTGGGCTGCCAGAGCCGCCGCCGCGGCCCTGTCGGCCTCGGCCTCGGCCTTTTGCTTTTCTTCCTTTGCCTTTTCGATTCCCGCCCTCTCGCGGTCCACCCGCTCCCGGTCCGCCCTCTCCTTGTCCGCCTTGGCCTTGTCCTGCCGGGCCTTGTCCTCCCGGTCCAGCTCCGCCAGCTCCGCCCGGGACTGGTCCTCGTAGTCGCGCCACCACGCCGCCACCTCCACCGCCAGCTGCGCCGAGTACGTCGCGTTGTTCCACTGCGGCAGCAGCTTCTCCGACCGGTCCAGCCACGGGCCCATCCAGCTGTCGCGCACGTGCTTCGTGCCCGCAAAGTGCAGCATCAGGTCGCCCTGCATCACCTTCCACGCATTCACCTTGGGCCCGAAGCCGTCGTCAAAGACGTCCGTCGTCCCGTTGTCAAACTGCGCGTCCGTCATGTTCTTGGCAAAGATCCAGCGCCCGTCCGAGTAGAACGCATTGTTGACCGGCAGCGAGTTGAACCAGCGCATCGGCACGTCGGCCCAGTGGTTCTTGTGGTGGTAGCGGTCGCGCCACAGCGGCGAGTGCCTGTCCGTCAGGATGTACTGGAAGGCGCTCTGGTCGCGGAAGCGGTCCTTCTTCGTGCGCTCAAACTGGTACATGGGGTAGGCCAGCACGCCCGACAGGAACGAGGCCGCCCACTTGTTCACGCGCAGGGCGAACGCGCCCGAGTTGAGGCCGTCCCAGTTCGACGAGATCACCAGGTGGATGTCGGACAGGAGGTCGCTCGTGTTGGCCGGCGGCAGAAACGTCTCGAGCGGCGTCGAGGGGTTGAGGATGATGGTGTCGCCGTCGAACCAGCTACGCAGTCAGCAGGCAGCAGGAGGTAGCAGGCAGGCAGCCAACACGAGAAAAAGAGGCAGCCAACTCGAGAGAAAGAAACGTACAAAAGCCACTCGAGGCGCTCCGCCTCGGGCTTCAGCAGCTCGGCAATGACAATGGCCAGCAGGTACGCCGGCTTCGTGTAGGCACCGGAGCCGCGGTTGAGGGCGTCGTTGTCGGTGAGCGAGCTGACGACCTCCTGGTCGGCGACGTAGTGGAGGTAGCCGTGCATCTCGTTGTGCACGCGGTGCGACTCAAAGGCCCGGTGCACGACGGGGATGTCGAGGGCGTTGACGGCGACGCTGACCTTGGCGATGCGGGACGTCGGCCGGCTGGGCGCCATCTTGGGCCGCGTCGTCAGCGGCTGGGACGCGCCGAACTTGCCCGCGTACTCGGGGTACGCGCTGTTGGCAGCATTGCGCAGGGCGGCGGCGCTGCAGCTGGCAAAGTCGCTCGTCTGCAGATAGCTGAAGCTGAGGTAGACGAGGCAGACCAGCACGAGAGCGGCGACCAGCCGGGTCGGGCGCTGGAGCTGCTGGACCAGCATGGTCGGTCAAACCGGGGGGGTCGTGGGCGACGGCCAGACACTGGGTGCGTCGTGGATCGGGCGTCTGTGTTGCACTGCTCCGTCGTCGATGCAACGACGCAGCGAAACGAAGCCTCAACCGCGATACGACGATGCTGTCCGGCACTTGTCCGCTTGGAGGCCGCGGGGCTGTCGGCGTAGCGTCTGCGTCGGTGCTGGCGGTGGCGGTGGTGCAGAGTGGAAGCGGAAGAGCAGAAGCAGAAGCGAAGCAGAAACTGAAGCAGAAGCAGAAACTAAAGACGCGAGGCCAAAGAACGGCAGTATTATGAAATTATGAAATCGAATTGACTAATTCATACTCGTACTCCGTACTCCCAAAGCGGACTTCCGAAGGCTTCGTGCCAAAGGAAGGAGCGCTGCCGTGTGCGACGCGAGGCAGCACGCGCGCACGGCAGGCACGACTGCAAAGCAGTACTCCTTATTACCGAGAAAGGGGGAATCTACAAATAGCACGTAAGCAGCACGTGTGGCGTTTCTGGCGTCGGACCAGAGCGATTAGCCCAGTACTTTGGAGACTGACTTTTCTGAGCGACAACAGCGCAGCCGCATTCGCGCCCGACAGCTACCGTACGGATCCGTAGTGGTCGCACTCGACTCGTACTCGTACTCCGTATCCGTGCTCGCGCTCGTACTCCGTACACCACGTCAGGCACGGCCCGGCGCGAGCAGTTGGTGCTGTGCAGCGGTGAACAGCCGCGGCCGCGATGCCGTGCAAAGCGCCGACAGAGCACAACTCCACGCATGCGGATGTCGAACATGTACACGTGTCTGTGCTATTACTCGGTACTCGGGCTGCATCCCTTGGCTCCACGATACTCGTAGTCTCATTCCTAGTCACGCGCTTTGCCTAGGAGGCTCGTAGGGTCTTGCAGTACAAGGCAGAGCCAATCTGATACCCGAGACAGGCTGAGATACAGGGATTGCAAGCGGCAAGCTAGGTCGACACCGTCCTAGTGTCGCATTCTTGTGGTGCGCCTAATGTCTTGCTTTTGCAACGTTGACACGCGTGCCGTTTCCGTACAATAGATTGTCACGAGCCCCATTTTGATGATTGTGTTTCACGTGACCATGTGGGTTACAGACATTTCACTTGCTCAGTTTTTCCTCATACGGAGTAGACAGGATGCACATTTCACATCTACGGAGTATCAGAATGTGCTCCACGAGCCCTTTGTAAGGGAGATTTGCCCGTGTGCCAAGGGAGCAATAACGATGGCAAAAGTCGAAGAATAAGAACACCGGACAAAGACAAGAGGCAAACCCCAAAAAGGCAAAGGGCAAAGAGAAGCACCACGGCAACAAAGGGGCTGGTAGCAAAAAATCGACCCCCCTGGGACTCGAACCCAGAATCTTTGCCACCGGAAAGCAACGCCTTACCATTAGGCCAAGGGGCCGGTAGTTATAGAAGGACGGACACATCCAGCTTATGTAGCCCATTGAACAGCCTCTCCGACAAGTGTTGCGAGAGCGAGTACGGAGTACGAGGTTACGGTGGTATAATATACTCCGTAATACGAGAACTCGGACTACGTCGTATTGGTATGACTTTAATAAAGTCGACTCGTGCAGCCCATCGCGTGTCTCGCGAAGACGTCCCGACAGCTCCGACATTGAGCAGCGCCACGCTAGGCCCGGAGCCAATCACATGCGCAGGAATCGGCAGAGACCCATCCGGAAAAAAGCTTGAGGGGAAGCGCGGGCGAATGGGCGGCCACGTGGCCCCGCTTTGGCCGTTATTCAGCAGAGTTGCATTATTGCATGCACCATCGGACGACGTGTGGCTGCATTGTCTGCCAGAGCCAAGATCAGAGTACTCCGTACAGTACTACCGAGTACTTTGTACAAGTCCGACCGCGGACGACTATCCGTTCTCGTGTCTTCGTCCGCGCCGCAACGACCACGCCGCACCGACCGCTGGATGCGCCGGCCGGCGTCGCGATCCCCCTGATCGAGACGCGCTGACTAATCTCGTGATCCTTCTTTCGCGCGATTGTCCGCAACCTCAGCAGCGCGACAGCCAACTCCAAGCAGCGACCAACGGCGGACCAGCTCCCCCTGCGCCCTCCACGCCCTCCACGCCTGTCGTACGCCGACCTGCCGCCTGCTGCGCCGCTGCCGCCCCTTCCGGCCCGGCATCGCCATGGCTTCCCCGACATCGCCGTCGGCGGCCAACGCCTCCACCGACGCAACCTCTCCGGCCGGCCTCGCGACGCCGCCCTCGCCGGCGCCGGCCCCCGCCGACGTCGACGCGTCCACGCCCGCGCTCGCCTCTCTGTCGGCTGTCTCGACGGCCGACGCGCCCGCGGCGCCCGCGGCGCCGTCTGCGCTCTCCTCGCTCTCCTCGGCCTCCACGACCGAGCCGCTGCTGGCGTCCTCCGACTCCGCGGCCGACGCCCCCTCCGCGCGCGCCGCGCACCGCCAGTCCCTCGCCGTCTCCTTTGATAAGACCGTGCTCAACATCCTCAAGCTCGACTCCCACGACCTGGACATCCAGGAAGCCGACCTCGTCGTCGTTGGTGCGCTCGCCTCCCCGCTGCCGCTCTTGTTCTTCGCGCGTGTGCCTTGCTAACCGTCCGGGCCGTCCCGCCAGACAAGGTCAAGCGGAAGAAGAATCGCCGTACGTGTGACTTTGGCTTTGCGAGTACGAAAATGCCTCGCCATCTTCCCATCCAGTGTGTGTCTGCTGCGTGCTGACTGACCTCGCCAGACGGCAACGCGTACCGGCGCTCGCTGCCGCTGTACAACATCCTGTGGGCCGACGTCGCCGGCGGCCCGGCCGCCGAGGCCAGCACGCTCGTCATCGACTATGCCGACCGCCTGTCCAAGACGCGGCTGCAGGTGGAGAAGCTCGAGGTGCGCTTCGCGCCGGGCCCGGACCGCCCGACCGTCGCCGACGTCGCCGCCTGGGCCGCGCTGCTGCGGGCGCGCGCCTACGGTGCCGGCGTGCCGCAGCGGCGCCGCGCCTACGTGCTGGTGAACCCGCACGCCGGGCCCGGCGGCGCCGCGCAGAAGTGGGAGACGCAGGTGCAGCCCGTGTTTGCGGCGGCGCGCATGGAGCTGACGGTGGTGACGACGACGTACTCGGGCCAGGCCGTCGAGCTGTGCGAGGCGCTCGACATTGACCGCTACGACATGGTGGTGCCGTGCTCGGGCGACGGCCTCGCGCACGAGGTGTTCAACGGCCTCGGCCGGCGCGCCGACGCGCGCCGCGCGCTCAGCAAGATCGCCGTGGCCCACGTGCCCTGCGGCAGCGGCAACGCCATGGCCTGCAACCTGTACGGCACGCACCGCGCGAGCCTGGCGGCGCTGGCCATTGTCAAGGGCGTCGTGGCGCCGCTGGACCTGGTCAGCATCACCACCGCGGGCGGCCAGCGCCTCCTCAGCTTCCTGAGCCAGGCCGTCGGCATCGTGGCCGAGGCCGACCTGGCCACCGAGCACCTGCGCTGGATGGGTGAGGCGCGCTTCACCTGGGGCTTCCTGCAGCGCTTCATGGCGCGCCGCGTCTACCCCTGCGACCTGGCCATCCAGGTTGAGATCGACCACAAGGACGGCGTGCGCGCCCACTACACGCGCCAGCAGCGCGCCGCCCAGCGCGCCGACGCCGCTGCGCCGACGCCGGCCGGTGAGGACGGCCCGTCCGACGCCGGCGAAGCGGCGCCCGACGGCGGCCTGCCGCCGCTGCGCTACGGCACCGTCAACGACGCGCTGCCCGAGGGCTGGGCCTTTGTGCCGCAGGACAAGCTCGGCAACTTCTACTGCGGCAATGTGCGTACCGACCCCCGCTCCGTGTGAAGCCGGACTGACAGACAGATGGCCTACATGGCCCCCGACGCCAACTTCTTCTCGGCCGCGCTCATGAACGACGGCCTCGTCGACCTCGTGACCATTGACGGCGACATCCCGCTGCACAAGTCGCTGGCCATGATCACGTCCGTCGAGAACGGCCACTTCTTCGACAACCCGCTGGTGCGCTACCGCAAGATCGTCGCCTACCGTCTCGTGCCCAAGAACCAGCGCGACGGCTACATCAGCATCGACGGCGAGCGCATCGACTTTGCCCCCTTCCAGGCCGAGGTGCACCAGGGCCTCGGCCGCGTCATCGCCAAGCGCGCGTCGGCCTACGAGGCGCCGGGGCCGCTGGACTGGGACAGGGTCAGCGTGGCGGAGCGCATCATGGCCTAGGCGGCCGCCGGTGGCTTCCGCTGCGGCGCCGCGTACGCGTGCCGGTCGGTGGGCGCGGCACTCGATACCCGCGGAGACGGTGAGCAACGATGCCGTAGACCGGGCCGCTGTGCCGAGCGGGCCATCCGCTTTGGATGAGCACGCCGGCCGGGAGCCGGCATAGAGCCAGGGGAGGTGTCTGTATATTCCGGTGCTGTTCTTTCCTACTCCCCTTCACCATGTAGCGTAATCATGTCCTCTTCCTGTCGGCTGCAGGCAGCGACAGACGCCGCGGCGCTGGATCACGGTGCTTTTGCTTTTGTCTAATCCGATTCCGATTGCTGTTCCTCTACCCAAACGCCAGTGCGCCGTTGTGTCCTCTAATCGTTGAAGCCGTCCCAGCTGGCGTCGTCGGCCGTGTCCGCGTCCTCGCCGCCCTGTCCCTCGATGCCGCCGCCGTCCGCGGCGGCCGCCTTGGGCGTCCACGGAAGCCGCTCGTCGGCCAGCGCCTCGCGCGCGTGCTTGCGCGTCGCCGGCGCCGTCGTCTGGGCCGCCAGCGTCGCGACCAGCGCGTTGATGCGCCGGGGCAGCGGGCTCGCGCGCGCCGCGTCCAGCAGGCCCAGGCGCTCCAGCTCGTCCACCCAGATGTCCAGCACGTGCAGCGTCAGCCCCACGGGGATCTTGAGCGTCGCCTGCGCGATGCTGCGCTTCCAGCCCGCGGCCGCCGCGTCGTCCTCGTCCTCGTCCACGTCCTCGATCGGCGTCTCCGCCTCCGGGTTCAGCGGCCACTCGGCCAGCACGCCGTAGCCCCGGCGCGCGGCCTCGGTCTCGGCCTCGGTCTCAGCCTTGCCCTTCTTCTTGCTCTTCTCCTGCTCCGCGGCCGTCCCGGCCATCCAGGCCAGCTGCGCGCCCAGCACGCGGCGCACCAGCAGCAGAAACTTGTCCATGCGCAGCACGTCGATGCCCGTCGTCCACTGGCGCGCCATGGTCGCCCAGAAGGCCTGCAGCCACACGGCCACGGCGGCGTCCGGCAGCCCCACGGCCGCCGGCAGGCCTGCCAGCTCGTCGCACAGCCGCTGCTGCGCCGGCGCGCGGTCGGCCATCCAGAGCGCGTAGAACAGGCCGGCCCACAGCTTGTGCGCGTCGTGAAAGGTCAGCGTCGTGGCCGCCGACGGCGAGCCGCCGATCGCCGCATACTTGGCAGACAGGAAGGCCTTGAGCGTGTCGAGCGCCTGCGTGCGGATTTTCCGGTCTGTTTCGGAGGGCCGTCAGCAAGTCGGCCGCTGGCAATTCTGGCCGGCGTTGGGTCTTACCGCTCGAGGCGAGGTTCTTGACAAAGGGCATGGACGCCCCGGATGCAGCCATGGTGTCTGTTTGGGTCGGCACCGGCTCGATGGGGTGTGTGGCTGAATGTGTTGCTCTGCGCGATGCTGCAGCAGGAAAAGAGGCGATTAAGATCAAGAAAAAACTTTATCGCAAGCTGATAGCGATATCAGCTGCGGAATTGCGGGGCTAAAATCGTAATCTCAGTGGGACTTGGCGTGTAAGTCATTTTGTGTCTTCACTCTGCAACGTTAGACTAAGAGATCTCTAGACTTATATAATACAATACAGTAGTTGTCTTCACGAGCATTGATAGGACACATGTAGACACGTTGTTTGTAGCTCGCTGTATATACAATTGGACAAGTGGCTTGGGAGAAGATGGGAGAAGACGGGAGAAAGAGATGTTGTAGGAGCTTTGGGAGTTGCAAACTTATAGACTTGGATTCGGAGGATTGAACGTATAATAGAGATACAGGTAGGAATGCATACTATGGCATCGAAACCGAGAATACGGTTGAGAAAGATAAGCCAAAAGCACGAACATGACAAGCAGTGTATCGAAGTACAGAAGCAGCAGGCAGTAAGCAGTAAGCATCTAGGAGAGATGCAAATGTAAATGCAAATGTAAAATCTAAAATATAGGCAAAGTCCAAATCCAAACAAAAACAAAACAAAAATATAGACCGAAGATCCAAGACTTCAAAAAGACAACAGGACAGACAGATGGAGTCATGTACTTACCCGGAAACTGAGTAAAAGCAGAGTATTTGTTGATGCAATCTGTCGTAGGAGAGTTCTGGCGAGTTCGGCAGGTTGCTGCAATTCCGCCCGTAGTCCACTAACAGGAAGCAGGAGTGTAGCTGTCCAGCGTTGTTTATAGCAGAGCGCATGCAGAATCGCAGTGGACTGTAGGCTCTGATAAGCTGCAGGAGGCTGAATGCCAGAACAGGACGCCTAGAGTTGCCGAATCGCCCAAGAACGAACACCACCGAGACAGACGGGAAGCAGAAGCAAGGCGAAGACAGAAGAAAGACCCAGATACCCGAAACGCCGAGAACGCCGGAAAACAAAGAAAATACACTGGCTGGACGACGGGCGACAACTGTGAGAGTGGCTGCAGCACATTCGTAGCTGTTGGCTGCCGTGTCCGCCGGAAGGACCCCTGAAAGAGTCGCTGGAAAGAACTGCAGAGCGTCTATCGTGCTGTCGGTCGCTGCCTACCGAGAACCGAGACGTATATATAGCGGCGCGCGCTCTGTTGCTGCGCACGTTATAGTGGATATGGCCGGTGGACATACAAAAACGAGAACCAGGAAGCAGGCAGAAGGCAGAAGGCGAGATATGGGCGAAGATGTCCCAAGCTGACAAGAAAAGGCCGATATTAGAGAACATGAAGAATTAGGGACCGTTCCTGCTGAATTTCCAGGCGGGAGCGTCGGATGTGCCTGTGATGTTAGTAAGCCGCAATCAGATGGCGCCCGGAGAATCGAAAACAGGCAAGAAAGGAAGGGCGTGTGGCCACTCGGCCAGTCCGTCGGTTGTCTGTGCCTGGAAGCCCGTCTGAGGGCTTATATACCCGTGCCGTGTGTCTCTTTCCTTGAGCATGTCCGCCTGTCGGCGCTTCCTTCCAAGCTGGGGGGCGATGACGTCGCCGTGGCTCGATGGAGAAGGATCCAAGGAGCGGTGGGATTCCGCGTTCCTTCCTTATCCGTTGGGACACGTCTGTGCATTGAAAGCAGTGCATCGAAGTTTGTTTCTTGGCTACGGCTTCGTGCTGGATCGTGGCGATCAACACGGTTTACAGTTACAACGAGTCTGCCAAGTTGAAAACATGGAACGAGGCCGCTTACAGCGCGAGAGACCGCGCTGTTATCCTATCGGCGCCTGGGCCCCGCCTGGCTTAGTAGCCACTCGTATTTTGGCGAGAGCTGCACTTATCTTAATAACGAGACTCATAACTCTGTTCAGACATCTTCCACCACACCGAAGCTCGCTACAGAACCGCCACCATGCCCTCCGACAAGCCCGACGTGCGCTATGCGACGCGCCAAGGTCTGCCGCCTCGTTGTTTTCCTGCCTTTGCGCCCTGCCTCGCCCAGTGACTCATGCCTCCAGATGTTCCCGCCATCCTGCGGCTGATCCGCGAGCTCGCCGACTACGAGAACGCAGCCGACAAGGTCGAGGCGACAGAGGAGATGTTGCTCCGCACCATCGCCTTTGCGCCCGCCAGCACAGCGTCTGGCGCCGCTGCCACGGAGCCCACGGAGCCCACGGAGCCGACGTCGCCCAGCAGGCCGGCACGCTGCCTCCTGCTCTTTGCCGACGGCGAGCCCGCCGGCGCGGCGCTCTACTTTTATAGCTACAGCACGTACCGCGCGCGGCCGGGCATCTATCTCGAGGACCTCTTTGTGCGCGCCGCGCACCGCAACAAGGGGTACGGCCGCGCGCTGCTGGCGGCGCTGGCGGCGGAGGTCCGCGCGATGGACGGCGGCCGGCTCGAGTGGAGCGTGCTCAAGTGGAACACGCCGAGCATCCGGTTCTATGAGCACCTGGGCGCCGTCATGCAGGACGGCAAGTCGGTCATGCGCGTCGACGGCGACGCATTGGCGAGCCTGGCGGGCGGCGCGCAGTGAGGGGAAGGGCGGCTGCGTCCTCGGTTAGCGCTGCGTCTTGAGGGCCGGCGGCGACGACGTGTCTTCCGGTAGCTTCAAAACATGGCCCTTGCTGTCTACGCCCTCGAAGAAGGCGCGGTGCGCGGCCGACGGCGGGAGTGGCTGCAGCGGCAGGCCGCCCCATGTGTACGCCCACCCGCCGCCCGCGTTGTCGGGCTGCCGCTCCATTTTCGCGCTCATCTGCCACACTTCTGCGTAGAGTCGCCGCCAGAACCGCGGCGTGTAGCGGTGGACGCCGATGGCGGGCCCGTTGGCCGGCCGGTCGCCGTGGCCGGGCCCCGCGAACACGCGCGCGCGCCGGGACTGCGCGCGGTCCACGACGTGCACGGGGGTGGTGGCATAGGTCTGCCAGTTCCAGTGCGCCGACGCCGCCTTGTCTGCGGCGTCCGCGTCCGCATCCGCGACGGGCGCGCGCCGGGGCGGCGGCAGCCACTCGGCGCGCGCGCGGCCCGTAGCCAGCTTCTGCAGCAGATCCCACTCGCCGCGCGGCAGGGGCGGGAGCAGCCGGTTGGCCAGGCTCTTCCACCACTTGCGCAGCTTGGAGCGGGCCACCTTGGGCGCAAACGGCTGTTCCCACGCATTCAGCGGCGGCACGGCGGCGGCCGGGTCGAGTCGCCGCGTGTTGACGAGGGGCCGCGGGGAGTTGTGCAGCGTGTGCTTGCCCTGGCTGCGGGCAAAGGCGAGCAGCCTGTCGGTGTCCCAGCGGTCGAGCCAGTCCTCGGGCGGGGCGCGGGCCGGGGTCTGGGCCAGCTGCTGCTGGAGGTCGGCCGAGGAGGCCGGCAGTTCGCGGGTGCGCAGCGTGCGCATGAGCTCGTGGCGCCGCCAGCCGATGCGGCCAAAGGCCGTCATGACGACGCGGCGCATGCGGGCCATGTCGCCGCCGTTGGCCGCGCGGAGGTAGCGGAGATCATGGGCGGCGCGGCGAAGCCGGTCGCGCGGCGCGGGATCATGGCAGTGCTGCCGGAACTTTTGGGAGATGTGGGCGCCGATGTGGTGTCGGCAGACCGGCGGCAGGTACGAGGCCTCGCGGAGCAGATGGCGGAAGAGGTGCAGGGCCTCCTGGGGCTGCGAAGAGGCCATCTGGGGTGCTGCGTGGGGTGATGTCGTTGTTGTAGACGGGCATCAAAAAGTACGAGCCTCCAAATAACGATCACGGCGTTAGTCATCACGCCGAGAAAGGCGCCAATCCTGCCTGTGATTGGCTGGCGCGACCGCACTGAAATTTCGGCGACGGCCGCGAAAAGGGAGAATCGGCGACGGCGGGCGGCGGCTTGCTGCAGCCAAGCACAGACTGTCTACGGGATGGAGCACGCACCGCCGACCGCCATTGTGGCGCTGCCGCCGTTCCGGCCCGACCTCTACCAGCGCGGCTGGTCGTCGACCCCCCATCCGACGCTCCCCCTCCTCGCCACGGCCCACAACAAGTCGGTCACCATCTTCTCGCTCGTCGACTTTGCGGCGCACAGCGCGCTGACGGGCGGACACAGCCGGTCCGTGCGGTCGACGACGTGGCGGCCGGGCCTGCCGGCGAACAAGCTGTGTCTGGTCACGGGCAGCTTCGACTCGACGGCCGGCCTCTGGCGCTGGGAGCAGGACACGCCGCTCGGCGGGCCGGCCGGGGCGGTGCGCGAGCGGGCAGTCGGGCGCGGCGCGGACGGCGCGGACAGTGAGAGTGAGGACGGCTGGGAGTTTACGCTCGTGCTCGAGGGCCAGGAGCACGAGATCAAGAGCGTGGCGTTCTCGCCGTCGGGCCAGTACCTGGCGACGTGCAGCCGCGACAAGTCGGTGTGGATCTGGGAGGACGTGGGCGGCGCCGAGGGCGACGACGAGTGGGAGACGGTGGCGGTGCTGAACGAGCACGAGGGCGACGTCAAGTGCGTGGCCTGGTGTCCGGACGTGCCGGGCCGGCGCGCCGGCAGCGGGCGCCACTACGGCCTCGACGTGCTGGCCAGCACGAGCTACGACAACACGGTGCGGCTGTGGCGCGAGGACGGCGACGGCGAGTGGGTGTGCGTGGCCGTGCTGGAGGGCCACGCGGGCACGGTCTGGGGCGTGCAGTGGGAGGCCAGCGTCCAGCGGCCGGGCTTCCCGCGGCTGCTGTCGTGGTCGGCGGACCAGACGCTGCGCGTGTGGACGCGGGCCGAGGACGAGCCGGCGGCGGCGGACCACGGCCCGCACACCGCGAGCCTCGGCGTGCCCAGCACGATGCGCCGCAGCCTGCGCGAGGCGTGGACCTGCACGGCGGTGCTGCCGCGGGCGCACACGCGCGACATCTACGCGGCGACCTGGAGCGGCACCAGCGGGCGCGTGGCCAGCACCGGCAGCGACGGCATGATCGCGCTGTACGCCGAGGCGCCGGCAAGCGCGGACGCGGGTGGGGGCGCGGGTGACGGCGCGGGCGACGGCGACACGGCGATGGGCGACGACACGGCGATGGACACGGCGATGGACACGGCCTCGCCGTGGCGCGTGCTGGCGACGGTGCCCAACGCCCACGGGCCGTACGAGATCAACAGCATCACGTGGTGCCGGCGCTTCGACAGCGGCGCCGGCAGCGGCGAGGAGATGCTGGTCACGACGGGCGACGACGGCGTCGTGCGGCCGTGGCAGGTGGCAGAGGGCGTGAACGACATGTCGGTAGACCGGTGAGGTTCTACAAGGGATAACGATAATGAGGGCTGTACCGTACTCTAATAAGAGCTGTACTCCGTACTCCGTCCCCTGTACCCCGTCCGTAAGATGACTAAGCAACGCGGTCGCGTCGCCGTCACGAAAGCGACACGTCGAGGCGCCTGCCCTTAATGGATTTCCGACACGTCCAGATCCATTTTGCTGCCGCGAATCGTCGACATCTGCGCTTCGGCCGGCTTCATCACCTCTGCACGCCTGCACGCCCACACCCTGCCCGCCGCGCGCCTCGCCTCTGGACCTGCCGCGCGACGCGATCGTCTCTGCCGCACCGTCGCGTCGGACACCGGCCGCCTGCCCCGCCGCCGACGCCTGAGCGCCGAAAGCCGACGCCGAAAATATCGCAAATCGACGTCAACTCGATTCGCCGCATCTTCACCAGCGCTCACCAGATCGTGTCCGGCTCTCTTCCGGCGCGGACCCATGGCCTCGTCCACCGTCACCACCTCTCTGCACGCCGCCCGCGCCTCCTTCTCGGCGCCCGGCCAGCCGCCATCGCCGTCGTCCGTCTCCGCGCTGGCCCCGATCCCGGCCCCGGCGCCGCCGCACCTGTCCGGCTCGGCGCTGTCCTCGGCCCTCGCCGCGTCCGCCTCCCTGCTGCCGCACCCGCCGCTCGCCACCATGCCCTTTGACCACGCCGGCAGCCACATGCCGTCGGCATCGCAGCCGTCGCAGCCGTCGCAGCCGTCCTCGCAGCAGTCCTTTATCATGAGCCAGCCCTCCTCGCAGCAGAACGGCGCTCTCGCGGCCCCGGGCTTCCACTCCTTTCCCGACACCAACGCGCCGCCAAAGCAGGAGGACGAAGACCCGATGAAGATCTACTCCGTACGCTTTTGCCTTTCTTACTCTGCGTCTCTACTCTGCGTCTCCTACTCTGCGTTTCTACTCTCCGTCTCCTACTACTCTCCCCTACTACTCTCCGTCTACTCTCCGTCTCCTACCCCCCACTAACCAACAGGCCGTCTATTCTGGCACCAATGTGTACGAGATGGACGTCAACGGCATTGCCGTCATGCGCCGGCGCCACGACTCCTGGCTCAACGCCACCCAGATCCTCAAGGTGGCCGGCGTCGACAAGGGCAAGCGCACCAAGATCCTGGAAAAGGAGATCCAGACCGGCGAGCACGAGAAGATCCAGGGCGGCTACGGCAAGTACCAGGGCACCTGGATCTGCTTCGAGCGCGGCGTCGAGGTGTGCCGCCAGTACGGCGTCGAGGAGATCCTGCTGCCGCTGCTCACCTACGACATGGGCCAGGACGGCGGCATCGCCGGCCAGGGCAACTTCAACACGCCGACCAAGGAGCAGGCCATGGCCGCCCAGCGCAAGCGCCTCTACAACGCCAGCGCCGAGAACCGCGCCAACGGCGCCTCGGGCACCTTTTTCCGCGGCATCTCCCACACCGCCTCGAACATGGTCGGCATCATCAGCAAGGCGCGCTTCGACTCGCCGGGCCCGCGCAACCGCGCCGGGCCGCCGGCGCGGCCGCCGGACCGCAACGGCCTCGCGCGCGCCGCGAGCTTCACGCGCCCGCCCTCGATGCACGGCGACGACCTGCCGCCCTCGCAGCAGAGCTTCGCGTCCGACTACGCGCGCGACGGCGACGCGGCCTACCTCGCGCAGCACGGCGCGCAGCCGCCGCACGGCGACGGCGTGGAGCCGCCGCGCAAGCGGCCGCGCATGGGCGCCACGCCGGCCGACAGCTTTGCCGTGGCGGGCGGCGCCGACATGTACGCGCACCACGCCGGCGCCTTCCCGGGCTCGCCGACGGAGCCCAACGACTCGTTCGCCTACAGCCAGGCGGGCCTGCACGCGGCGCCGCCGGCGGCGGGCGACGGCCACGCGCCGCTGGCGCCGCTGCCCTTTGAGGTCTCGGCCGACGCCGAGAACAAGCGCAACACGCTCATGTCGCTGTTCATGGACGCCAGCGGCAGCGACGAGCCGCGCCACGACCTGCTGCGCCAGATGTCGCCGCTCGAGCTGGACATGCCGATCGACGCGCAGAGCCACACGGCGCTGCACTGGGCGGCCACGCTGTCGCGCATGCCGCTGCTGCGCGCGCTCATCGCGCGCGGCGCGAACCCGCTGCGCGTCAACGCCGTCGGCGAGACGGCGCTGATGCGCGCCTGTCTCGTGACCAACTCGCACGAGCACAACTCCATGCCCGACCTGCTGGACGTGCTCGGCAGCACCATGGAGGTGCGCGACGCCAAGGGCCGCACCGTGCTGCACCACATTGCCGTGACCAGCTCCGTCAAGGGCCGCAGCGCCGCCAGCCGCTACTACCTGCAGTGCCTGCTCGAGTGGGTGGTGCGCCAGGGCAGCGCCCCGAGCAGCCAGGCCCTGCAGGCGCAGACGAGCGCAAACACGAACACGGCCCTCGCCGGCAGCGCCGCCGGGCCCGCCAAGCTCGGCCTCGCCCGCTTCATGAGCGAGATCGTCAACGCCCAGGACAAGGCCGGCGACACCGCCCTCAACATCGCCGCCAAGATCGGCAACCGCAGCATCATCTCCCAGCTGCTCGAGGTGTGCGCCGACCCCAACCTGCCCAACCGCCAGGGGCTGCGGCCGCTGGACTTTGGCGTCGGCGGCGACGCCGCCGCCGCCACCGCCGCCGGCGCCGCGCGCGACGGCGAGGCCGCTGACGCCGGCGGCAGCAGCCAGAAGAGCCGCGAGAGCAGCGACGAAATTGTGTCCTGTGAGTCGAGCGCGTCGCGCCATGGGAGGGAGCCTGCTAACAGCCCAGCCATCACACACCTCCTCGCCGAGACGGCGTCGGCCTTCCAGGCCGAGATGCAGACGAAGCAGCAGGCCGTGGACGCGCTGCACGGCGCCCTGCGCACGACCTCGGCGCAGCTGGGCGAGGCCCGCCGCCACCTCGAGGCGCTGCAGGAGCGCGCCAAGAACCAGCAGCAGGCCCGCCAGCGCGTGCTGAACCTGTCGCGGGCCTGCGAGGAGGAGCAGTACCACGCCAGCCAGACGCCTACGCAGCAGGCGCCGACGCCGACGCAGCCGCCGTCGCAGCCGCCGTCGCAGCCGGGCGCCGACCCGGACGGCCTCGCCGGCTGGGAGGCCGCCCTCGAGGCCAGCGTCGACGACAGCGGCGCGCTGCTGGTCGACGCCGCCGCGCTGCCGGCCGCCGCCGTGCTGCGCGCGCGCATCCAGGCGCTGGGCGCGCGCACCAGCGAGACGCGCCAGGCCGAGCTGGCGCTCAAGAGCCGCAGCCGCGAGATCGAGCTCAAGTTCCGCCACCTCGTCGCCCTGGCCACCCGCTGTCCCGACGCCGACGTCGACAGCCACCTCGACAGCCTCATGCGCGCCGTCGAGAGCGAGAAGGGCGACCTCGAGATCGCCCGCGTCCGCCGCTTCCTCGGCGGCGTCGAAGGCGTCGTGCACTAACGCTGCGAGTCTTGTGCGGTTCTGCGTCGGCGGCGTGTCTGGTTGTGGCCCGCGCTCGCTCGGGCACGGAGGGCGTTTGGTTCGGCGGCCTTTGCGGTTGCGCTTCGTCTCGCGCGTTCTTGTCTGGCTTTCGTCTTTGCTCGTTGCTCGGCCGGGACGTCGCCGCCGAGCTGTACTACTACGGGAACACGGGGGTTACGGCGCTCTATCGGCGGCTTCTCATTGCTGCCTCTGTATATGCATCTTCATTAGCATCTTTCTTAGCAATATCACGCCAGTTACGGTCCTCTGCCGCCGTGTGACTTGGGCAAAGCACGAGCAAGCAAGGCAAGCATGTCACATTGTCTGAAAAAAGGGCCAAGTCAAGCGCAGAAGCACAAGTCCACACGCTGCTCTGCGTGTCTGTGTCTACCTATGCCGCGGGGACAGGAACAGCTCTTCCGACCGGGTCGATATCGACCGGCTCAGCTGCCACGTCCGTGGTGGCGAGCCGGCACACGACTGCTCGCCGCTCTCAGACACGGGCGACACCCGCATGTGCCGCCATGGCTGGGCCGGCGTTGAGGACGGCGTGAGGGCCGACACCATGTCGCTGTCGGTGGCGGCACGTGCGAGGAAGGGCGCTGTCGCCGCTGCCGTTCGTCCAGCTGCCGCTGCCGATCGTGTCGTGGAGTCTGGCAGAAGCGCGTCGGCCGACTGTCCGCTCCGCTGCACCGGTCCACTCAGTCCCGTGTTCGGCGTCGTAGCGCCCGGCAGGAGGCTCAGCCGCTCGCCCTGGTTCCACCACTGGTTCTCGAAGCCGTTGTCGACGGTCACCAAAGCGGCCGACAGATTCTCCAGGTCCCGCCGTCTCTGTGGATCCGCATCTCGTGGTTGGTGATAGAGAGCCGCTCTGGACTCGATCGGCAGCACTGTTGGGTTGGTATATGCGGGAATGGGAGCGGTGGCACACTGTCTGCACGAGGACGGCAGCGCTTCGTTGCTCGAGTAGTAGGCAAAATCGGCCGAGCAAGGAAATGTCTGCGGCCATGGATGCAGCCGCTCGTCGTCAGGATCAACATCGGGCCCGACAGACCATGGCAGCTCGGCCTCGCCTAGCCGGTAGCGTCCGGGAATCTCAGGCAGCGGCTTCCACAGTTGAGGGGCCGCGCTGCCGCCAGCGGGGTTCAAGTTTTGGCAATTTTCCTGTTCCAGGGATTCCCAATCATCGCATAGCCCGTCCTGTCTGGCATCGCCTTGGTTGTGTAGAAACTGGTAATAGTAGTAGCTGTCATACGACGGAGGGATGTATTGTGGTTCTGCTGTTGCTGCTGCTGCGGATGCTGGGTCTGGAGCTTCTGGCGAGGCTGTTGTTTCCCGTGGGACGTTTGCGAGTCGGTCTCGGAGGCCCCGTGACTGGTATGCGATGCCGTGGATGTTGGGAGCATGGTCTGGCGACCACGAAAGGCCAACGGCGAGGCTTGCGTAGACTTGTGGACGACGGCTGAAGCTTTCCGTGCTGGTGTCCGCATGCTGGCCGGCTGCGCCGGCAGAGAGCCGCCGCGGGAGACAGAAAGTGCGGTCGTCCATAGCGACAGTGTTGCGCCTTCTCGTCGTTTTCCTGGAACCCTCAAAGCCAGGCGGATGAAAGTATATACGGGTAGATGCTGTGAGGGACCAAAGTTTGAAGAAATCAGCGTCGATAGTGCGGATCGCCAAACAGGATCTGTTCTCCTCGCTGTGCCACCGTCTCAAAATAACAACACCCGTTGTTCGTGTAATACCTGTTCGTATGAATTGCCTGACGGGGTAGTTGGTACAGAGTAATATATGGGCACTTTTAGGTCTCAAGACACATTATTACCATGCATGCGGCGTGCTCTCGTACCTCCTTGTACTCGTTCTCGGTCTTATGCCCAGCTGCGGAAGCCGGGCGATGCAAAGCAACAGGGCCGCTTTCGCCTTGCGGTCTGGAAGATGAAGCCGGCTCTAGCGCATGTGGTGAGATACGAGGTGTGACCTAGTGCTGATGTGACCAAATACTTGCACGGCGAACGGACGGCGGCACATACTCCCAAGTTGTTATGCAGGAACGTGCATCTTCAGAATGGAGTAGGGTGTCCGCTGTGAATGCGGTGATGCTAAAATAGGCTTGCCCAACAGAGGCCAGTCTGATGTCTTGGGTTGTATTAGCAGGACAGAGACGATCGAAGACGGAGAGTAGCCACTCACAGCGGGCTGTGGCCAGCACGACAGGGGACCGGTAGTAAGACGGCACCAGAAGAAGCTGAACAGCAAGCCGATAGATAGAGCCGCTCAAGCCGACAGCACGACGCTCACAGACCGACAAAGCCACCGCAGACAACCCTGCACAGCCTTGCTCTGCGTCCTTCTAGGCTTGTACATCGCTAGCGACACATGTGCTCCGCCTCACCCGGGGCTGTGCTGTTCCTGGGCTGCAGCAGTAGTGGCCGCTGGGGTTGGGGCCGAAAGTGTCCGACAACTCTGGCGGCGTGTGAGGCTTGAGATGGAAACAGGTTTCTGTGAAAGACGATTACGAGCAAGATGTACCAACTTTGTACGCACTTTTGGCAGTAGCGCAGTACTTCTGGCAGTAGCTCACAATGCTCCTTCCCACCATACGAAGTATGCCTCTGTGGCGGCAGGAGCACTTCGCGACCTGACCCATCTATGGGGAAGGAACGAGTGCCAGTCAAGTCCCGTGTCCCGTGATTCATATTGTACAACTCAGTACTCTGATTCTTTCTTCCCGAGATGTCCTAACAACGACTCAGGCTATCATCGCTGATACGGAACGCTCTGCGATGGATCGACGTCCGTTGGCAGTCGCG
This sequence comes from Grosmannia penicillata, assembly GCA_002778075.1. NCBI lineage: Eukaryota > Fungi > Ascomycota > Sordariomycetes > Ophiostomatales > Ophiostomataceae > Grosmannia > Grosmannia penicillata. The sequence continues at coordinate 1,418,383 of PCDK01000011.1, forward strand.
CGCTTAGGGCCAGAGGACACACATCAAGGTAGTACACCATTCAAGTGAAGAAGCACCTGGGGCAATCCATCAGCCAGAGTCGAGCATAGATGGAATGGGCTTATGCAGGTTTCCGGTGCAGCCTGTTTGCACCCCCTTCTTCTCTCTGCAGCTCTCATTCGCCCAGCCGCTCGGTTACTTGCTCAGGTACTTCATAGATGCAGCCATGGATTGACGGCCCATATTGAGCGCACACATTGCCGTAGGTTTGGATTGAGGCCAGAGAGGTGGCCATACTTGCGGCCTGTCTAGCCTTCTGCTTTTGCAAACAGATCACTTCTTTCTTGTCCTTTACAATAACGATACAGCCGGCCAGACACGCAAAAAACATGCCAAAGAACAAAAAGAAGCGAGCATCTAGGCCAGGAATTGCCCTTCGAAATAGTTTCGGCTCAAGTTCGACTGGCCCGCCTCAGCCTGAGTACGACAAGCTGCTCAAACGTTTCTACGAACCGCTGATTCTTCTCGACAGTCTGGGCAGAGTTCGCGGTAACCACTACCGGGCTACCAGTGATGCAGGCCCGACTCAAGTTCGTCGCCAGTTTCAAGATGATCTAGCATTTCTCTGCGAGTACAAGAAAGGTGGCAGTGCATGCACGGCCATCGGACTGGAAGAAAACCCGGAACGCTTCGTCTTCTGGGTCGCCGCCAATTACAACGCGTCCAAAAAAATTGCCCCATTTCTTACGCGCACCCTAGAACGTTTGTCTACTATTATGAGGTCTACGGGTCCAGAAAGACAAGCCAACGAGGAGGACCTCATAGAGACGTGCCTGACATATGCCAGAGTGAAGGTGAACGGCCAAAGAAGATTCATGAAAATCCATGTCCGCCATGTCAGGAAACGACTGCAAGCTCAAGATATGGCACACGAAGTAGAGCTTGTTGACTGGCTACGGATGTTTGAACAGCTTGACGACGGTCCGTCTTTATGTCGGCGGGCATATGAGACAAGAAACTCCGACCCCATGCAGAGGCTCAGGAACTTGGATCTGAGCTGTCCCTCTGACAGGCCAATGGAGCGGCCAACAGTGGCTAAAGCGGTGCATTACATTGGCAGGCTTGCCGACCATATCCGCGTGCCAGAGCGCGTCCTCCAAAATCTTCCGCAGCTCGAGCGGTTTCTTGAGAATTCCATGTCCGTCTCAGTTCAGGTTGTCCCTAAAATGCCGTGCGTGCCACAGCCTGAAGCCGACCACCTCACTACTTGCAAAGGCATAAGCAATCCTACAACTTTGAATGTGACAAATGAGCTGTACCAGGCTCTTGAGGAGATGGACAGAAAGCACAGTTTGTCGGTGAAAATGGAACAGCGATATAGTCGCAAGAAAAAGATGCGCGTCCATGCCGAGATTCAGGTTCTCGAGTACTTCCACAGCCACCCGCAGAACAAGTGGGTCGACGATGATCGCTACATTGGCTGTAGCAAGCCTGCCTGCTACTGCTGCGGGCTGTACTTTCAACACCACCCGGCCCAGCCAGTGAGGCCGAGTTCGCACCAGACGGTCTACCTTGCCTGGGGACCCCCACTGCTGCCTGGACGGGAACATGACAACTGGTATTGCCACCAGCGGGATATCCTCAACAAGATGCTTTCAGACATCCGAGAGGATGCTATAAGGCAGATCCGAGAGAGAGAAGGTCCACGGACGAGGCACGCAGACTCGCTTACTGGCTTCACAAGCATCCAATCGGACAATGCATCAGAGGACACATTCGAAACTGAAGGCGGGCGCTCGCTCCGTGGCGACTTGGCTACTGATTCTGAGCCTTACGACAGTCTTCTCGATCCCTTGGCAAGAATTCCTGGCGAACGCTCTGGCACTTCCGTAGCCGGCCTCGACGTGATTTTGGGTGAAAACTCGCCTTTGCTCCATAGGTCTGAGGGAGACGAAACTGTAGATGATTGCGATGCAACCAACTCTAGTTTGGCACGGAGTATTTGCTGTGTGATATTGTAGCCATCGTATTCAGGTGCAACTTACAAGGCGTTTATCTGAATTCATCGGTCTACCTATTCTGCTGGTTCTGGGGGCGCACTGGTTATATTGGCAAGATTGACAGTGTTAGGATATCACGAAGAAATTGGAACAGTATGATTTCTCAATTTAATCCCATACAAGGAGATTGAGAACAAAGAGTGTATCCAGAATCAAATAATCAAACAGATTCAAGAGAACCGGCAGAACAGCCCATAAAGGCATGCAGAATCGAATAGAGGCCAAGTCAGTCCTGCCTATCAATCTGTCAAAGTGCCGCCTCAGGGTCTGCTGGCGCCCTGCTGGCCGCCTTGGCCTTGTTGTCACGAGGCCGGCCGTGCAAAACGGCTCTGCCGAGGAGAGTCCGGCCGAGGAGAGTCCGGCCGAGGAGAGTCTGGCCGAGGGAGCGTTTCGGCTGCGCTTCGGTGCTCTGGCGGTGTGTGCCGCGGGCTTCCAGCTTGGCCTGGGGCTGCGAGCTGGCGCCGGACTTGGCGTGCTCCGGGCCGACGACAGCAGAGCCGGCACCGGGCTCGTCCCAGAATTGGTTGGTGCTGTCGCGGCCGTGTAGGAGGTCGAGGAGGGTGGCCCGCAAGGGGCGGCGGTTGGTGTAGCCAGGCCCCGTGATCTCGGAGCGGCCGTCGCGCGCGAGGTAGGTCTTGGTGGACGCAGGCAGGTAGCGGCTCGGGTGGCGGGCGTTGAGCAGGGCCATGTTGGCGAGCATGAGCGAGGCCTCGAAGACGTAGAAGAACCACTCGTAGCGCAGCAGCGGGCTCAGCGTCTGCGTGTCCACGTCGCGGCGGACACGCCGGTCGGCCACGGTCCAGTACTCGACGACGTGGTAGACGGTACGCACCATGAGCAGCACCGTGCTGACGCAGAGAGTCGGTAGGGAGCCCGAGACGCGCGCGCTGCGGAGGCCGGCGGCCCCGAGGCGGCGGTGGAAGGTGGCGGCGAGTACGAGAAGGGCAGCAAGGCCGACGATCTGCAGGAGCATCGAGGCCTTGAGCAGGGCGCGGCCCATCGCCTGGGCGCTGTGCGACAGGGTCGGGTTGGCGCTGTAGGCGGCGCCGACGCCGTTGAGGATCTCGACGATGCTCGCGAGAGCGCTCAAGGTGGCGAGGACGCGGCCGGGATGCGTGGGCGAGAGGTGGGGGACGTAGTAGAGGATGCGGCCGAGGACGTAGCAGTTGGCGAGCCCGAGGAGGGGGGGCGCGGCGTAGACGAGGCAGGTGGTGGCAATGTAGATGCCGACGCTGTCGTAGTGAAAGGCCCCGGCCTCGCGGACAGCAAAGCCGGCGGTGAGGATGGCGCCGCAGACGACGTAGAGGCCGCTGAGGTGCCAGGAGCGGTAGTGCCGGCACTGCCAGCCATGCACGAGGGTGGACGCAAGGAAGGCGACGGCGAAGAAGACGGGAGCGCCCTTGTTGGGGGCATAGACGAAGATGCTGCCGTCGACTGCAGGTCAGCATACGGTGACGGGCAGGGAAGAGATGAAGAAAGGAAGCAGGCAAGAGTGTGGCGAGTAGAGCCGAATGTAGAAGGGACCGCCAGAACACGCACCAGCCTGTCCGTCCTCCATTGCGGCGGTTAATACGTGAAGACGAACCGGAGGAAATCAACGAAACGAAGACAACACCAAAGAGAGGTTATTGTCCAACGGGGCTGTTGACCAGCCGAGACAACAACACACGCTGCGGGATGGTCCCTTTATACGCGTTCATCTTTGCTCTTGAGCGTACAACGGAAGTCCCACAAGACACAGTCGTAAGTCGGTTGCATCATGTTCTGCTCTTTGCTGTCTGCCTGCTGTTGCTGAAGTACGTTCAGCAACACGACTGGCCAATCAGGCGCTGAATCTGACAGGGCCGAGCGGCTGGCCAATCGCATTGTCCGATGCAATACGCATGTCACTGCGCTACTGCTTGGCGCTAGTTAAGCGGCAGAGGGATCGCTCGGCTGTGATTGGCCGGGAGAGCCATACGAAGTACGAACGAAGCAGTTGACGCAAGGACCAGATCGACTCTGTCCTTATCTTTCTGAACGGCTCGTTCCAGCACAGTGGAAGAAAAATGACGGAAGCTAGGAGCGGAACGCTGGTAGTTGGCGAGTTGACGCGGCCGGCACGACGGTACTTTCAGCCAGTTGGCGTCTCAAGTGAGATATCACTCTGTCCGAGTACTCGAGGCAAGGATCACCAGCTGCAGGTCCGCCGTTTCCGTGGCACTTTGATGGTTGAGTGCTACCCAGACATCACCGCGGTTCAGCACGCCTCCCACCGCCCACTCTTTCCGCCGTCCTTGAGCACAACGCGCAGCCCGTCCACGCGCATGCCCTTGTCGACAGCCTTGCACATGTCGATGATGGTCAGCGCCGCCACGCTTGCGGCCGTCAGCGCCTCCATCTCCACGCCGGTCTTGCCCTCGCAGCGGACGGTAGCGCGGATGTCCACACAGTCGGCCGCTCCGTCGGCGTCTGCCGTGCCCACCCGCAGGTCCACGTCCACGTGCGATAGCAGCAGCGGATGGCACAGCGGCACGAGGTCCGACGTGCGCTTCGCGGCCATGATGCCCGCTATGCGTGCCACGCCCAGCACGTCGCCCTTGGCCATCGCGTTGGCACGAACGAGCGCGGCGGCAGCCGGGGCCGCGAAGCACACGCGGCACACGGCGGCGGCGGTGCGCGCGGTCACGGCCTTGTCGCCGACGGGGACCATGTGCGCGGTGCCCGCGGGGGAGACGTGGGTGAGGCGCGGAACAGGGCGGATCGTCGCTGTCTTTGCTTCGTTTTCCGACGTTGTTTCTGCCGCAGCGGCAGCGCCTGGCAGCCCGTGGGTGTCCAGGCCAGTTGCCGATCGGCCGTCCTTTGTAGAGTAGGCTCTGGCCTGTGACGTCCATGCACGCAACGGTGGCGCCGAGGCGAGTGCCGAGAGAAAAGGCGGGCGTCTCGGACGGAGGGCCCAGGAGGGGACGAGGGAATCGGCGCGTGTCGGGGGATCTGCCCAGATGTACATGTAAGCCGGCTGCTTTGATTCCGTGGCCTCCGCATGACTGCCGCACCTACACCCACCTGTCTGCGGTCTGTTCCATTCCGGCTTTCCGTCCTGGCGCTTCTGCTGCCGGCGGAAGGGGAGCAGATCGTCCCCCAAAGCAAGCAGTGGACTACCCACCTATCAGGATCATCGGCCGGTTCTCCATGTGCTCGAGCTCGCCCATGCCGGCGTGGCGCTCCTTCTTGCGCTTCACGGCCATGCCGATGACGTCGAGCAGCTCCGCGGCGTTGGGCAGCGCGCGGCTCAGCGGCAGGTCGACGTCGGTGTCTGTGCAGCCGGCGGCGTCGCGGGCGTCGCGGGTGAGGGCGGCGAGGGCGGCATCGTCGATGGGCTCGCCGCCGTTGGCGCGGCGCAGGATGTCGCGCAGCGAGACCTCGGCGTTGCCAAAGAGGCAGACCTTGAGGCTGCCGTCGCTGGTGATGCGCAGGCGGTTGCAGCCGGCGCAGAAGTTGCTGGTCATGCTGGTGATGAAGCCGACGCGGCCGGCGAAGCCGGGGACCTCGTAGGTCTTGCTGGTCTCGTGGGGGCCGTTGTGGCGGTCGTCGACGGCGGCGCGGCGCAGGGTCGGGTAGGCGGCGCGCAGGCGCTGCAGCATGGCGCGGAAGGGCAGCATGGTGGCCTGGCGCCAGCGGTTGCCGCCAAAGGGCATGTACTCGATGAAGCGCACCTCAAGCGGGTGGTCGCGGGTGAGGGCGACAAAGTCGGCCATCTCGCCGTCGTTGACGCCGCGCATGACGACGCAGTTGATCTTGAGCCGCACGGCGGCGCCAGCGGCGTTGAGCGCCAGCAGGCGGTCCAGGCTGCGGCGCACGGCGGCGAGCCCGTCGCGCCGCGTCATCTCCCGGAAGCGCGCCGGGTCCAGCGTGTCGAGGCTCAGGTTCACGCCCGTCAGCCCGGCCTCGACCATGGCGTCCAGCTTGCGGTGCAGCGCCAGCCCGTTGGTCGTGAGGCACAGCTCGCGCAGCCCGCGCCGCCGCAGCCCGCCCAGCTGCCGCATCAGCGGCACAATGTCGCGGCGCACCGTCGGCTCGCCGCCCGTCAGCCGGATCTTGCGCACGCCCTCGCCCACAAACGTGTCCGCCAGCAGCACCACCTCGGGCGTCGTCAGCATGTGCCGCGCCGGCGACAGCGGCACGCCCTCGGGCGGCATGCAGTACACGCACCGCAGGTTGCAGCGCTCCGTCAGCGAGATCCGGAGGTAGTCGTGCTGCCGCCGGAATGTGTCCGTCAAGAAGTCCGAGAACGGCCGCGCATCCGGGAGCGACCGGGCCTTGGGCGCCGGCCCGGGGCCGCCGATGCTGGCTGGGTCTATGGCGACGCCCGGCGCTCCGGCGGATGGCACCGGTACTGCCGTCGCGACACCGCGCCGTCCGGTCGTCGCCGGCGTCGTCGCCGTCGTCGCCGGCCACCAGAGCTTCGCCGTCGTGGTCCCGGCCTGCGACAGTCGGCAGCCTCTGGAGCGCAGTGCCATTTCGGCCGCCAAGTGTGCCCTCATTGGAGCCACTGCGTACCGCATATGTCGGCCTGTTCTGTGTATGGTACTCTGTCGTGCGTCATGGGAAGGATTGGTGCATTCGAAGTGGACGAGGCAACTCTGCAGCCAACAAGACGTCAGAATTACTCATCCGCGCGATAAGGTACAGTGCGGAAGACACGTGATCGCATGTCGCAGTCTAGCCCGCATATGGACATTTCATTGTAAACACGGCAAGAGCCTTTGAGCAACCCCGCGCCTGCCTCCAACTGCTGCACGACGATGCATTATTAGCGTATCGTGAGATGGGAGCTTTGGCTTCACATATGCAGCACCCAACGCGCAGAGGATCGCACAAGGACGGCACGCAGCCCCAGCCCCAGCGCCAATCGCCTCCGCGCGGTAGGAGACACGCCGACTGCCAGTGCAACCACACCGCAGGCCGCGGACGTGATGCGCTTCTCGCAGGCCTTCCCTTGTAAGTTTGCAACAAAGAGCTTCAATTTCAGCGCAGTTTTCCTTTCTCCATTCTCTTTCCCTTCTCGCCCTGCCGCCCAACCGTTTGCCCGTCTGCCTCTCACGCTGATCCGTACAGCTTCGCTGCACGCGCAGCCCAGCCCGGATGGCCGGCACGTGGCCACTCTGCTGCCCTCCGGCATCCACGTCCGGGCCGTCGACGACCCTCGCAATGTCGTCCACGTCGTGGATTGGAAGCCCGAGCTGACCTCGCTCTCTGACGCTGCCGTCGTGGGCTTCCAGTGGTCCCCTTCGTCGCGCCGTCTGCTGGTGGCCACGCCCGACCTGGTCCTGGTCGCGGCCGCCCTGCCTGCCGCTGCCGCGGCCGCCGAGACCGCAGATGACGCGGACGGCAGCCTATCGCGGCCTTTCCGGGCTGCCATCCACAACCCCTCTGGCCTGGCCGCGAGTCGGCCGGCATTCGTTGGCTTCGGTCCCGAGGACGACCTGGTGTGCCTCTGCTCGGCTCTCGGCATCAAGTTCTGCCTCTTTGATTTGCGCTCCGGCAAGACGGCAGAGATTGCCAACCCCAAGCTCTACACACCGTCCTCCTATGCCCGCGGCTTCTCCTTTCGCCCTCGCACCCATCACATCGCCCTCCTGACCCGCACGGCCGGCAAGGACTGGATCAGCGTCCACAGCGCCCGCAGCACTCCCCACGCGCCGGCCGCCACCGTCGTCGCCTCCTGGGAGCCTGACACGGTCGACGCGAACGGCCTCGTCTGGACCCCCGACGGCAAGTGGCTGGCCGTGTGGGAGTCGCCTGCCCACGGCCACAAGGTGGCCTTTTACACACCCGACGGCCACCTGTTCAGGGTATGGACGTCCGCTGTTCCTGTGCTTCCTGTGGCGTCCAAGCACATTGCCAGCGGCAGCGGAGACCCGGGCGACACACCCGTGCCGCCGCCCTCTCCTTCAGATGCCTCCTTGGCTGCGGGCGTGAAGCTCGTGCACTTCTCCGTGGACGCCCGCCTTTTGGCGGTTGCTGATGCCAGCCGGACTGTCCGCATTCTCGACATGGCTGCCATCGTCGAGGTCAGACGCCTCCTGCATCCATCCACACTCAACCCGCAGGTGCATCCTGCTCTCAAGGTATGCTTGCGGCTTGTCCGCCACTCCGCGCGCCGTGATGTCAAGGACTGCGGGTTCCATGCGTGGCGGCTGCTGCTGCCCTGCCACCGCGCATTTGCGTCGATGCAACGCCCGTTGCGGCTGCACGGAGACACATGATCGGCTAACACGCGGCTCAACCGCCCAACAGGTCTGGCAAGAGCAGGTTGCCGTCCACCCGGATGGCCCTGCCCGCACCCTCGTTGAAGCTACGCAGGCAGTTCTGCCCCCGGACCGAGCCTCTGCTGCTGGGTCTGACGCTGCTGCGTTGGCATCGGGATGCTCCCTTTTGGCCTTTGATGGCTCGGCGACCCTGCTGGCGACCCGGCTCGATGAAGCCCCGTCCACCGTCTGGGTCTGGCACGTCGGCACGTCGGCCTTGCTTGCTGTTTTCATGTTCCACGCCAGCGTCTCGGCATTGGTGTGGCACCCCGACGCACTGCAGACTCTGCTCGTCACATGCGAGGGCGACCAGCACCGGGGGCTTGCGCTTGCCTGGAACGCTCCTTCGGGGACCCCTGGAGTCGTAGACTTTGCGCAGACGTGCCTCCGGACACCCCGCAACCCTGCGTCTAGTCCGCATGCAAGGCCGACATGGCTGCCTCTCCAGGGTGTCCCGCCGACGCTCTTCTATTCGGATGGCCGCGAGTTCGGCTTTGCCACCCTGGATAGCGCCACAGACGACGGCAGTGTTCTTCCGCTCCCACCGCTGCCGTGGCCCGAAGCAGGGGCCAACCCACCCTCTGCCTTTGCCGGCGCGCTTGGGAGCCGTCTGCAGCAGCATCAGCTGCGCATCGAGTCGCCACTCGAGCTCGTGCCCACCGATGCTAGTTCGGAGGGAGAGAGTGAGCCGGACGATACCTTTTACTACAAGAAGGACGGCTGAAAATAAACGGATGCCTCTGATTGCCACGACACAGCACCGGCATTGCCGCGTAACTAGACGGACACCGCGGTCCGCCAGCGGTTTGGTATATGCAATGTCACTGTGGCTGCATGGTCTGCATGGTGTCCAGACCCTTGGCCACCTCTACTATTCAATAGGGAACTGAAGAGTTTCAACGGGGGCGACTTGCCCCCCCCCCCCCCCCCCCCCCAGCAAGTCGAAACCTTTAATAAAGCCGAGATTCCGAGAAGGGAAGCCTACATGCGCCCCAAAACGTGCAAGAACGCCGAGAATGCTCGATACTTGTCTAAAGGGACACTGAAAACACCGGGAAAAGTGCGTGGCCATACGCAGGATACAACAGCGCTAGCCAAAGCCACGGCCTGACCGAACCGTGCCTGGGCCGGTCCGCTCCTCAGTTCGTACCAAGTTGGTACATTTGTTGGGAGGGGCTAACAAGGCCGATGCTACAAAGCTTGCTCTTCTGCTTGGCGCAGACCGGGCGCCACTGCGGACTCTGCTGCCGAACGTGCCGACAGCGGGCTCACATGCTCCTGCTCGGACGCCTGGACACTTGCTCGGGGACGAGCGACTCTTCTTATGCTGCCTGGTGGGTGCAACGTGGGGGACAGCGGTTGGCTCAGATGTGATCGAGTGCAGACCGACAGTTAGCAAGGACGTGCTTTTTGCGGCAGCCAGCAAACCGGCACATGTGCACTTCTCGCGGGCCAATCAAGGGCAAGGCTACCCTCCCGACATGCAGCATCAGCAAGAACCCTGCAAGCCATCTATTGGCCATTCCGTCTGCGAGGTCGCTTTCGCGAGCGGTCCTCGCGTCCATGTCAGAAGGATGGTGTTCTGCCCCCCTCGGCCACAGCGCGAAGCGAGACGACTCGGAATACAGAGGCCAGACTTCCGGGCCTCGGCCCATCTCGCCCCTTCTGGTTTGTGGGGCGATGCCCAGTATGGACGTGTGCAGCATTCGCAAGCAGCTGCAGCCGATGCGACATGCGAACGCCATGGCGACAGGATACATGTGGCTGCATCTGGCCGGTCGCTGCCAAGTAGCACGAAAGCACCCAGACGACGTTGCATACAGAGTATACAAGAACGACAACGCGGAGGCTTCTTTCGGACATGGCCAGAGCCGCTTTTGGCTGTATAAACATGACAGATCAGCTTTCAGCGACTCTAGGACTCGCTAAGACTCGACAATATGCAGTTCTTAAGCGACAAGGCCTATCAAGGGAACCTGTGGTTTGGTCTGGCAGACGCAAAGAGCTATGGTCTTTTTCGGTCTTGACGGCTGTCAAGCGTGTTCCGGTACCATTATACGAGGCTAACTCGACGGCAATGTTACTACAGGCCTCTCTACAAGTACTCCTAGCACATTGCCTCAGACATGGAGCCCCAATTGGCCTATTGGGCTCTCCTGGAGGAAGAAGAGTCTTCCGCTGCGAGCTCTTCCCATTCTGTCCCTTTTAAGAACAGACTAGGTCCGGGCATCGTCCAGTCTAAGCTCAGCAGCACTATTTCGGAAGCCCCTGAATGAAGGAGTAGCAAGCTCTAGTTAAGACAGCCAAACCGTTAACTGGCCCTAGCCTCTAAGCTTCAAGTCTGTGATTTTGCTTCGAAGCCCCTCTGAGTATGTGAAAATAGCGGACTGCGCGGAACAATTTGCCATGTAGATGGGTGACTGATTTATTTCTTCTTTTTCGTCCTGTTCTTTCTCTTCGTGCTTATTTCTGATTCTGTCGCCTGACTGATTTCCTCCAGGAAACACCTTCTCCAGACCAGTGTCAAAGGAGCCCACGTATCGTTCTGTCGGCATCGACATGGCCACCGAGACACACAACGGCTCAGCGGGCCAACATCAAGGGAGCGCGTTTCCTTATGTGGGCGGCGGCTTTCGGGAGGCCCGCAGCCGAGGCCCGGAAGCGCTTCCCACAGACGCTTCTGCGGTCTACGGCATGCCGGCCGCGGCCGAGTTCATGGTGCCCGAGGGCTACCCCCCGTACGCCGGCGACATGTACGGGGCTGCCGGGGGCTACGGCGACGAGTATACGCTCTTCTACCCCGACGGCGACGAGCGGGCGTATGCAGCGTATCCGCACTATGGCCGGGGCGGCGGCGACCAAGAGTACGACACGGAGGCGTCGGGAAGCGTGCAGGGAGTGCTGGCGGACGGCGCGGCAGACGCCGGCGCGGCGAATGCAGACTGGGCGATGAACTGCAAGGTGATTGTGAAGCAGCTGTCGCGGCACGCGAGCCGCGCGGAGCTGGAGGAGTTTCTGTGCCAGCGGGCCGGCGGGCGGCACATGCTGCAGGAGGACATCCGGTTTCCGCGGCTCGCCAACCACGGGCAGATCCAGCACGCCTTTCTGCTGTTCCGGAGCCACGCGGACGCGGCGGCGGCCATCCGGCGGCTGGACAGGGCGGTGTTCCACGGCATGCAGGTCGAGGCGCGGTTCTCGGTCGACAGGGTGGTGCCCGTGCGGGACGGCAACGGCCGGGACGTGGACGGCAAAGACGGCAAGGACGGCAAAGACGGCAAGGACGGCAAAGACGGCAAAGACGGCAAAGAGAGGAAGCGGGAGGGCGGTGATGCGGGCGAGCGGCCGCTGATCGTGGACGGCAGCTCCGACTACGGGAAAGCGCGCAGAGTGGCGCTGCCGGCGGCGGCGGACAAGGCCAAGGAGAAGCCGGGGCGGCCGCACCGGTCCAAGAAAGGCAGCTCGTCGACGGCGGGCAAGTCGCTGGCGGCGAGACAGACGGGGCACGAGGAGCCGAGAGGCACGCCGTCGAGCGGAAACGGGGGGCAGCAGAGACGCAAGTAACGGCAGTTTCTTGGGCGGGGGCAGTAGCTTTTCTTTTCGTCTTCTCTTTTCTTCTTTTCTTTTCTCTTTTCTCTTTTCTCTTTTCTCTTTCTGTTTCTGATTTCCTTTTCTCTTTCTATTTCTGATATCCTTCTATCTTACTGTCTCTTTCTTTCACTCCCCCTCTTCTCTTCTTCTTGGCAGAGTATCTTGGCAGTAAGCTGAGGACCAATAGACTTGGCGTCGAAACGACTGCCATACGGACCTGCAAGAACTGCTTGTTGCTTGACACTGCTATTACGTATGGAGTATATACACGGCGGCTCGTCGCCGACAGGACCGAGGCCATGCGTCCTCCTCAAGCACCAGGCTTGGTCGAGGAGCAGGCGCAAGGTCCGCTGGCCGCTCTACGAAGTATGCATCTATGTACATGTTCTGCGGATGAGGTTGGATGGATTGCGGCTGGACACAGTCGCGATGAGTGCTTGGTGGCATGCGGAAGGACGCAAAGAGAAGAAAACAAAAGAAACAAAGACAAGACCATTTCGCCGCCCATGTTTTCCGTCCGAACCCAAACGCCTCCGTCCAGCGCAGCAAAAGCAGGACGCGCTTCCGTTTTCTCCGGCGCCCGTTCGGCCGACAAGCCGCTGTCACGGGCTATTAGCAGAGGCGCCCTGTTTCTCTTTGTTGTTGCCCTTCTGCTCTTGCTGTTGCTCCTGCTCTCCTGCCCTTCTGCTTTGATCTCGTCTATGTCTTCATCCCCGCGATCGCCGGCACCGTGTCGGGCCGCCGCGGCTCCTGGCCGTCGTCCACCATCATGGTCAGCCGCTGCTCCTCGGGCATCGGGTGCGGCACGGCCAAGGTGTTTCCGGCGGCTGTGCCGCTCGTGCTCTGCTGCTGCTGGGCGCGGCGGAGACGGCCGGTTTGCTGGTTCACCCACGACGACACGGTGCGGAAGCGGGCGGGCTGGTCGTCACTGGCCTCGGTGTAGACGGTCTCGCGGCGCGTGCTCATGTGGCGGGAGCGCATCCAGGAGAAGCGGCCGGGACCGCTGCTCCGGTTGGCCGGCGGCTCGAGGCCCTGGCTTTGGTAGTGGTCGGGGGTTTGGGGTTGATTTTCGTTTTCGTTCGGGGTCGGGACCTGGCCCGGCAGCAGGATCTCGCCGTCGCCAAAGCCCGACGACAGCGACGACAGCTCGGACACGCGGTTGACCTGGCGCTGGGCCGGGTCGTAGGCGTCGGAGGGCTGGCGCGCCAGCTGCGACTGGTTGTAGTAGGGGTCGGGCATCAGCGAGCGCAGGGTGCCGCTGTTGACGTCGCTGATCTGCGGCGCGTGCTGCGGCTGGTACTGGGGCGTCAGCAGCGTTGGCTGCGGCGGCGGCGGCGCGTAGACCGGGGCGAGGCCGGGGGCGAGGCTGACCGGCGGCGGCAGCGCCGGGTCGAGGCCGATGCCGCTGCTGTAGTAGACCGGCGGCGGCAGCACGGGCGCGGCGGCCATGCTCGGGCGGCTCTCGGACGGGTAGCGGACCTGCTGCATCGGCGGAGCGCTGGCAGTCGAGGCGGCGGTGCCGCGCTCGTTTGCGTCGTCCAGCGCCCGCCAGGAGGACTGGCGGCGGCGACGGGCGAGAAAGGGGATGGCGTCGGCGACGCGGTCCCAGAAGCGGCGCAGCGTGGAAACGGCGGCCGGGTCGCGGTCCTTCCGGCGGCGGCGGTGGCGGCGCACGCCGCGCCAGACGAGCCAGCCGAGGAAGCAGACAACGATGAAGGCGCCTGGTCAGTCAGCATGAGAACAACAAAACGTACGAAAATACAGGAGAACAAGAACACAGAACACAGAACACAGAACAGAACACGCACCGATCGAGCCGACAGAGATGAGGGCGCGCTCCGCAGCCGGGCCCAGCGGGCGGGCCTCGTCCTTGGAGCTGCGGTGGTCGCCGTCGCCGTCGCCGGCGTCGCTGGCGGTCTTGTGCTTCTTGTCCTGGCCCTTGGGCCTGGCGGTGGCGGTGGCGGTGGCATTGAAGCTGATGCTGTCGGCGGCGGCGAGGGGGATGACGGTGGAGACGACGGGCGCGGTGGTCAGCAGGGGGACGTAGCTGGTGACGATGGAGTCCTGGACGGTTAGCAGGCCGTGATAGCAGACAGCCGACAGCGACAGCCGACAGCCGACAGCAGACTTACCGGGCCGGTGGTGAGGATGGTGGTGATGATGGGGGCCAGGACGGCGGTCGGGGTGAAGAACTGCTGGGCGCCGTTGCGGACGGCGGAGGGGGAGGGGGATGCCAAGGAGGAAGACGGCGAGAAGGAAGCCGAAGAGGAGGCTGAAGACGAAGCCGCAGAGGACGACGACGAAAAGGTAGAGGAAGAAAAAAACGACGAGGAAGACGAAGACAACGATGACGACAACGTGGCGGGGCCGACGGCCGGCAGCGCGGTGACGGTGATGGCCGGCGCGTGGACGGTGGTGGTGGCCGGCGCGGGCGGGACGGTGGCCGGGACGGCGATGGGGTTGGCGTTGCCGATGGTGTCGTCGACGTCGTCGATGTTGTCGTGATGGTTGTGGTCGTTGTCGTGAAAGTCGCGGTTGTCGCGGTGGCTCTTGCCGTTGCGGTCGCGCGTCCGCAGCGCTGCCGGGCCGTTGCAGCTGCCAGCGTCATGGCCGAGGCGGCAGCGCCGGCTGGCCTTTTGTCGGCGGGCGTCGATGCGCTGGCCGAGGGCGTCGCGGCCGGCGTCCTGCGCTGCCGCTGCCGGCGCCATGCCCTCCCGTTGCATGCTACTGTGCGATGGCCGCCAGGTTGTCCGGTCCCACGTCTGTGACGGGTTGTGGCGTGGCGATCGTTGACAGCGAAGTGGCGAACGAGAGCCAGCGAAGTTGGGAGAAACGAGAGCCAGAACAGACCGAGACGAGACCAAACGGACCAGAGACGGCCTATCTAAACGACAACACCAAACGAAGGACCTGCCAGAAGAAAAGAAGGACGATGCAAGTGACTCCAGGAAACGTTGCGCTGCCGGTGAAGAGATGTCGAGGCCGGCCTCGCGAGAAGAAACAGAAGAGAGCTACGAGAAGGACAGCAGAACGAAGCAGAACAGGGCAAAACGAACAAGGCCAAGAGAGCCATCGAGAACGTGAGGAGGGGACGCGAGGCAAGGCGAGGCAAGGCGAGCGACGAGCGGAGACCAGGGGGGTGACGGCAGATGGCCGATGGAGACTGGCTCCGGCAAAGGTGGTACGTCGTGGTGTAGCAGCACGGTCGATCCGCCTTTCGGGCTGGCGCGGTCAGGGGCTGTAAGCATGGAGTACGGAGGCAGTGGAGAAGGCATGAGGCAGATGTCAGTATTACGGGTACGAGTACGAGTATGTACAGTGGACCAAGAGGCAGAAAGTACGTATTCGTGAAGCAGTTGTGTACTTTGTTAGTGAAGCAGTTGTACTATGTTAGTAAAGCGAGCTGTACGAGTGCTTTGAATAGTAAGCAAGCTGTGTACTTATTGAAGCAAGCTGTACTGAATCGGAAGCAAGTTGTACTTTGAATAGTGAAGCAGTAATATGTTCCAACTAGATGGCGATAAAAGACTGCGAGTGAAGGCTACGGCAGCGGCCAGTTACGGCTATCGCCATGTCAGCAGGCTACGCCGCGACGACGGCTCTGACGTACGCATCACTCCGTACGACGCACTGCCGGCAAGCAGGATTGCGCGAGGCAGACTCGCGGAGAAGCGGAGCTGCTGGTGATGGACTGGCGAGTCGTATTGTGTAGATGTAGGCACGGAGACTGCATCTACGGAGTACTGAGTACAACGTATCCTGCATACGGAACGTCTATCCTGCGTACTCGTAATCATAGAATACAATCACTCGATCAGCCTACGGAGCGTCGTACAGCAGTCCTCATACTGGGTCTGTCACGAACCATACGACACCAGCCAGCAGGGATCGCCGCGTCTCAGGCCAGGTCTCGGGTTTCAGATCGGCCTGGCCGCGTCGGAGCGGCAGGGGTCCCGGACAGGGGCAAGACGGACCCGCTGCCGACCGCGCCAGCTGGCAGCAGCTGGCCTGTTATCTCCGACTCCGTAATATCAAGGCCAAGCGAGCGCTGCACGTACAGCATGCTCTCGCTAACCGCGCCAGTCGCTGCCCGCGCCGATAAGCCGTGCTACGACTCCCTCGTCTGCATCGGCGCTCAAAACCGCATCGCCGGCTTGCTCACGGCGCGTCTTCCGGACGGCGGACACCAACGTGTCTACTTACTACCGCGCGCCATGGACTTTGAGATCGCCAGGCTCGTCGAGGACGACATCCCGGGCGTCGTGTCCGCGATCCAGTAGGTTCGAGGCCAGGCCGCCGCGAGCGCTTGCTGACACGGCCGCAGGAACGCCTTTGCCGACGACCCGTTCAACCTGTGAGTGTGCTCGTCCTCCTTCTCCGTGCCGCGCTGACTGGCAGATGGGTGTTTGACCATGCCAAGGTGCGTACTCGTGCGTACGAAGCAGTCACGTGACCAACTCGAGCCTGACCTCCGCAGTTCAGCGCCGAGCGCAACTACGCGTCCCTGGCGTCGCGCTGCTACTGGGGCATGCGCAACGCCCTCTTCTACGTCGCCAAGGAGAAGGACACGCGCAAGATCCTGGGCGTCGGCATGTGGCTGCCGCCGCGGCCGGCCGTCCCCGCGACCTGGGCCGAGTGGTGGGAGGGCTGGCGGCTGTGGGCGAACCAGGTGGCCGTGAATCTGCGGTACGGCCGCGGCGGGCTGAATCTGAAGGTGAGTCGTGGTCTCGTGGTCTGGCTTCTCGTCGGTGACCTCTCAATGCCTGGATGGTTGCTGACCGGAAGCGCTACTACGTCTGGAAGGCGAACCAAGCCGCGGCGCAGGAGGCCATCTGGACCGACAAGCGCGGCTACTACTTCCTCAACATCATCGTGACCGTGCCCGAGGCGCAGGGCCAGGGCGTCGGCAAGCAGCTGATGGCCGTGGTCACGGACCGCGCCGACGCCGAGGGCATGCCGTGCTACCTCGAGTCGAGCAAGGCCGAGCCCAACATGGCCATCTACCAGCACTGGGGCTTCCGCTTCGTCAAGGAGATGGAGTGCGACGACGACGGCGCCCGCTGCAAGCTGTACTGCATGGTGCGCGACCCTCGGTAGGGGAGGAGGGCAGGAGGAGGGCAGGAGGAGGAGAGGAGGAGAGGAGGAGGAGAGGAGGAGGCGGAAGCAGAAGCAGACCAGAGCAACTAGAGCAAACATAAGAGAGCGGAGCGAGCACGACAGAGCAAGCAAAGCAAGCAAAGCAGAGCAAAGCAGAGCAAAGCAGAGCAAAGCAACGCAAAGGCCTGCCGCTGCACAGTGCTAGCGCAGACTCAGCTCGGCGTCTGTCCGACACCCGATATCGCTGGTGGGCCTGCAACGTGTCTGAGTAAGAGTGCGCGATTATCACTACGATACTCGGTCCGTGAGGCTCGTCTCCGCCGTGCATTCTTGAGCTGAACTTGATACGAAACGACTGCACGTCGTCTCGTCGATGAAGTACCTTGTAGTCAATAAAGAGTGCTTGCTCGCTCTTCCTACTGATTGCTGCATAATTTAGACATCTGCTATGTAATTCCGAGGATTGTCTTTGCAATAAAATTACGACCATGTCACGGGCGCCGACCGCGCCCTCGGCCCGCGCCCGCCGCACTGTGGGATCGGCCGTGCTGACTCATCCCGCCGGAGTATTCGCGGCATCCTGACGGCGAGAAAAGGCCAACCGCGCTAGCCCATTGGGGAATTCCCGGCTTATCGGAGGCGCCGCAGCCAGCGAATCAGAGGATGCGCCGCCAGAGCTCCCGGCGGAAAAAAATGGGCGAATCAGACGGGGCGTGCGCCCGCTGAAAATCTCAAAAAGCTCGAGAAAAAGCGCCCGCCTTGAGCTGGCAAATGCCCGCAGCCCTCGTGTCTCCTATCTCGCGGCCCTGCTCCTTGACCGCACCGCTCGCACGCCCAACCGCCGCCCGCCCGCCCTCCGCCCGCTCCGATCCATGGCGGCCCTGACCCCCGCCGCGCGCCGCGGCCTGCTGGCCTCGGCGCCGGCCCGCGCGCCGTTGTCGCCGGCCGGCCTCCGCGCCGCCGCGCCGGCCCAGCAGCAGCTGCGCCGTCTCGCCTCCGTGCCGGCTGCCAGCCGTCCGCGCGCCGTGGCTCGCGCGACGCGCGCCGTGTCGGGCCCGCGCTTCGCCTCCACGGACGCGGCGCCGGCGCCCCGGCCCAAGCGCCGCTTCCGCACGCTGCGCTGGATCTGGCGGCTGACCTACCTCTCGGTGCTCGGCGGCTTCGTCTACGTCGGCTACAGCATCTACGACGACCGCCAGCCCGGCGTCGAGAGCCCGCCCGACCCCAAGAAGAAGACGCTCGTGATACTGGGTGGGTGCTTTCCTCTGCCTGCCTTCTTGCCTTCCTCATCTTTCCCCGTCTTGCCGTTCCTCGTCCCTCCTCTAACCCTCCAGGCACCGGCTGGGGCTCCGTCTCGCTGCTCAAGAAGCTCGACACCGAGCACTACAACGTCGTGATCATCTCGCCGCGCAACTACTTCCTCTTCACGCCGCTGCTGCCCTCGTGCACCACCGGCCTCATCGAGCACCGCTCCATCATGGAGCCCATCCGCTCCATTGTGCGCGCCAAGAACGGCTCCGTGATCTTCTACGAGGCCGAGGCCACCTCGGTCGACCCCGACCGCAAGGTCGTCAAGATCCGCGACGACTCGGACATCCGCGGCGCCACCAGCGAGACCGAGGTGCCCTACGACATGCTCGTCGTCGGCGTCGGCGCCGAGAACGCCACCTTTGGCATCCCCGGCGTGCGCGAGAACTCGTGCTTCCTCAAGGAGATTGGCGACGCCCAGCGCATCCGCAAGAAGATCATGGACTGCGTCGAGACGGCCGCCTTCAAGGACCAGTCGCCCGCCGAGATCGACCGCCTGCTGCACATGGTCGTCGTCGGCGGCGGGCCCACGGGCGTCGAGTTCGCCGGCGAGCTGCGCGACTTCTTCGAGGACGACATCCGCAAGCTCATCCCCGACATCGCCGACCGCTTCCGCGTCACGCTCATCGAGGCCCTGCCCAACGTGCTGCCCATGTTCTCGCGCCAGCTGATCGAGTACACCGAGAGCACCTTCAAGGAGGAGGAGATTGCCATCCAGACCAAGACGCTCGTCAAGAAGGTCACCGAGACCGAGGTCGAGGCCGAGGTCACCCGGCCCGACGGCAGCAAGGAGCGCGTCTCCTACCCCTACGGCCTGCTCGTCTGGGCCACCGGCAACGCCCTGCGCCCGCTCGTGCGCGACCTCATGGGCCGCATCCCCGCCCAGAAGGACTCGCGCCGCGGCCTCGCCGTCAACGAGTACCTCGTCGTCCAGGGCGCCCGCGACATCTGGGCCGTCGGCGACTGCGCCGTCGCCGGCTACGCCCCCACCGCCCAGGTCGCCTCCCAGGAGGGCCACTTCCTCGCCCGCCTCTTCAACAACATGGCCCGCACCGCCGAGCTCGAGGCCCGCGCCAAGGAGCTCAGCGCCTCGCTCAACCTGCAGCCCGGCACCGACTCCGCCTCCGTCAGCCGCGAGATCGAGGAGACCGAGCGCCAGCTGCGCCGCGTCAAGGACCTCAAGCCCTTCCACTACTCCCACCAGGGCTCCCTCGCCTACATCGGCAGCGAAAAGGCCGTCGCCGACGTCGCCTGGTTCAACGGCAACTTTGCCTCCGCCGGCAGCATGACCTTTCTCTTCTGGCGCAGCGCCTACCTGTCCATGGTCTTTAGCAGTATGTCTTTTCAGCTTCCTGTTCCTCCGTACTGTTGTTTCTCCCGCTAACCGCCAGCCCGCAACCGCCTGCTCGTCATCAACGACTGGCTCAAGTCCAAGCTGTTCGGCCGCGACGTGTCCCGCGAGTAGGCGTCGCCGCACGTCGCCCAACGAGCGCAAGTTTCAAGTCATGGGGAGAGGCAGAGAGGCAGAGGCAGATAGGACACCTTTTCTTTGTCTAGATTCTCTTCTATCTCTTGTCTGTCGGTCTCGTCTCGTCTGCGGAGTCCGTCCTGTTCCTGCTTTTGCCGCACTCGTGCATACGTTGGAGGAACGCCACGATCATATAGACGAACGCCTTGGACATCTGCTCCATCGAGTTCAATGTACCATTTCCATTTACCTTGTGCGTCACATGTAGACCTGCACAACTCCGTCTACTCTTGTCACACGTGCACAAACTCCGTCTGCACATCCCAGGGCCCGTCCAGGCCCTGCGGCTTGCGGAACACCGTGATCCAGCTGCCGCCGTCCGCTTCTGCCCCGATGACCGCCGTGTGGATGCGCGCATGCTCCGGCAGATGCAGCGGCGGCTCGGCCCTGTATGGGCCGTCTCCCGGCAGCGGAAGCATGGTGAGGGGCGGTGCCGGCGTGGGCGGCCCCTCGCCAGCCTCTTCGCTGTCGCACAGTGCTTGACTGTCCAGATGTAGATCGGTCGGTTCTGTGCCGGCTTGGCTGTTTTCCACTGCACATTCGTCATGCGTGCCGTTTGTATCGCCATCATGATTCTGCGTGGGGTGCTTACTACATGGAATGTGCTCGCATGTGTCCGTCCCGCTCCCCACGTCATCCACGTCCTCTGCCGTGCCGTCCTCTTCAAACAGCTGGGAGTAGTAGCCGTGGCCGGGCGAGCGCGCACTCCACACTGCGTGCGGACTTTCCCACGACGCACAAAGGTCGTTCACGCCGCCAAAGAGAGGATCCAACAGGTACTGCTCCAGCGGGTTCGGGTTCGGGCAGAGCTGCTGCTCGTAGCTCAAAAGACGCGAGCTGCCCTCGGCGGTGGGCTCCCGTGACTCTTCCTTCTTCACGGCTGCCGCAGGCGTCTCCTCGATGGCGATGAGACGCGCAGCAATGGCACTCAGCGTGTCGGCGCGCCACAGGTTCTCGCGGCGGCCGCGGTTCCGTGTCAGCAGCCCGAGGGCCGCACGGCGCACCATGGCGTGGCGGCACTTAGTAGCAACAAAGTACAGGGCTGGAATGACGTGCGTCTCCAGCGTGAAGACGGCCGGACTGGGGCGGTCTTGACGCAAGGCGGCGCTGCTGCTGCCCGCGAAAACACGGTGGTGACGCTCTGCATCCAGAACAGACGCAGCCAGCGACACGACAGATGCAAAGGCAGCCAGGTGGTCGTCGAAGACCATCTCGGACCGGGAAAGCGCGGTGGCGAGCCAGACGTGGGAGATGTGCAGGTGGATCTGCAGGAGAGCCATGGTCGTGCTCAGGGCGGACGACGTGCCGGTGGCGGACTGGTTCACGTGGAAAAGCGAATGGGCAACACGCAGGCGCGCGAGCTGGACGCCGAGGCGGTGCTGCGTCTCTTCGAGGGCGTTGGTTTGCGGCTCGTCGTCCGTACCAGGTGAAGCTGGGCTCGAGGGCGAAGGAGCAGGCGCAGACGGGTATTTGATGCATCGCGCCTCTTGGGTGAAGCGCAAGACGGAGTCCATCAGTCCGTACAGGGCGGCCCGCAACGCGTGTATGGAGGTGAAGTCCAGGGTGTTCGGGGGGGGCGGAAGGTGGCTCTGGAGGGCGGCGGGCAGGGGGACAGGGTTGGCGCCGAAGAGAAACAAGGTCATGCCCAGGCGTGCATAGAGCGGTGCAAGATGGTGCATGACCACGGCCATGTCGGGGTCGGCCGAGATGTCGAGGCTCTCGTTCCGGCTGAGCTGGCCGAGAATGTGGCGGCCCTTTTCCAGGTGGAGGAGGGCCTCCCTGCCTTTGCCCAGCATGACCTCGATGCAGACGAAGAGCAGGCAGGTCATGAGGGGGCCGACGGGACGGGCGAGGGAAGCGCGGGTGCGGCGGGACGGGCTTCCGCGCTGGCTGTCGTCCTCGGCTCCCGGGTGCAGCCCCTCGAGCAGACAGGCAATGGCCTTGTTGTACTGCTGCAGGGCAAAGGCCTGGCGAGTGCGTCGACACGAAGCCGGGGCCGCGGTGGTCAGCGCGGGCCGCAGAAAGTCCTCGTGCAGGCTGCTGACGGCGAGGGCAGCGTGGCGCACGGCGGGCTCGGTGTGGCAGAGCTGGAGGACGAGGACGCGCCAGAAGACGGCGTCCAGGTCGCCGGCCAGGCTGGGCGCGGTGATGTGGCGGAAGAAGTCGAAGGAGCGCTTCTCGTCGGACGAGGCCCAGACGACGAGGCCGGGCACCCGAGGCACAGCGCAGCCTCTGGCGGCGGCGGAGGCCGTAGAGGCGGCGGTGGTGATGAGGCCGGGAGCCGTGAGGGCGTGGGCTGGCGCTCCGGATCGGCGGCGGCGACAACGGCCCGCGGCCGTATCGAGGTAGCCGTCGCATCTGCGGCCGGAGCGGGTGCAGCGCAGACAGTACGGCTTGGCCTCGTCGCACTTGACCTTGCGTACCCTGGGCATCGATCAGCCGGAGAGCAGAAACGACCAAAAGAACGGAGACGACTGAAAAAATGGAGACGACTGAAGAACGGAGACAACTGAAAGAATGGAGACGACTGAAAGAACGGAGAAACCGAAAAGAAGGAGAACCGAGATTGACCAGAGAGATGCATAGCACGCACTTGCAGGTGATGCATCCAGAGCGGACCTTCTTGGAGCCTTTGCGGCCGGAGGCGAGGGGCAGCGACAGCGGCAGGCCGTCGGGGTCGTCGAGAGAGGCCATGGGTCGGAGGTGAGGCCGGAGGGGACGTGAGGCCGGCGCGGATGACGAGAGCAGATGTGGATGCGGCGAGAAAGAGGAGGCGGAGAGGAGAAGACGCGCACCGGCTGACGAGGGCGGAAGGAGCGACGACACGAGGAGGCAAAAAGGGAAGGCGACAGGACAAAGCAGACGCGGAAGGAGCAGCTGGTCGAGGCGGAAACCGGCGCAACGCCTTCCTAACAAGGAGTAGCCGGCTACGACGTGCTAGGAGCAGGCCGGCCACTGCTACTTGCTGCTGTCTGTACGGAGTAAGCCGGCTGACTTTGCTGCGACTCTGCGGTATTCCGCTTCGGGTCCGCGGTGGGGCCGGCCGGCCGGGCTTCTGTTGTCGTCCCGTAGACTGGCCTGCACTGCTCTGTGGGATGTGGCTTGGATCTGGCTCTGGACTCTGGCGGCTCTGGAGAGCCGCTGGACATCCAAGGATGCGACAACGCTGGCCGGACCCGACGCTGTTGGCGCCGTCTGACAGGCTGACAGGCTGACGGCCTGAGCTGTCTGACACTTATGCGGCCGAGCAGTGCGTCCGGGTCCGGTGCAGTGGCGTCGTGTAGCCATGTGTATGTGCCGTGTATGTGTATCCGTGCTGTCGTGCTGGCTTGAGTAGCTGGTATATCGTCTCTGCTGTGTCGAGATGCGTTCGAGCAGCTGGTCGTCGTCTGCGAAATCGTCAGCTGTGCCGTCGGTGCCGAAGTGTTGTATATCTTGGCTGTCGCTCAGATCTCGTCGGCCGAAAGGTCGCCATTGCCTCATTGGGCCTCGCCACGCGTCGTCTGCCGCTGCCCTGCTCCTGCCGTGAGAACCAGCGCCCTTCTCGGCCGTGTCGCGTTGCTCTTTCCTCTTGCCTTGTCTCTTGCTCTGTTCTTGCCCTGTTCTTGCCTTGTCTCTTGCCCTGTTCTTGCCCTGTTCTTGCCCTGTCTCTTGCCCTGTTCTTGCCCTGTTCTTGCCCTGTCTCTTGCCCTGTTCTTGCCTTGTCTCTTGCCCTGTTCTTGCCTTGTCTCTTGCCTTGCCTCTTCTTCTGGCTTTCGCCCACCTTCTACATCCGCTTTCCACTATTCTCACCTCTCTAATACGCACCACTTTCGGCTTCATTTGTGGCGCTATCGCCCTATCTCTCCTGGCGCCCCGGTTTTGCTGGGATCGCCCGCTAACTCGGCCCCGGCTCCCGCCCCGACACACCTCAGGCTCCAGTTGCCGTCTTGGGCAAGTTCGTCACCTCAGTGGCAGCGTCTAATCACTCGCAGAGCGCACTCTCCCGCCGCCAGCTCCGCCTGCAGCTCGCAGCCGCCCAGCTGTCTGCCCGCACCACCCCGCTATCTGCATATCGTGGCGGCGTCACGGCGTCCCGTCCCGGCATCCGATCCCGGCGTCCCTGGAGCCCATGCCGGCTGCTGGCTGCCCGTCTGTCCAGATATCCGGCCGCTGCCGCCAACGCCGTCACGCTGTGCACTGCTCGCGCCTCCGCCGCACAGCCGCGTTGCACTGCCTTGCGTCTGAGCCGCCTCCACCGCTTATCACTCGCCACGAAGACGGCTGCTTATCCCAGCTCGGCCACTGTCCCTCGACTCTCGCGCTGCCGCCGTCTGCCGTCTGCCGTCTGCGTTGCCTGGCCCCAATCCGCCTGACCTCGTGCCGCCGGCCCCAACGCCAATCTCGGCCTGGCGACGCGCCTAACCCCGCTTCGCCATCCAGCACTCTAGCCCTTCTGACCAATCCCACGTCGAGGCGCCTCTCCTCCTTCTAAACGTCATTAACACCGGAAAACTCTTCTCTCACAATACCGTCCATCACCCAAAGGCCACCAGACCGAATCCGACGCGACCTAAACACACGACGCCACCGACGAGAGCGACCACGAAAAAGGCTGCGCTGTCCCCATCCTCCCCCCGACTCCGTCCCGCCGTCACCCAACCCGCTGCCGACTCGGACTCGCCGTGCCGCCGTATCGCTGTCTCGCCGCCCCTCCGCCCCCCGCCAGCAGCCCCCCCTTCTGAAGCGCGTGCTCTCGCTCCTGCTGCTCCCGTGCTTTCGCTTCCCGACTCGCCTCTTCTCCCCGATCCCGAGTGCACAGCAACCCGCCCGGCTCTTCGCTTTCCGCATTCACACCCGTCGCTACCATGGGTCAAACTCTCTCCGAGCCGATCGTCGACAAGGTACGTCTTTCTTCCGTTGCTCCGTTCCGCCGCTATCTCCTGGCCGAGGCCCTGCCCCGCCGTCGCCGTCGCCAGAGTCTGCTCACCTCTGTCGCCCGGTCTCCATCTCCATCCCCTCGCGTGCCCTCCCTCTGTGTCCCCGGCTGGACCACTGCGCCGACAGCACGCTGCTGGCCGCGCTGGACCCCCACAAACGTCTCGCCCGCCGCCTTGTTCTGCTCGCCTTGCTCTGCCCCTGCCCCTGTCTCGGCCGCTGCATCACGCGTCGCCGCTGCGTCCAGCCTCGTTTCTCCCTTTGCGCGAATGCATTCATGCATGCAAGCATCCGAGCATTCTCGCTCCTTCAAGCCGCTCGCTGCCTACGAACACTGCTGTCCTTGTCACCCGTCACGCCAGCCTAGCATCTAAATCGCTCAGCCCTGCGCAGTGTCCGGGACGGCCTTTCGCTTGCTAACCAGTTGCTTTGGTGACAGACATCGGAGAAGGGCGGCGATGCCCGCCTTGTGTACGGCGTGTCTGCCATGCAGGGCTGGCGTATCACCATGGAAGACGCACACATTGCCGTCCTCGACCTGCTGGAGTCCAAGCCCGAGGAGGCAAAGGCACACGCGTCCAAAATAAGCTTCTTTGGTGTTTTTGACGGCCACGGAGGCGACAAAGTCGCATTGTTCGCCGGTGACAACATTCACAACATCGTCGCCAAGCAGGACGCCTTCAAGAAGGCCAACTACGACCAGGCTCTCAAGGACGGCTTCCTCGCCACCGACCGCGCCATTCTGAACGGTATGCAATACGCGTGGGGAACGAGAGGGGCAATGGCGACGCCCGCCGCACAAGGGTTAAGGGTTTCGGGTTTGGGCACTGCCGCTGCGCTCCAGCTACTGACTTGGCCCGTGCAGACCCTAGCTACGAAGACGAAGTGTCTGGCTGCACAGCATGTGTGGGCATTATTACCGATGACAAGATCCTTGTCGTGAGTAGTCACCCAGTTACGCCATCACAGAGCACCACACCTAACAAGACTGCAGGCCAATGCCGGCGATTCCAGAAGCGTCCTCGGCGTAAAGGGCCGCGCGAAGCCTCTATCATTCGACCACAAGCCCCAGAATGACCGTACGTATTGGGTCTTGCGCAGTTTGCCTGCTGTACACGCAGTTCTGCTACTCTACTGTACACGCAGTTCTACTGTACATTTACTCACCATCTGGCAGTGGAAAAGGCACGAATCACGGCCGCTGGCGGCTTTGTTGACTTTGGCCGGGTGAACGGCAACCTTGCCCTCTCTCGCGCCATTGGCGACTTTGAGTTCAAAAAGAGCGCTGAGCTGTCTGCCGAGCAGCAGATAGTCACTGCCTTCCCGGACGTGACCACGCACGAACTGACTGACAACGACGAGTTTGTCGTCATTGCTTGCGATGGTGCGTATATCCGCCGCTACACTTGGACGACGATCTGCTGACAGCATCAGGCATCTGGGATTGCCAGTCTTCGCAGGCCGTGGTCGAGTTTGTCCGACGGGGCATTGCCTCGAAGCAGGAGCTGGACAAGATCTGCGAGAACATGATGGACAACTGTCTGGCGTCGAACTCGGAGACCGGCGGTGTCGGGTGCGACAACATGACCATGATGATCATCGGCTTCCTCCGGGGACGTACCAAGGAGGAGTGGTACGAGGAGATTGCCCGGAGAGTGGCCAACGGCGACGGGCCGTGCGCACCGCCCGAGTATGGTGAGTGATGGGTGGCCGGAAGGCCCAGATTCTTGTCCTTCAACCTCGACCCTAACGGTTTGTCCGTGTGCAGCCGAATTCCGTGGCCCGGGCATTCACCACAACTTCGATGACAGTGATAGCGGCTACGACGTTGAGCAGGACGGCCGGCCACACACCTTTGGCATTGGCGGCCACAACGGAAGAGTCATCTTTCTTGGCGACGGATCGGAGCTGCTGACCGACTCGGACGACACGGAGATGTTCGACCGCGAGGACAAGGATCTGGACAGCCAGGTGTCCAAGGCGTCTACAACCTCGGGCAACGATGAGGCGAGCGCGGCCAAGTCGGAGAGCAAAGACGAGACCTCAAAGGGGGAGAGCAAGGACAAGGCTGCGACCGGGACCGCTGCTGCTGCTCCTGCTGCAACGGCAGAGGCAGAGCAGCCGGCCGCAGCGGCAGCGAAGTAGTAGCAGGATGATGCAAACGGCCTATAGGGGTGGAGGATGTGGCAAGACGGCTCAGGCAGGCGGCCATGTTGCTCTTTCTGTCTCTCTGTTCGACAGAATGGACCGGCTTGTGTCGGCACGCCTTGGTTGTTGGGCCGGAGACTGCGGGCATGTTTTGTGGTGCGATATGTATGCATCCCGTCTTGCGTTTCCTTTTCTCTTTTGTCTTTTCTCCTTTCTCCTTTCTCTTTTTCTCTTGTTATTTCTTATCTTTTCGTTTCATCGGGTCTTTGTCTCTTCTGCGCTCATATATCAAATCATCTGATCTGGTTTTCGTTCGAACTCAGCGATCCGCATCTGCCTACGTTTTCTCGCCCCCGCGCTCTACACGCACGCCACCTTGAGGTAGACCACCGGTGCCTTTGCGTTGGCACGGACGGGCCATCCGGACAATCCATGTGTTTGCTGTTACGTTCCTATACCAAGCGGGCAGCGGGTGGTTTTGGCTATTGCTGTGGTTGGTTCTTGGGAGGCGAGCAGCGACAATCTACAAGAGGCACAATAATACACATCCACGAAGCAAGAGGGCCAGGCCGTGACGTGAGACGAGAGAACGGCCATACGGAGTATACGAAATCGACATGCGACATCCAGGAGCTGGGCTCAGGATTGGGGACAAAGGACAGGAGACAGCCATCGTCGAGCGCTTGTCGTTTGCAGGCACCGCGCGGCCTCGCTGCTCGTTCACGCGAAGGACGTAGAAATATAGAGTCTATTTCGCTGAGACAAGCGTCTTTATGGTGGCAGTTGCGCTGAGACAGTCCTTTATGATGGCAGTTGCGCCGACAGTCCTTTATGATGGCAGTTGCGCCGAGACAGTCCTTGTGCAGTGGCAGCCCGTTTTCGCCAAGACAGTCCTTTATGCAGTGGCCGTTGTCGCTGAGACAGTTTAGAGTGGCAGCCTGCGTTATCCAATCGGTAAACAGTACATGGTACATGGGTCCAGCCGCAGTCTACGGCGTGGCAGCGTCTGCACAGCTCGACGCGGCCGGGCTCTCCGCCGTAGGTGTTTCTGCCGCGGCTGCCGCGGGTTCGGCGGCGTTGTGGTCCGGCGGCGGTGTGGTCCGGCGCGGCCGCAGGTCGATGTCGCCGAGGTCGATGACGATCTCCGGCAGCGGCGTGCCGTCGGTCAGCGGCTGCGGCGCCGCGCGCGTGCGCATGCGGCGCAGGGGAATGCGCAGGGGCGCGACGGGCGCGGGGGCCGGGCCGGCGCCGGCGTGCTGGGCGGCGCGCAGGGCGGCGCGGCGGAGTACGAGGGCGCTGTCGCGGTCGTGGGCGTCGCGCAGGGCGGCGCCGAGTGGCCAATCGGGCTCGAGGCCGACGTAGCGGTCGGCGAGGCGGGCGCTGACGAGGTTGCCGAGCCGGCGGCCGGCGGCGGCGGCGGCGGCGATCTCGGCGTCGGCGAGCACGCCAGCAGCGAAGCCGCGCTCGAGCTGGGCGTCGGCGAGCGCGCCGACGCCGGCGAGGACGTCGCTGACGCGGTAGCGCACCCAGTGGGAGGCGCAGCCGGCCGCGCAGGCGTAGTGCCAGAGCACGGCGAGCGTGTGCGGCAGGCGGCGCCTCCAGGCGGCGCGGAAGAGCAGCTGGAAGGTGATCTCGTCGGGCGCGAGCGCCGGCCCGGACCCGGACGCCGCGGCCAGCGCGCGCTCGGCCGCCACGGCGACGTCGAGCTGCTCGACGACGGCGATGGCGCGCGCCAGCCTGTTCTGCGTCTTGCAGTGCATGAGCACGATGTTGAAGGTGACCACGTCGGGCGCCTGGGCGCCGAGGCCGGCGGGCAGCGCGCCGGGCGTGCTGGCGAGCGCGGCGGCATCGGCCGTCGGCACGGCCGGGGCGCCGGGGATCTGCGCGGTCATGAGCGCGAGCAGCTGCTGGCAGTCGTCGAGGCGGCTGTAGCGGCCGAGCATGTCGAGGACGCGGTTGGCGGCGTTGCGGCTGAGCCAGCCGTCGCCGTAGCGGGCGGACTGGCGGGCGAGAAAGGCGGGGAGGAAGGCGGGCGAGACCGGCCAGGAAGCGGCCCCGGCTTTTTCGGCCGGCCCGGCTCCGGCCGGCCTGGCCCCACCCGCGCCCAAGCCCGCCCGCAGCACCGCCCGCTCCGTGTCGTGCATGGCCATCTCGGCGGCCACGCGGCGCACGGCCGCGCCGTCGTCCAGCAGGCCGCGCGCGTGCATGGCGTGCAGCACGTGGCGCTTGACGTCCTCGGAGGCGAACAAGCGCAGGAACTGCAGCCAGGTGGCGCCGTCGGGCCGGTGGCCGCGGCCGTGCATCAGCAGCAGCGTCGTGCCAAAGTTGCGCAGGTCCTGCGTGCGCACCTGCGACGCCAGTAGGATGTTGAACGTCGGCGTGTCCATCGGCAGCCCCAGCATCTCCATGCGCACAAACAGCGCCCGCGCGTCCGGCCGGTGCGCCTCGCCGCGCCGGCACACAAACGCCAGCGCCATCTTGAACGCGCTGCTCGACAGCGCCGGCCGCACCGCCTCGTCGCCGAGCACGCCGTGCAGCAGCTCGATCACCGCGAGGTCGTGCGGCGTGCGGCGCTCGGCCGCGTCGTCGGCTTCGGCGTCGGCGTCGGCTTCGGCTTGGGCGGCTTCGGCTTCGTTCTCGTCGGCGGCTTCGGCTTCGGCCGCGGCTGTGGCCGCCTCCGCCTTGCGCTGCTCGAGCTGCACCGCCGCTGACGGCCGCCCGTTCGTCAGCGCCGCCACGTACCGCTCCAGCGACCGCCGCGTCCACGTCGCCGGCCGCGGGATCGCCTGCGCGCTCTGGTGCAGCACGTACGGCCGGAACACCGGGTCGTCGCGCCGCTTCGTGTCGTGCCGCACGTGTGACGTCGACACGAGCTGCCACGGCGCCGCCTCGCCCAGCACCTCCGCCGCGTCCACCGGCGTCGCGTCCTTGGCCATCCGCAGCACCTCCGCCGCCGCCCGCCGGATCGCCATCTCCGTGCCCGACAGCGTCAGCAGCCACGGCTGGCGGGAGTCTTTTTGATCCGCTGCCGTCGTCGCTGTGGCTGTGGCTGTCGTCGCTGTCGTTGCTGTTGTTGTCGTTGCTGTTGTTGTCGTTGCTGTTGTTGTCGTTGCTGTTGTTGTCGTTGCTGTTGTTGTCGTTGCTGTTGTTGTCGTTGCTGTTGTTGTCGTTGCTGTTGTTGTTGCCGCCGCCGCCGCCGCCGCCCGCCGATACAGCTTCAGCACGCAGCCCGTGCGGTCGTACATCGCCCACAGCGTGCCGTCCGTGCCGTCGAGCAGCTCGCCGGCCGCGAGGCTGTCGCCGGGCAGCGCGAACGCGACGCCGTTGCGGTGCCAGACAGCGGGTGTGTGCGCCGTCGCCGCTGTCGCTGTCGCCACTGCCGGCGCCGACGCGGGCAAGGGCGGCAGCGCAAACGCCGGCTCTTCGTCGCCCTCCCGCGGCGTGCTCGCCGCAAGCCACCGCAGAATCGCCCGCCAGTCCGGCAGCGGCCGGCCCTGCGCCTGCCGGATCGCCTCCAGCCGCGCCTGGCGCATCAGCGACTGCCGGTGCCGGTAGCGGCTGCGCGCCGTCTCGCCCGGGTGCGGGTACCGCACGAGCGGCTCCACGAGCACCGACAGCGACGGCGCCTGCGTCTCGCCCGCCGGCCGCGGCGCCGCCAGCACGGGGTCGCTGTCGAGGCTCTCGAGGAGCACGGCGCCGGCCGAGCGCTCAGGCTCGGCCGGCTCCTGCGTCGGCGTCTTCGTCTTCTGCGTCCCCGTCCGCCGCACCAGGTCGGCCACCGCTGCCTCGGCCTTGCGCTGCTCCGCCTCGCGCGCCAGCGCCGCCCACGAGACCGTGCCGGCATGGGCATGCAAACTCGTCGCCGCCGTGCCGACGCTCCTCGGCCACGGGCGCCGCCGGGCCGCAGCCACGCGCCCGCTCAGGCCAGCCGCCACGCCCGTCACGGCCAGACGCCGTCGCCCGGCTCTCCATTGTAGCGCGAGTCGCGTGGGCATTGATTCATCGGGACTATGCCGGGGCCGGGGTCATGGCGAGGCGAAGCGAAGAGAAAACGGCAAAAGAGGGGAATGTCGCGGAAGGTGGCGCGTGCGGAAAACGCCGGTCGGAGAGGGCCGTCTCGGTGAGCGCCGGTTGTTTCGGCCGTAGAGAGCGTTGGGAGGTTCGCGCCGCCGTCTCGGGTACTTGCTGGCCGCGTCGTGGCTCGGTTGTGGTCGTGAGTCGTGCGTGTCGACGTCGCCTTGCGCTCGTTTTTCCCTTGATGCAGCTCCACCAAAGCCGCCTTTGGCATTTTCCTTATCGATAAGCGCTAGCGCCGCCCAGCCGTCGGCCATTCGTTTTCCCGCCACCACAAGGCTGTCGCATCCCACAGCCTTTCGTGTCACAGTAGAACGGTAGAACAGTGAAACGTGTTGCTCTATGATACACGGTATTATACATGGGCACATCCTGTGCCTCCTCGCTCCTGCTGTTATGCTAGCGTTATCGTGTCGCCTCGTGTCGGTAGACCCATGCAAAGAATGCAGTGATGAAAGAAAAGGAAAGAAGAGCAAGAAGAAACGAAGAAAAGAGAAGTGAAAAGGAAGAAGAAAGAGAACTGAAAAGGAAAGAAAAATAACTGAAAAGGAAAGAAAAGAACTGAAAAGGAAAGAAAAACAACTGAAAAGGAAAGAAAGAGAACTGAAAAGAGAAGAAGAAAAATAACTGAAAAGGAAGAAAAAGAGCTGCTAGACCAATTCAATGGCTACACCAACGCAAACACGCCAGCGCTACCCTGCTTTCGCTGGCACGGTCGGCTGCGCCGGCGCCGGCTCCTGCGGCGGCCCGGCCGGCCCGCTGCTATCCACGCCCTGCCACTGGTGAGGCGGCCAGCCCGCGCCGTCGTCGACGGCCCCGGCAGCGTCGCCGCTGCGCGCCATGGCCTTGACGTCGCTCCAGTACTCGAGCCGCCGCACTTCCTCGTCGGCGTGCCGCACGGCCGCCGCGAGGTAGCCGGCCCGGCGGCCGAGCGCCTGCAGGCGGTGGACCGGGCCCGCGCCGTCCGCCTCGCGCGTGTCGGCCTCGGCCTGCTCGCGAGTCGCCACGGCGGCCGTGTGGGCTTCGGTCAGCCGCGTCAGCAGCGTGCGCCGCGACGCCTGGAACACAAACTGCGCCATGACGTCGTGCATCACGTCCTGCAGCCGCACGAGGTCCTCGCCCCCCTGGCCCAGGAACCGGTCGACCGCCTCGATCTTCTCGCGGTCGATCCGCGCGCTGCGCAGAAACTGCAGCAGGGCGTCGGCGCTGTCCATGGCCGGCGGCAGCGCAGGCAGCGCGTCTGCGCCGTCGCCGCCGCCGCCCACGCTGTCGCAGCTAGCGCGGCGCCGGCTGGTCCTGCTGGCCCGCGTCGCTCGGCTAGAGCTGCGGCGCATCTCGGCGGCCGGCAGCACGAGAAAGTAGTCGGGGTTGAGCAGATGCGGGTCGTGGACGGCCGCGGCCTCGCCCTCCGCGGCCTCGCCCGCCACGGCCGCCACCGTTGCCGTTGCCGCGGCCGCCAGGCTGGCCGGCCACACCTTGGCGCGCTTGCGGATCCAGGTGCGGCGGCGCACAAACGAGCTGTACCACGTGGGCCCGTGCCAGGCAAAGGCCTTGGCAAACATAAAGGAGTACTCCCAGCCGTCGGCGTCGGCGCCGACGTCGTGGTTGATGCGCCACGCGGGCCACACCCAGTGCCACGACGGGTCCGGCACCTGCGCCGTGTGGATGTCGGTCGGGCTCGTCTTGTTGGCGGCGTTGGTCCAGGGCGACGGATCGAGGTTGCCGAGCGCGGCGTGCGAGAACAGCGGGACGCCGCACAGGAAGAGCCCGCGCTCGTTCTCGTAGAGCACGTCGATAACCGACGGGCCGTCGCACGACGGCCGGCCCAGCGCCGGCGCCGGCGCCGGCTGCTGCGTCACCACGTCGGACGTGTTGGAGGCCACCGGCACGACATGGTCCCTCCGGGTGTCTGCCGAGGCCGGCCTGCCCGGGAGCAGTGGTAGCGCGGCCGAGGACGAGCCCGAGTGCGTCGGGGCCAGCGCTTCCGGCACCGTCACGGTCAGGGACGGCGCGGGCCAGCCGTGCTCGGGAGCTTGTTCGTCGCGTTCGTCGTCGACGAGGCAGATCTCGTGGTCGTAGTCGCTGTCCTTGAGCGGAGGAGCCCGGCGGGAGGTGTGGTTCCGGATCCTGGGCATCGCTGCGAGCCGCGCCAGGACATGGCGAGGAGACGGGGACAGCAGAAAGCAGAAAGCAGAGACTGAGAGGCCGCTCGAGTACAAAGGGCCGAAGAGCTCAAAAAGACGAATGACGCGCCAAGAGTGAAGAGTGAAAACGCGACGAGGCAGGGAGCTCGCCCTAGCTCGACTCTGGCGTAGGTCAGCTGCGCCGGCCGAGACAATGGCACAGAGGATCCAGGCAGCGAGGCCGGGCGCAGAGCACGGCGCAGACGTCAGACGTAGACGGATGCGGCAGCCTTGATCGCGAGTCTCAGTCTCGCGACGATCTGCGATGATGTCGGAAAGAGCCACGCCAGTCCCGTGACCACGGCAACAAGTGTGACGTAATCACGGTGGCACTGGCACGGATTGGCCTGGAACGCGGCTGATTCAGCAGACGCGTGGTGGAAGGAACGAGAGCGACCCACTGCCGGCGCCTGCTGTTTGCGGGGACGGCGTCGACGTCATAACGACGAGCCGCGTTGACGACGGCAGCGAATCGCAGAAGCGCATATATGTCAGGCCATCGGCCGTCTGTTCAGAGTTCTCGTCTCTTCCGTCGGTCATCCAACCATCTCACGATCGTCTATCACAGGTGCGTTGAGTCGCTGTCTGTTGTCGTCTTGCCATTGCCATTGCCAGTCTCCGTGTCAGTTCTTTTTGGCATCGTATTTGTCTTGTCTTTTGTCTTTTATGTCCTTATTCGGAGGATTGTCTTTATAATAGAGATTGTCTTTTATGTCTTTTATCTGTCTTCATCTGTCGTCACATCCTTTCTCTTCACTCGCTCACCAGCAGTCACATCCTCCGTCTCTTCACCTCGCTCACCAGCAGCATCATGTCCAAGTCCCGCGCCCCCCTCATCTTCGGCTCCCTGCTGGCTGCCGGCACCGGCTACTACCTCTACTCGGCCGGCGGCAAACCGAAGCTTGCCGAGAAGCAGTTTGAAAGTAAGTTCGTCCGTCTCCTGTCCTGTCTCCTCTCCTGTCCCCGCTGACCACTACAGGCGACCTCAAGGCCGCTCGCGACCGGGCCACCGCTTCTGGCGAGAAGTTCGACGCCGAAAAGTTTGGCGCCCAGGCCGGCGCCAAGGTCGACGAGGCTGTACGTCTTTCCCTTGCGAGTCCGTCTCCAGCTGCTAACCGCCCAGTGGAACAAGACGAGCAGCGAGCTCAACAAGAAGGCGGCCGAGGCCCGTGACGCCGCCAACAACGCCGCCAAGTCGGCCGAGGCGTACGCCAAGGACGCGCAGGCCCGCATCAACCAGGGCGTCGACGCCTTTGACAAGAAGGTCGAGGAGACCGCGTCCAAGACGAAGAGCGGCGTCTCGAGCTGGTTTGGGGGGAAGTAGCGGCTGAGAGTCGGTTGCGGCTGGAGAGTCGGCTGCGGCTGAGAGTCGGTTGAATAAGGCTGAACAAGCCTGGACCGAGAGCTGTCCAGACTGTATCGAAGCTGAGTCAGGCTGAAGGCCAACAGAAGCTCAGACAGACAATAAAGATCTGCTATATGCAAATCTATCCGTGCAGTGCCATGTCACCCAACTCGTGTTAGATCCTGTCCTCCAGCGACGCCGCCACCATCACGAGGATCTCCTCGACGCTCTTGCTGGCGTTCTTGGGCGCCTTGGCCACGGCCTGCCAGTGCTCGCCGTGGCGCGGATCGTTCTGCACGCACTTGGACACGACCTCGGCCAGCTTCTCGGGCGTGCCGTGCTGCTGCAGGAAGCGGTAGTACCAGGCCCAGGAGTCGCCGGCGTCGGCGTCGAGCACGAGCGCCTTCTCGAACCAGTTCTGCGCGCGCTCGAGCTTGCGCTCGGCCCAGAAGACGCGCGCCACGGCGACGAAGAGCTGCGGGTCGTTGTCGACCAGCTTGATGGCCTCGAGCGAGCGCGCCTTGCGCGCCGTGCGCGGCTCCAGATGCCAGATGCGCTCGGCCCAGAGCAGGCCGCTGCGCGGCATCTGCTTGAGCGCCGAGGCCATGAGCGCGCGCGCCTGCGCCGCGTTGCCGGCGCGGCGCTCGACGCGGATCAGCTCGCACCAGAGCGCCGGCGACTGCGGCACCGCCTGGCGCGCGCGGTCCAGCACGCTGCGCGCCTTGACCACGGCGCCGGCCGCCTCCTCGAGCCGCGCGTACAGCAGCCACAGCGGCACCGAGCCCGGCACCGCCTTGACGCCCGTGCTGTAGGCCGCGCGCGCCTCGGCCACGCGCCCGAGGTCCGCGTAGATCTGCCCCTTGAGCATCCACAGCTTCGCCGCGCCCGGGAACAGCTGCAGCGCCTCCTGCACCAGCGCCAGCGCCGCCGCGCCCTCGCCCAGCTGCCGCTCAAACGCCACGCTGCGCATCCACACCCGGTCCGTCGGCGCGTTCTGCCGCGCCGTCGCCAGCAGCTGCCGCGCCTGCGCCGCGAACCCGTGCTCCGCCTCCAGCTTCACCGCCGCCAGCCAGATGTCCTCGTTGTTCGGGTTCTGGCTGAACGCCCGGCCCAGCACCCGCCGCGCCGCGTCCAGCTCGCCCGCCAGCAGCCGCTCCTTGGCCAGCATCATCCACAGCACCTCGCTGTGCGGACACGCCTCCACCGCCCGCTCCAGCACCGGGAACAGCGCCGCCGCCGCCCCGTGGCTGCGCTCCAGCTCCACCGCCGCCAGCCACAGCGTCTTGCTGTTGACAAACACCCGCAGCGCGTATGCGTAGATCGCCCGCGCCGTCTCGTAGCGCCCGCGCTGGATGCTCTCGCGCGCGTCCTCCATCCACGTGTCCTTGCGGTCGTCGTCCTCGTCCAGGCCCCAGCCCAGCGTCTCCCGGATGATGTTGCCGCACGTCACCACCGCGCCCTCCTGCTCGCACTTCTCCGCCTCCGCGATCCACTCCTCGCGCTTCGGCATCGCCCCCTCCTTCACCAGTGACTGCACCGCGCTCCGCATCACGTTGCCCTTGCCGCCCTCGCCCAGCTGCTCCTGCAGCCGCGCCGCCGCGATCCAGATCTCGTGCGACGTCGGCACCGCCTTGCGCGCCTTGTTCAGCACCGCCTTGGCGTTCTTCGGCGTCTCCAGCCGCGCCAGCGCCAGCCACAGGTCGATCGACGCCGGGATCAACTCCGTCGCCTTGGCCAGCAGCAGCCGCGCGTCCTCCGCGTCCTCCTCCAGGTTGACCGCCTCCTTCCACAGCGCCTCCGACTCGGGGATGTGGTCCAGCGCCCGCCGCACCACCCGCTTCTTCGACAGCGGGTCGCTCTCCAGCTTCATCGCCTCCACCCACAGCCGCACCGACCGCCGGTTCGCCTTGATCGCCTCCGCCGCGATCACCTTGGCGTTGCGGCTCTCGTTGAGCCGGATGTTCTCCAGCCACACGTCCTCGCTGCGCGGACACTGCTGGCACCCGCGCGCAATCACGTTGCGCGCCGCCACCACCTTGCCCGCCAGCTCCTCCACGCGCGCCGCCGCGATCCAGCCCGGCGCGCTCGTCGGGTTCGACTCCACCGCCGACTTGAGCAGCTTGCGCGCAAAGTCCACGTCGCTCACGCTCACCTGGTCGGCGTTCTCCAGCTTGTTCAGCGACGTGATGTAGCCCTTGGGGTCCACGCTCGTCGACGTCCCCACCACCGACATCGTCCCGCTCGTCTGCGACGCCTGGTCCAGGTGCGCCTGCAGCACCTTGTCGCGCGCCGCGCCGATCTTGGCAAAGTTGGTCATCGTGCCGTCCTGGCCCGCCTCCGAGGCCGTGCCGTCGTCCGCCACCGTCGTGCCGAGCTCGCTCGAGTCGCGCGCCGCTGCCAGCACCGAGTCGGGCACCGCAAAGTGCCGCTGCCGTGCCGCTTGCCGCGTGCGCTTCGTCTTGCCCGTCATGTCCTTGACGTCCGGCAGGTTCAGCCAGTCCTCTTCCGACACGGAACCCAGCGCCCGCTTCAGGTCCGCGAACTGTGCTCCGATCTTCGGGTTGAGCCGCTCGTTCTCTTCTTCTTCCATCTTCTCGCGGATCTCTCTGCAGCAGGCGTTAGCAGTAAAATAAAACACAAAGGGGCTGGACCGACGGACCTTTGCTTCTGTCGCCGCTTGGCCATCTTCTCGTTGACCTTTTGGTAGATCATGTCGGACTCTTCGTCTTCCTTTTCGTATGTGCCGCCGGCAAACAGCCCGAACTCGTTGTCCGGGTCCTGGTACCGCCCTTCGCCTTCGTCGTCGCCGCCGCCCTCCTTGCCGCCCTCGCCGGCGGCCTTGCTCTGCAGCTGCTGCGACCGCTTGGCGATCGCCGCCTTCATCTGCTCGTCCGTCGGTCCGCCATGGGTTGGGCCTAGATCGGAGCGTGTCGTGAAGCCCGTAGCGCCACGGCCCACGCCCGCGACATAGTTCTCCGGCGCCTTTTGGTTGAGGAAGTCGGGGAAGCTCATCTCTGCGACGCCGCTGCGAAGCGAAAGCTGCGGAAAGCCAAGTATAATCTCGTTGCTTTCGCGAGAAGGAGTAAAGATGCTGCAGTCAAGCAAAGGGAAAGAAGTCGAGGCAAGGCTGTGGAGCAGAACGTCAACAGACCGCGCAGAAGAAAACCGAAGGCGATAAGTTGAAAGCCCGTTAGTAAGCGCATTTGATGATTACTAATCTCGTGTCGCTCGATTACGTAATCATGACACATCCGTACAAGGCGTGTAAGTCGAAAGGCAATTCAATTGTCCACACTTTAACCACAGAGCACTATCTGGGCCTAGTTGTTTAGTATTTACTTGTGTCGTGACTCGCTTCTCCAACAGCCGCAGGGGCTGTCGATGACTGCTCGGCCGCCGACAATAGTCTAGACAGAAGAGAAGATATGCACCGATAGATCAACGTATACGGAGGACGTACAGGATTCTGTGTGCTGAAAGACTCAAGTGACGTGGCAGAACTTGGCTCCAATAATCAGTCAGAAGAAGGGTGAAAGTTGACAGGCCATACGATCCAAACTATTCTAAAGGGGATAAAAGCATCACCGCTTACCTAATACAATGCCCTGCATAGTGTCATCAAGGATACCGCACATCGGACAAGCGACATCGCGCGGTTCCTATCAGGGTATCAGGGGATACCGGCAATTCTCATGATATCTTCGTAAGGCCATCGTTGAAACCTCCTCTCGCTTGTGCCTGGCTTTGGTCGATTGCTCCACTCTTTCGAGGAAGTCTCATTGTTTTGCGCTTACGAGAATGCCTTTGTAAGCAAATAGCAGTAATCATGTGAATAGCAGGGCCTTGGTAGAACACCCATTCTATTGTAATGACGTAGTCTGTGGTGAATTATAAGCTACTCGTCATTATTGCTACCGGTTGCAAAAAACGACTTTTTTGCTTGCTACTTCTTGACAATTTATTTTCTGCCATTTTCCCCAAAACTTGAACCAGTTGTTTCGCTCACTATTTCTTCACTTGCGAGTTCCGTGTCGGTGTCAGAACTTGCTGCTTCAGGGAAGCTTTCGCCGGTGTGACAGACGCACGTCTGCTACAACCAGCAATAGTCACTTTTCAGAATCACATCACGACTTTGTCAAATGGGCAATAAGAAGTCAGCTCGAAAGGCGAAGAACAATGGGTAAGTTACAACACCTCCAAAGGCCAGAATGCCTGGGTTCTCTTCTACATTCCTAGTTACCCTATCTTGCAATATAGTTATTCTGCTACTAAATCTCAACTGATGCTGTGATAATACTAACGTGCTACTTCTAGAATGTCCAATCCGCCGTTGACATCGCCCAAGAAGAGCATCAACTTGCCTATTGCTAAGCCTGTCACACCGACGAAAGCTTCACTGAAGCAGCAAGTTCTGACACCGACACTGAAAGGAGCCATGAGCCCAAAAGACGTTGCAGAAATTCAGCAGGTTCCTGCAACGCCGGCGCCCCAATCTGCCGAGGCACAGAAACTTCTCGACGAGCAAGTCGCGGCGCTCGAAGCAACTTTCCGTGGACTAAAGAACAACGCAGAGAAGCTACAGGCCCGACTGGATCAAGTCACAGAGCAAATTGCCATGATCGATCTGAAATGGGACAATGGAAGCATTGCTTTCGAGCGTGGACGGTATCGAGAAGAGCGGGACGTGAACCTAAAGCTGCAGCAGGAGCTTATGAGCCAGTTGTGTCTCCTTCGGACCAAAATTTCTCAGATGGCCGAGAATGGGACCGACAACATCATTCCCGGGGGGCTGTCGCGAGACATGGCGGAAGACTGGGCATTGATCGACGCGGTCGTTTGCTGTTATCCCGAATTAGAACACGCCAAGAAGACGGTCAAATCGTCGTGCACGGAACAAAAACACAGCAAGCTGAAAAAACAACTTCTTGATGCCTACGTGCCAGGAACGGATCCAAGCCAATATTTTGTCTACTGTCCGATCACCGCCACCGAAGTAGAGAACAGCACCGTTGCCCATATTGTCGATGTCCATGTTGGTGCCAAGACAGCCGCGGCTCTATTTGGCGACGATGAGGATCATATCTGGAACGTGAAGAATGGGCTTTGATTCATAAAGCATATAAGAAACTGCTTGATTCTGCAAAAGCCGTCATCTTGCCAGCCAGTAGCGACCCTTCAGAGACAGAGCTGCAGTTTTTCCTTCTTACAAAAGACATTGGGAAATTTCGAGAGGCTCCTGTCTGGGGATACGAGCAGCTCCATGGGCGGCGCCTGGTATTCAAAAATGACTTCAGACCAGCAAAGAGGTATCTCTACTTCAAGAGTATCATGACCCTTCTACGCCGTCGACGTGCTCAAATTCCTGGGAATTTGCAAGATTTTGAAAGCATCTCGGACGTCGGAAAGACCATGTGGGCCAGCCCGGGACCCTACCTTCGGAACTCCATTCTCTACCGATTCTCGCGAGAGCTGGGCTGCATCAGCAAGGAAGAAGCCAATCAGTTCTGGGGCGTGCAGACAGACAGCATTTTCACAACCTTGTCTGTTCGGCAGAAAGAGGAGGTATCGACCATGGCTACCCAGGCAGTCAAGTCTACATTGGAAGTTGCAGACGAGGAGAACGAGAAGTAAGCGAAGTGGAAAGACATGATCCACTCGACTGGTCCTCGTAACTTAAGTTTGCAGATGAACTGTATAACCTTTACCTGACTCTAAATGCACTCAATGATAAATATCTGCTCAATCTTTAGTTCACGAATTATTAACTCTTTTCCTTACGTGATACGGTCTTTTGCTCGTAAGAAAAGAACGAGCTTCGTTCCATAGGGATTTTAACTCAGCTTCCCTGCCCTGAATAGAAGGCAACCTACAGAACCATTGCGACAATAGACGATCGGTGTAATCTCGGATTTGTGTCTTGTCAAGGCAACGGCTCGTAAATCAGGTGTTAAACGCGGCTTTGGCTACTTATCCAATTGCCAGTTGACCGTTCTGTCATGTGCTGCTCAGACAGCAGTCCACTACCGCCATGCCAGAGTCATTCTATTCAGCTCATACTAAGTACTACTCGACGCAAGCCTCCGGCCTCGCCGCTCTGCTCGCCGGTACGTGCTGCGCGTAAACAATCAACGAAAGCAGAGCCTTTTCCCGTTAGACGCGCCGGTTCGCAATTCAGATCAATATCCATGGGACAATCCTACACCTCGTTCCGCGGGACATTCCTACAACCTCGTTCCGCGGCAGCGCTTGGCCCTTTAACCAGGGCCGGCCTCCCCGGCCGTCCAGGGCCGGCCTCCCCCGCCCGCCACCGCAGGCTACCGGCCGTTCTGCTGCATCTTCTGGATCTCGCTGAGGTAGCGCATCTTGAAGCCGTTGGTGAGGGCGCGCATGTCCGGGTAGGCCACCTTGAGCAGCTCGAAGCCCTTGGGGATCACCCGCACCGGCCACGCGTTCACGCGCGAGTCGCGGTTCACCTTGAAGCAGAGCACAAAGTAGCCGGGGTGCTTGGCGTCGATGCAGAACGCGT
This sequence comes from Grosmannia penicillata, assembly GCA_002778075.1. Classification (NCBI taxonomy): domain Eukaryota; kingdom Fungi; phylum Ascomycota; class Sordariomycetes; order Ophiostomatales; family Ophiostomataceae; genus Grosmannia; species Grosmannia penicillata. The sequence continues at coordinate 1,459,426 of PCDK01000011.1, forward strand.
ACGAGGACCGGTTCGGGTTCGCGGCCATGTACGTCGTCAGCCATTTTTCTGTCTGTCAGCGTCTGTCTCGTCTGTCTCGTCTCGCTCGTCCACATACCAATGTCGGCCCGCGTGCCCTTTTGGAACTTCTCGTTCTGCATCAGCTCGTCGACCTTGCGCGCCATCGCCTTGACGTGGTCCACGATCAGCTCGTCGAGGTCCGTGTACGAGTACTTGCCGCCGATGCGCAGCAGCCGCCCGACGGAGAACTCGTTCTCCTTCTGCAGCTCGAGCACGTCAATGTGCTCGTAGACGCCGTCGGCCACCTTCCAGGTCACGACGAGGTGGTCGTTGCCGCGCGATGACGGCCGGATGACCATGTCGCCGGGCGCCTGCGAGCCGAGGTACTCCTCGGCCTGCGTCGCGTTGAAGGGCCGGAAGAGCGGGTGCTTGATGACGCGCTGCGTGCGGCCCGTCACGCGGTCCTTCTCGGTCATGTCCTCGCGGTCCTGGTCCTCCTGCCGAAAGTCCCAGGTGCCGCGCTCGTGGTCGACGTAGCGGCGGTACGGCCGCTTCAGCGCGTCCTCGCGCACCGACAGCTTGCTGCTAAAGTCCTTGCGGTTGAGCTCCAGGATCTTGGCCTGCACCGTCTGGCCCGGCCGCAGCACGCTGCCGATCGCCTGCCCGTGCGGCACCTCGTGCGCCTCGATGCGGCCCTCGATGCCGCAGTCCAGCTTGACAATGGCAAAGTCGTCCTTGGCCACGCGCACCACCACCGGCACGATCATGTTCTCGCACAGCGACTCGCGCGTCTCGCCCGTGAACATGCTGAAGATGACGTCCGCGCTGAGCGTCGCGTACCGCCGCCGCAGCTCCTCGTACGGCGCCTGCAGCTCCGCCCGGATCGTCTCCAGCGTCGCCCGCTTGCGCTGGCTGTAGTTGCGCTGCAGCTGGTCCGCGTACTCCTCCAGGATCAGCTCGTTGACCCGGTCCTGCTCCTCGTCCTTGAAGAGCTTGCGCACCACCGCGCCCGGCCCGCTCTCGTCCGTCTCGACCTTGACGTCCTCCTCGTCCAGCTCCAGCGCGTCGGCCGCCATCTTGCGGCCCAGCTCGTAGTCCTCCGGGTGCACGCGCGTGTTGTCGAGCGGGTCCGACGCCGGGTTCGAGCTGTCAAACTCAATGTACAGGAAGCTCGCGCAGTTGTTCCACACGCGCGGCCCGACCACGGCCAGCTTGCCGCTGTCCGGGTCGCCCACCAGCTCGTCGCGCGAGTTGACCACGCCGCCGTTCGCGTTGATGCCCTTGATGACCGCCGACGCCTTGCGCGGGCCGAGACCGGCAATGTACGGCAGCAGGTTCGCCGTGTACGCGTCCTGCACGACCTCGTTGATGTTGACGCCACACAGGTTGACCATGTCCACCATGGCCGTCTCCAGCGCGCGGGCCAGCTTCTCGGGCGGCAGCAGGTGCTGGCACGCGTGGAAGTGCAGCGACTGCACGTCCTTGCCCAGCGCCGCGTACTCCTTCATCGGGTTCTGCATGTACCGCGCCAGCGCAATGCAGTAGCGGATCAGCGGGTGCAGCGTCGGGTGGTCGGCCCGGCCGCGCTCGCTGTCCTTGTAGAGCCGCGCGACCTCGTCGTTGACCACGACCACCTCGAGGTTGTCGCTGCGGAACTCGTTCGTCTCCGGGTCGTCGTACTCGGGCCCCATGAGGCCCTTCTCGCTGATCAGGCCCTCGAGGTCGCGGATCAGCTTGTGCGTGTCGGCCGAGAAGCCGCTGACGCCGACCACGTCGGGCCGCCGGCGGTGGACGAGCTCGGCAAAGGCGTCGCGCTGCCGCTCGTCCCGCGCCAGGTTGCCGAAGCTGCCCTGCTCCATCACCCGGCCGTCCTCGCCCACCCAGGCCCAGAAGACGGGCTCGCGCGCCGGGTCGCTCATGCCGTTGGTCAGCGCCAGAACGCGCGGCGCCGTGCCCAGGACCATGTCCTTGGGCTTGAAGGGCGCCTGGTCCAGGCGCTTGGAGAACTCGTCGCGGCAGGCCCGGAGCACCTCGTCCTGGCAGGCGGTCTTGAGCGAGTCCTTGACGCCCTTGGCGATGACCTTGTCGAGCTTGGGCACGGCGAGATCGAGGACCTTGCGGCGCTCGTCGTTCCAGGCGTCGGCCCGCTCGCTAAAGTTGTCTGAGGCGAACTCGGTGTACAGCTGGCGGCGGAAGTCGCGCTCGTTCTGCAGGACGAGCTTCACCTCGACGAGGCCCTCCTCCTCGGCCTTCATCATCTTGAGGAAGACCTCGGGCCGCCGCGCGAGGTCGGCAATGGTCTGGTTGATGAGATACTTGATCTCGTAGAACGGGTGCGCCTCGTCGATCTTGCGCAGGCCCTTGTCGGTGCGGTAGCAGCTCACCCAGCCGGCCGTGTAGTAGGCGATGCGGAAGCACTTGCGCATGCGCGGCGACGTGCTGAGCTCCTCGGCGTAGATGGAGCGGGCGGCGGCGATGACGGCCTCGGAGCTGGGGTACTTGTCGTCGACGAGGCTGTCGGCCAGGTCGACGGGCAGCTTCTGGTGGTCGTCGGGCGAGACCTTTTTGCCCTCGTGCAGCGCGTTCTGGGCCAGGCGGTCGGCGCTGATGCCGTAGGCCTTGGCAAAGCCGTAGGCCTTGGCCTTGCGGATGCGCTCGAACAGCGAGGTGGACTTGGCGCCCGGCCGCTTCGTGACCTCCCGGGAGGCGGCGTTCTCGGCCAGCTCCTTGAGCTGGGCGGCATACTCAAAGTGCAGGTAGTCCTGCAGGTCCTGCAGCTCCTCCATGGTGGCGGCGCGCGACACCATCTCGTCAAAGACCTTGTCCTCGATGTGGAAGGCGTTGTCGAGGTTGTCGACGGTGCGCTTCAGGGCGTTGCGCTTCTCGATGAGCGAGCGGAACTTGATGTCGAGGTCGAGGATGCGCCACAGGTCGTCCTGGTTGAGCAGCTTCTCGGCGCTGACGTCGTAGTCGCCGCCGTTGTCGTCGCGGCGGTCGTCTTGCGAGCGGGCGTGGATCAGATAGTCCTTGCGGTGCTGGAAGACGTAGGGGACCTCGACGTCGTCGACGACGAAGAACTCGAGGACCTTGCCGACGGCCTTGCTGAAGGGGACGTGCAGGTCGGGCGAGAGCTGCTTGGTGGGCCAGAGCAGGTTGATGATCCACTGGGCCTCCTCCTTGAACTGCTCGGAGGAGATCTGCAGGTTGCGGAAGGGCTTGCGGTCGAGCTGGAAGCGCTCGGGCTCGTCGTCGTAGCGGATCTTGTTGTCGTCGTCGGTCATGAGCTTCTCCTGCAGCTGCGAGGGCTCAAAGACGTCCTTGAGCTCGATGCCCTTGTCCTCGCGCTCGCGGTCCTCCTCGTCGTCCTCAATGTCAAAGACCCAGGCATAGTCGCCGCCGTCGCCAAAGATCTTGTCCATGTCGTCGAGCGCGTCCTTGTCGAGACCGGTGGTATCGATGACGCCGCCAATGAAGCGCTCGCGGGGCCGGGCCACCTCCATGTCCTCCTGGCGCTGGAGGCGCTCGTCTTCGTCCTCGGGGAAGTCCTCCTCGATAAAGTCCTCCATGTCGTCGGCCTGGCCGCGGTGGTTGGGGCGGGCATAGCGGTCCTCGGCGCCGTCGTCCTCGTCGTCGGAGAAGATCTGGGTCAGGTCGGGCCGCTCGCCACGCTGGGCAGCATCGTCGCGGTGGCCGCGCTTCAGGCGCTTAAACTTGGGCTGCCACCGTTAGGGAAGAGGGCGCGACATGGCGATCACGAGTGCGTACCTGTGCTGCTGTCTGGCGCTGCCAGTCTGGGCGCGACTCGCCGATGAGGTCGAGGTCCTCCTCGTCGAGCTGGGCTTCTTCTTCCCGCTCGGCACGCCGGCGCTTCTTGCGGCGCTTGCGCTCTTCGTCCTCGTCTTCGCCGTCCTCCTCATCCTCGCTCTCGTCGACAATGAAGCCCTCGCGGATCTGTTCAGGTTAGCACGAGCCGAGGCTGAGCCGCGTTCACGACTCCAACGCTGAGTACGACTACAGCAGAAGACGCCGAGAAACGACTGTAGCCAACGCCACCAAACAGAAACACACCTTTGCTGCCTCCTCCTCGTCATCATCGTCGTCCTCCTCGTCGCTGGAGTCCTCGACACGCGACGGCCGGTCCCGACGCCGCGCCGGCTGGTCCTCGTCTTCCTCGTCGCCGCCAAACGACGCATCGTCCTCGGAGTCGAGCTCGGCCTCGGCCTCGATGAAATCGGCACGTCTGCTCATCGTGGCGATGGCGAACGAGCAGCGAGCTGGGGAGGGGGTCGGGCGAGGATGGGATGCAGACAGCGGAGCGGCCGGCAGGGTCAGAGTCGATGGACGGGAGGTGCCGGTGGGCGGGCGATTCGATGGCGAGCGGACACGGGGTAGCCAGGGCGGGTTGCGCAGCGTTGTGCCGTTGCGATCTGGTCGTGAGAATGCAATTTTTTGGCGACGCGGAAAAGGGAGCTGAGGCGCGCAGGGTGGACCCACTGGAGCATGCGGGTCACATGATGCCCAGGCAGTACGGAACGGTGTACGGAGTACGGTGTACACTGTACGGTGCACGGAGACGGAGCGGTGGCCCCACTTCATCCGCATCGAGCATCGCAGCTTTCTCGCGTGCAACGTCGGCCTCCACCTCGCCATCGGCGCACCGCTCGCGCCCGCCCCCTTTCGACCGGCGCCATGTCGCTCACGACGCAGTTCCTCTCGAGCATCCGCGGCTTCGTGCGCGGCCAGGACGGCGTGGCGCTGCGCGGCTGGCTGCAGGTCGGGCCGGACGCCGCGCCGCAGTACTTTGCGCTGGGCCAGGAGCTGCGCAGCGGCTTCCGCGACGCCGCGGCGGTGCGCGCGCTGGTCGAGCAGTGTCTGCCGACGGACGCAGACGACGGCGGCAACGGCAACGGCGTGCCGTGGCACGGCTTCGTGGCCTTTGTCGGCGACTACCTGCTGTTCTGGCGCCGCGTCGACTTTGGCGATCTGCCGGCGCTCTACGCGCTGCTGAGCGGGCTGCTGACATCCTGCGCGACGGCGCTCGCGCACCCGACCCACGGCACCATGATGCTCGAGACCAGCGTGGCCGTGTCGGCGGCGCTGGCGCAGCTCGTGATGGCGCTGCACCGGCGGCCGGACCTGCGGCAGCGCATGCAGGCGGCCGGCGGCGGCAGCGGCGGCGGCGGCGGCGGCGGCGGCGACGAGGAGCGCAAGTCGCTCGTCGAGAACACGGCGGACGCGATCCAGAAGCTGTTCACGACCTGCCTCAACGACCGCTCGAGCAGCCGCTGGGCGCGGCCCGAGGGCAAAAAGGCCGCCGTCTACCGCTTCGCCAACCTCGTGCTCAAGCTGCTCTTCGCCGGCGGCAAGGCGCGCTGGGCCGTGCAGATGTTCACCAACATTGCGTCGACGGGGCCGCCGCTGCGCCTCTTCCCCGCCGCCCAGCGCGTCACCTACCTCTACTACCTCGGCCGCTTCTACTGGGAGAACAACGCGTTTGCCCGCGCCGCCCTCTGCCTCGGCGACGCCTACCGCCAGACCCCCCCCGCCGCCCTCGCCCACCGCCGCCTGCTGCTCGCCCACCTCGTGCCCGCCAACCTGCTGTGCGGCCGCCTGCCCACCGCCGCCCTGCTGCTGCGCCCCGAGGCCCGCGGCGACCTACACCGCCTCTACACCCCGCTCGCCGCCGCCGTGCGCCGCGGCGACTTCGCCGCCTGCCACGCCGTCCTGCGCCAGCACGAGACCTACCTCTTCGCCCGCGGCCTCCTCGCCACCCTCGCCTACCGCCTGCGCCCCCTCCTCTGGCGCTCCCTCGCCCGCCGCACCTTTCTGCTCACCTACGCCCCCCCGCCGCCCGTCCCCGACCTCGATCCCGCCAGCGCCCTCGCCGGCCGCCGCGCCGCGCCCACCCTCGACCTCGCCGACCTCCTCGTCGCCGCCTCCTTCGTCCAGCACCAGCTCGAGGGCTGGGTCCCCGCCGCCCCCGGCCCGCACCCCCGCCCGCCGCACACCAACACCCTCTTCCTGCGCGCCGTCGCCAACACCGCCGCCGAGCACGACTCCCTCCACCCCCACGAGAGCACCCTCGTCCCGCCGCCCGGCGGCCCGCGCCCCCTGCGCCCCAGCGAAGGCCTCATCTGGGGCAACATGCCCGTCACCGCCGCCGACATCGAGAGCATCGTCGCCTCTCTCACCGCCCAGGGCCTCATGCACGGCTTCGTCGCCCACGCCGCCGGCAAGTTCGCCATCATCGGCGCCAAAGCAAAGGCCGCCGTCGCCGCCGGCTGGCCGCCCGTGGCCGAGGTCATGCGCGAGCACCTGGAAGGCGTCGACATGACCAGTGTGCCCGCCTGGGTCAAGGCTCCATGACCCGCTGTGCCGTGAAGTGGCCAGCGTTTGCCCTTTCCCCAGCAAGCACTTCCATTGCGTTCTCTTCTTTCGGTCGTCTACTGCGTAAAGGTCTCCTGGATATGGCGTTGATGGTTCCTTCAGATGTCTACAATCGGCCGTCTCTGCACAATGTATTGCGTCCCATCCACAATAAATTCGTATACTCAAAACTAGTACTGTCTGTCATACAAGGGTCTCATGTCGTCCTGTGCGAGCAACACCGCAAATCCACCGAGATCGCGGCGGCGAGGTCTAGTCGCCTTGCTCAACGATGCTCCAGCACATACTTTGCCTTTTTTCTCTTCCCAAACCAACAACACCAACTTCCTGTATTGTGTCAAGAACAACACAGGGCAAAACGTCTCCCATATATCCACGTTGCCAACAGAATCGAAGAAAGAATCAGAGTCAAAGAATAAGAAAGAATCAAAAGACTCAAAAGACTCAAACGAATCAGAAGAATCAAAATAGCAGAGCGTAGTCGGCTGCATATCTCCTCCCCAAAGGAAACCAGAGCATATGCGTGACCAAAATAGAAAAAAAGATTCAAAAGATCGAGCCAGCATCAAGGCTCAGGAAATAGACAATAAACACTATTCGGTCGGGTTGCCGGGGATAAAAGGCCGGCAACAATGGTATGTATCCAAAGCAAAGCAGGGGTATAGAAGAACAAATCAAAATGGCGGGCCTGTCGCAGCATGATCAGACAAGACTCCACGAAGAAACAGCCTCCGTCGTTTAGATGTCATAGAAAGGCTGAAGCCAATGAAAATAGAGGTGAATAGAGACCTCGGAAATTAGGTTGAAAGGAGAGAATGGCGCAAAGATTCGTAGCAGTACGCCAAGAATTTCACCGCTGAAGCGTTTAGTAGAGCCAAAGGCCGGCAACGACAGCAACGAGCAGACCGACAACAGCAGCGCCGCCTTGGCGGTTGGAGCCTTCGTTCTTGGAGGAAGGCGTTGCCGATGGCGTGCCCGTACTTGCAATGTCCTTTGCGGTGCTTGTCGAGGTTGCAGAGGTCGCACGCGACGCTGACGTGATCGCCGTCGCAGTGCCATTCTCGTGGAAGATACCGACATTGACGGAGATCAGCGGCTTGTGACTCGTTGTCGACGAGCTGGGGGACCACGAGAATTCGGATGATGACGACGATGAAGTCGATGAGATCGACCACGTGGAAGAGGATGACGTTGAAGTCGAAGTTGAAGTCGATGTCGAAGAGGAGGACGAGGAGGAGGAAGACGACGACGAAGACGACGACGATGTAGACGACGACGATGTAGACGACGACGAAGACGACGACGACGTAGACGACGACGACGACGAAGACGAAGACGACGGGGGTGCCGACGAAGTCGACGGCGGGGCGGAAGACGACGGAGCAGCCGACGAGGACGGCGCAGCCGATTGCGACGAGGACGGGGACGAGGACGAGCTGCCGTCGATGTTGAACACAACGATGCTGGCAGAGCCGCCGCTGGGAACGGTGACGACGCAGAACGTCGCACCGCCAGCGCCGGCCGCGCTCTCGTCGCTCGTTACGCTGAAATCCGCGAGGTTGTCCGCGTCGATGGAGCAGGGGAGGCCGTTGCAGCCGTCGCCGCTGCACTCGACCTTGAGACCAAAGGTCGGCGCGGTGCTCGACAGGGCGGAGTCGGTGAAGATGGGGTTCCAGCCAATCTTGACAAAGGTCTCGCCCGAGGAATCCGTGTTGGCGCCGGCCACGTACGGGCTCCAGTTGCCGATCGGCTCGGCTTCCGTGCCCCAGATGCAGCCGTCCTTGCCACTGGTGCCAGGCGGGTTGATGTAGTAGCTGGACAGTTAGCGGCGGACAGAAGATGAGCGGGAATTCAGAGGGAGGCGAGTACGTACTGGGCAGCAGTGGAATCCCAGTAAGACGGGCCCGGGACGGCCAAGACGGACGTGCCGGTGACATCCGTGGGAATGTACATGCCCTCGTCGCCGGGGAGGACGGTCTGGCAGAAGGAGACGACGTCGCCGCAGTTGTTGACGGCGCTGACGGTGCCGGTGCCGTCCACGCAGTACGGGTCGCTGTCAAAGGCCTTCTCGACCTCGCCGTCGTCGTTGCAGTAGAGGCCGCCGTACTGCGACTCGGGGTAGACGTAGGTGGTGTGGGGCTTCCACTGCGCCATGACCTTGCCGGACACGCAGGCGATGGGGCACCAGTCGCCCGGCGTGCACGACCGGTCCGGCGCCATGGCCCAGCCGCCGTTCTGGGCGCCGGGCACGGCGACCAAGTCCGGGTCGTCGGGCAGAGCGCAGGTGGAGCGCTTGGCCACCGGCTTGTCGGCCGCAGGCGAGGCCGCGCCGCTGCGCGTGAAGATGGCCGGCAGCGCCTCGACCTCCTGGGGCTGCCGCCGCTGGCTCTGCTCTGTCGGTGCGGGCTCGCGGTCGTGCAGCGCGCCGTGGCTATGCGCATGGCGCTTGCCATAGTGCTGATGTGCGGCGCGGTGGCCAACATGGAGTTCGGCGACGGCCGACTGGGCGGCGCCCAGGACCAAGGCGGCCCGGAGAGTGGAGAACCGCATGGTGACAGAGGGAGGCTCGGGTCGCCGGAAGCCGAGTGAGGCGCGCGCAGGCCAATTCAGCCGAAGAAAGACGGATGAACACGAAAACGAAAACGAAAACGAAAAAGAAAAAAGAAAGAAACAAAGAGTCCGTACTGCAGCTTTGCGAAAGCGCTCTCGGTCGGCCGTTGCTAGTGCGCGTGGCGGGCGTGTGCTGGAGCAAGAAGACAATCAATGCGTCAAGAGGATCCAGAGGCCAACGAGAGAGGTCCGAGGATCAAGAAGAACAGATCGCGAGGCGCGAAGAAGAGGAGTGCGGGGAGTAAAGAGTGATATTCGTGCAGCGACAAGCAAAGAACAAACGAACAACGAGCGTGGTGCCGGGCAAGAGCGAGTGACTGGCTGCGAGGAAGGAGCGGAGGAGAAAGGAGAATGGCAAACGGGGCCGGTGGAGAGAAGGGGAAGGGGTTGAAGAAAAGGAAGGAGCGCCTAGGCCCAGTACATGCAAGATACTCCGTCCTCGAGCACACAAGGTTTAAATGAGTAAATGAGAGCCTCCAGACCGTAATTGGCCAAGTGGGTCACAACAGGCCCCTGACAGCTTGGTGTCCGTACGACGTATGCTTGTTGACCATTGGCGTCGCCCCGGTGGAGCACAAATATGCCCTACGAAGGGCAGAGTATCGGTGGGGCCACGCTGGAAGACCCAAACGGGTTAGTGCGCTCCACGTGCGGATAGCTGCGCCTGGGCCGTTGCGCCCGTGTGCGGAGGACGCGCGTGCGCTACCGTTGGCAGCGCTTGATGCTCTACGGAGTAGCTTGCACGGCTGCAGTGTTCTTCTGCTCCGAACGATGCGTGTTCCGTGCGAAATAAAGGAATGCGTCACGCAGCAGTACGTCGCAACCAGCAACAGACGTCGCCAGAGCCGCCGAGCCATCGACCAATCAGAGCGTGGCAATCAGAGCGCGGTTTGTTGCGGGGCTGCCTTTCAGGTACACCAATCAGAGGCCACCCTGCCAACAGCGCTAAAGTGACCCGAAATGAGCTTTGCCGCACCGCATTCGATGCTTCACTGGAGCCACGCCATCACGATCTGACCGTCAACATACGGCGTAAGTGTACTTGTATCTCCGTATGGCTGAGAGTAGTACTCGTACGTGAATACTCCGCAGAACATTCCGCAAGGATCGGTCGTCGTGACAATATGATGTCGTATCGGACGGCACAAGATACGTCGCAGTGCTCATCAAAGGAAATTGCCTCTCCCGGGCCCTCTGCCCGACGAGAGAGCGGTGATTACGTACGTATGGGTGCGGAGTAAGCATCGTGCGGGTAAGGCGTACACCCATGTTCTGGGGGAAGGCCATCGTACGTTGTGTAATCATCTGTACTTGGTATCGAGGAATCGGTATTCAGATGCTCCATACTCCATACTCGTAGGAAGCTTATGAGTTTATTGGACCCTCGTTGACTGTTCCTAGACGATACGCGCGAACACGCCCACGGTGTGCGTCTCCTCATGCCCGGACTACGCAGCACGAAGGAGACCGAGACTACTCCGTACTTTGTACATCTTGACGTACGATCGTCAGTCCCGAAGCAGCTCTGGCCCGGCCACTGAGCCTCAGCTTCGCCTCGTTCTTCGTAGTATTAAACACGCAACATTTATGATTAAAGTGACGATCCCCTGCGCTTTGTCTGCTCCGTAGCAGTCCCGGCCTGATCTACAAAGTCCCCGTTGCGCAGATGAGCCCCAGCACGGGGATGCGTTCCCACATGTGTAATAACGACAGCTCCAGCATGTCGCGGAAAAGCGGAAAGGGAGAAAGCCTGCTTGCCCGGACAGTTTATGCGGCGTACGTTTTTGTAACACAAGATTTCTCGTCTTTCCTTTGCACAAGTATGCCCCTGCATCACAGCAGACGCCACGTTGTGCGAATACTCGCCAAAAGCCCCTTGGCAGGCACAGCTCCCCCTGTTTGTGGCTGATCCGATTCGATCGTACTGAGCGACACACAACCCACGGCAGAGCTTAATTTGAAAGATCATGCGCGGGCACCTGACGCACACTGAACGAAGCCACGAACTTCAGAGTAAGAGCAACACCCAAGATGAAGAAGGCTAGTGGTAATCGAGCGGGCGTAAGATACTGTGGTAATAGGGTCACTGACACTTGTCTCTGTGATCCCAACGTCAATGCATACGTATGAATTGTTGATTCTCGCTGCGGCAGATACAGCTCGAGTAGACCAAACGTGACCAATAACAATCTCTCACACTCCCTCGCCAAGGCGCGGTTGAAGGCCAGTACGAAGCCTCTCCTGCCACCGAAATTGTAGATGGGTGTACTCTGCACGCGTACAAAGCACCAAATAAGTTCAAACTGGTCTTTACCGCACCCACTGACACCACTATAAAACAATATTCCAAGCAAAGTATAAGCAGTATTTCTTGAACACAATCACTCCCGGGCAGCACTTCCATATTGGCCACGCCAGGCTGGCGTGTGGCGCGTGGTTGACAGACTTACGCCGCCAGCTAGTAGCTGGGCGGCGACGCGTCTGTCGTATTCAGCAGGACCAGCGGCACGGCCACGGCAGCGAACAGCACTTGCACCGCGAGCCCGATCAGGTACGCCTTGCCCGTGAGCAGCAGCAGGCGCCGCCACGAGGCGCGCGAGAAGGTGCGGAACGCGTCCTGCATCGTGGCATAGCCGCGGCCGTCCACGACGAGCGGCTCCACGGCGCCGCCAAACGAGCGGTCGAACGGCACAATGGTGTCCTCCTCGGGCGCCAGCAGGCTGGCCTGGACGCGCACGAGCACGACGGTGGCCGGCACGACGAGCAGAAACGCGACGACGGTGCCGAGCAGGATCACCAGCAGCAGCTTCCAGACGATGTGGCCGTCGATGGGACGGGGGGGCTCCTCGACCGGCTGCGCAAACTGCAGCTTCGGCAGCTTCAGCGCCTCGGCCAGGGCCAGGGCCGACTCCCGCGTCACAGCAGTGGCGAACCAGTACGCGGCCACGGCCGGGCCCGAGGCCTGGAACGTGCGGCGGAAGGGCGGCAGGCTGCGGAAGAACGACCGCTTGGGGCTCGCGTCCGCCCGGATGACGGCGTGCACCCAGGCCGTGCTGAGCTGGACCAGCGCCAGGTCGGCCACGAGAACGCGAAGCGAGCTCGGCAGAAAGGGAACGACGCGCAGGACGCCGTAGAGCGCGTTGCCGGCGGTGACGAGGACGGCGGCCGCGAAGAGACCGCGGAAGTGGCCGCGCCAGCCGCCGGCCGCGTAGAGCAGGCGAAAGGTGCGGCGCAGGCTGGACGTGATGGGCGTGATGGGCGCCGTGAGGCCGGCCGGGTCGTCGCTGTCGGCCGCGGAGCCGGGCGCCAGCGTGGCGTCGTGCTCGTTGCTGGCCACGACCTCGTACGAAGGCGGCTGGGCGTTCTCGACGATGGCCAGCACGGGATAGACGAGTTTCAGCGAGTAGGAGGTCTGTCCGCAGCAGTTAGTGCGTGTGGGCACAGCCAGTGGTGGCTGGTCGGCCTAGCAAGCCGCTGGGCGTCCCGGCTTCGCAACGGACGTACAATGAGGAACAGAGGCGCAAAAAGCAGGGCCAGCGCCAGAATGAGGCCAACCGGAAAGTTGAGGTTGTTGGGGTTGTCGTCCGCTGTGCGCTTGGACAGGCCGAGGCCCGCTGCGACGAAGTGATGCCACATGGTGAAAGACGGACCGGCGCTGCTCGAAGAACAAGGTCGACGATGAAGGCAATGCGATGGCAATGAGGAAGAAAGCAGAAAGCGAAGGGGAAAAGGCGAACTGGTCCTTTTGTTCGGCGGACTTGGATTCGGGCGTCCGTGAGACAGTGTCTCCGAATAGGCAGCAGCGGCCCATTGCGGGGCGAAGGAAGGCTGCCTACAGCGAGTGGTGGCGCTATCAGCCGCAGCGCATACTGCAGGGTCGCATTGGCCTCAGCATTACGAGACGGCTGCATAACCGAGGCCTCGGGTCACGTGTGCAGCATCACCCTGTATTACACCAGCCCATACGGAGTATAGAAGCACTAAATCACCCCTATCAGCCCCTAAGAGCGCTATTGACCAGTAAAGTTGACCAGTAAACTTTTCTCTCCAGCTTCTGTCGACCGCACGATAAGCAGCCAACGATAAAGCTCCCGCCGATACCCCACTCTTTGACATCGCGAAAGCTTCACTGATCCGCAGATGCTGCGCCATCCAGCCTCTGCTCTACAACAGTCGCGAGCGGCAGCAGAAACCGCCAGGCATGGCCGAGAAGAAGGCTGCAGATCTGCCCGCCGGCCTGCCGGACAGACCGGTCCGAGACGCGCCGACCGGCCCATCCGCTTCGGCGCCGTCGCCAGCATCCATGCCGGCGCCCTCGATTCCCAACCTCCTCGCACGACTGGGGCCGCCGCGCAACGGCCGCGGTGGCCGGCGCGTGCGCGGCGGGCCTCGCGGCGGCGGTGATGGTCTCGGGCTCGGCCACAGCCACGGACCCGGACACGGCCAGCACCGTGGCGGCTACGGCGGGCCGGCCGGGCCCACGACCCACGACGCCATCATCCAGAGCACCGACACGGACGCGGCGCTCTCGCGGCTCAGCGCCGTGGACCTCGGCCTCCTGGACGACCCCTTTGCGCAGTTCTTTGTCAGCGACGGCGGTCCGTCGGCGCCGCGGCTGCCCATTATCAACCGAGGTGTGTGCGCGTTCGCGGTCTGCTCTCGCTCTCTGCCCTCTGCCTGCTCTCTGCTCACTCGACGCCAGGAACATACGCCCGCACAACGGCCCTCGACACTATCATCTACGCTTTCCTGTCCGGCACTGCCACAGACGGCCCGCCCGGCACGACAGCGCCGCCCCGGCAGATCGTGTCTCTTGGCGCCGGCACCGACACGCGCAGCTTCCGGCTGTGGTCCCGCGGACGCCCGCCACTGACCGACGTGCTGTACCACGAGGTCGACTTTCCGGCCGTGTGTCTGCGGAAACGCACCATTCTGCAGTCCGTGCCGGCGCTGCGCGGCCTGCTCGCGAGCCCGCCGGCCGACGTCCCCGGCACACCGCCGCTGGAGGACGTCTGCTGGAGCGCCGATCTGGGGCAGGGGAGCACGCTCTGGGGACACGGCCTGGACCTGCGGCAGCTGGCCGCGGCGGCGGCTAACAAGGACGAGCCGTCGCTGTCGCCGTCGCTCGCCGGCCTGCGCCACGACGTGCCCACGCTGGTCGTCTCCGAGTGCTGTCTGTGCTACCTGCCGGTGTCGGATGCGGCCGCCGTGCTGCGCTGGTTCGCCGACCGGATTCCGCAGCTGGGCGTGGTCTTGTACGAGCCCATCCGGCCCAGCGACGCGTTCGGTCGCACGATGGTGGCCAATTTGTCCGCGCGCGGCATCGACATGCCCACGCTGGCGGCCTACGAGGACGGCGCCGCACAGGAGCAGCGGCTGCGCCAGCAGGCAGGGTTGGAGCAGGCGAGCCATGCCACGGTGGACAGGATCTGGGCCGACTGGGTGGCGGCCGACGAGAAGGCGCGGATCAACGAGCTCAACGCCCTGGACGAGGAGGAGGAGTGGCAGCTGCTGGCAAGCCACTATGTGATCGCGTGGGGCTCACGAGGGCCTTGGTTCCGCTCATCATGGGGACGACTGTACGATTTGTAACGATAATGCGAATACCAATGAAAAGCGAATATCTTGGACTCGGAGTGCGTGCGATGTGAGGCGACAACATATACCCCAAGTAGACGTACCACTCCAAAGTACCAAGATACAGACACTATTAAACCAGATTTGAGCAGAATGCAGTTGTGGGTAATCAGCGTCAGACCTTGGTGTCTAAGACATTCAAACAAGGAAAAGTTGAGAAACAAATCACATGTGTTCAAGTCCTGATGAATAGCGACATTTTGCAGCTCGGTCTCGCATTCTGATATAACGGGTACTGCATCCATGACAAGAAGCGATGGGAGAGTGACAGAACGACGATGCTGAAGAGGATAGAGAACAAGGAAAATTTGCTGATTCTGTCATCTAGCCCTCCGCCTGCCATTCTCCTGCCATCCCGTATATCCGTACAGCGAGTGCAGCGAAGAGTACGTATGCATTTCCGGCGACGGGGTACTGACGTGGTTTGTGATAGCCTTGGTAAGTCTTATGGCTGTTGGCGGCGACCACATCGAGGCATTTTTCGCCTTGATGATGACAATAAGCTGGGATGGTTGGCATTCTATTTGAAAGAAAGCTAGGTAGCTGTACTATTTATTACCTACGCTACGCCCTACTTTAAGTAGTACGCGTATTGAGCAGTCTGCGTCTTTAGTTAGCAAGACGCGTATTACTTAGAGTAGGGCGTAGCATGGTAATGGCAGGTGTTTGCCGTTGTTTTTGTAAGCATATACTGTGTAAGGTGTATATTAGAAGGAGATACTAACGGTCCGGGACCTAGCCATGGTTTGGGTTGGGTATGGGCCTATGGTGATACCTATATGTAGACGGATTGACCGCTTGTAAGACAGCTGCATTGTCTATATGGTTAGCATATGGTAAGCGTATACATTGGGTACGCAACTCGCCGAACGCTTGTGCCGTTAGATTCGCCGTGTTGTGTCTTGCTTGTCTTGTCTTTGACTTGTGATGTAAATTTAGTTTAACAAAAACATATTGGCAGTCGTAAAAAAGTTTGAAGGAGGGAGAGTAAGGATGGGGGTCGAAATGCGAATATATATGCCTACAGCATATGCTGTATGAGTAGTAAACGTACTATTGAAGTAAGTTTTGAGTAAATATGACGTAGAAGCACCGAATAGCAAGGCCGGATAGTAAGGTGAAGAACGGATGGCAGATGCACTGTACACGTGCAGATGACCACGTGACTAAGGCTGAACAGTGGGTCACATGCATAACGATCATCAGTAGCTCTGGCGACTTATCTTTCCTAAGGAGGACGACGTGAGTTTCCATCTGCAACCGCCCACGCAGCAGTCGATCATTCTTCTAGCAGTTCATTTTGGAAACTTTCTTGGATTAACGATTGGGACGCTTGTCTCGGCCCGGCCTTTGACCCACGACTGCGACGACGCGCACGACGCGTCGTGTGAGCCTTCAAGATGGTGGACAAGCAGCCCAAGTACAAGCAGGAGATCCAGCAGGTCAGTAGCAGTGATTTCGTAATGTCTTGGCACTCGCGAGAAGGACTGTGACTGTGACTGTGACTGTGACTGTGAGCTGGCAGCTGGCAGCTGGCAGCTGGCAGCTGGCAAGTGCCTATGACGCGGATGTCTGGGACGGTCGCCGGCGGGTTGTGAGGCGGATGAGCGACCGACACGGGTTGGAGGCAGAGGCAGGGCCGTGTATGCGGCAGAGAAGTCGTGCGGCGGACGAGAGCACAGTAGAGAGGGCAGCAAGAGCCAACAGTGCGGTGATGTGTGTACGAGCGAGACGGCGAGGATCTGGACGTGCAAAGTCGTACAACGGCCTCGGTAGGTGCAAGTGTGCTTACCGGGACGGCAGTCGGCCCGTTTGCGGGTGCATGCTTTGCGTTTGCTATGCTCTTCCTGTCTTCATTGCGGCTCTGTCGCTCTCCTGGTCTCCGTTGCGGCCCTGTTGCTCTCGTCTCTGCGGCCCTGCCACTCACACGTCCTCTGCCCAAACATGCCTCGTCCGGTGAAGGCGGACGACGCGCAGGACACGCGGTGGCAAGCACACTCGAGTCCGCTGCCACGCAGCGTCGAGCCTGAGCGAGCGAGAGGCGGCCGTCTGCGAGCCGTGGAGGAGCGCCGGTTTGCGTTGCGATTTCGGCGAGACTTACGCGAAGACTTGGCACAGATGATGTACGTCAGCGGCGAAACGGGCGAGCCGTCGGTCGAGACGCTGTACCTGATCGAAGAGATTGTGCGGCAGCAGGTGGTCGAACTGGTAGGCTCCCATGACAAGCACAAACAAACACACACGCTGGCCCTCCCATGACCAAGCACAAACACACACGCTGACTGACGGCGGCAGCTCCGCAGCTGCACGGATCTGGCGGCGCGGCGCGGCTCGCGGTCGATCACGATCAACGACCTCATCTTCCAGATCCGGCACGACGCGCCCAAGGTGTCGCGGCTGCGGACGTTCCTGTCGTGGAAGGACGTGCGCAAGAACGTCAAGGACTCGGACGACAAGGGCGCGGAGGTGGACCTGGGCGCGGGCGAGGACGCGGTGGGCGCGCCGATGGCGGGCGCGCCGGTGGACGACGCGACCAAGAAGAACAAGAAGAACAAGCTGGGCCTGCCGTGGGAGCCGGTCTCGTTCTACAGCCAGGAGGTGCCGGAGCGCGAGGACGAGGAGGACGAGGAGGAGGAGGAGATGAACTACATCACGCTGCAGCGGCTGCGCAAGGCGGACGAGCGCACCAAGGCCATGACCAAGGAGGAGTACGTGACGTGGTCCGAGTATCGGCAGGCCTCGTTTACGTACCGCAAGGGCAAGCGCTTCCGCGAGTGGGCGGGCTTCGGCATCGTGACGGACAGCAAGCCGTCGGACGACATTGTCGACATCCTCGGCTTCCTGACCTTTGAGATGGTGCAGACGCTGACCGAGGAGGCGCTGCGCATCAAGGAGCACGAGGACGTGTGGAAGGAGCGCACCGGCGACGAGGCGCGCGGCACCAAGAAGCGCAAGCTCACCCAGGGCCTCTTCAACCTGCCGGGCGAGGGCCGCTCGCCCGTCGAGCCCAAGCACATCCAGGAGGCCTTCCGCCGCCTGCAGGCGCGCCAGAACAAGTACCACGCCATGCTTAACGGCACGCGGCTGTCGGCGAAGCAGGGGCTGAAGATTGTGGGTTTTTGTCTTGTTTCTTTTTCGCTTTTTCCTCTTCTTTTTCTTCCTTTTTCCTCTTCTTTTTCTTCCTTTTTCCTCTTCTTTTTCTTCCTTTTTCCTTTCCTTTTCCTCTTTTTGCTTTCCTCTCTCTTTTTTTCCCCTTCTTCTTTCCTCCTTCTCTTCTTCTTTCTTCCTTCTTTCTTACTCCCGAGGTCCATCGCCCTAACAGTCGCAGTTTTGAATACAACTCTTTCCTGGGCCACGCCTTGGGTACGACGGCGCTGGGTTTCTTGGTTTGCTCTTGCTAGGATTGCGGGCGTCTGGATTACGATGGACTTGGACTGCATAACAGCATTATGCCTGGTATTGTGTAGTACTATGAATCAATGCCCTGGTAATCTGTATTATCAATCAGCGCAACATTGTCACTTTAGCCGTGTAATGGCCGTTCGTCGCACATCCGTCTGCTGTCACAGCTTCGATGCCTGTTCCTTGACAGCCTGCTCGCGGAGGATCTTTCTGAGGATTTTGCCGGACTAGCAGGTTAGAGGAGGTCCCAACAACACAACACACAACACACAACACAACACGACGTACCGGGTTGCGCGGGATGGCGTCGACAAAGACGACGCCGCCGGCCAGGCGCTTGAAGGGCGCGACGCGGGCGGCCAGCCAGCGCGCCACGTCGTCGGCGGTGGCGGCGGTGGCGGCGGCGCGCACAATGTAGGCGCGCGGGCGCTCGTCGTCGGGGCCGAGGTGGACGCCGATGACGGCGGCGTCGGCGACGTCGGGGCGCTCGAGCAGCAGGGCCTCGAGCTCGGCGGGCGCGACCTGGTGGCCCTTGACCTTGATGAGCTCCTTGCGGCGGTCGACAATGGTGAAGCAGGCGCCGGGGCCGTAGCGGTCGACCGTGGCGATGTCGCCGGTGCGCAGCCAGCGCGTGCCGTCGGCGTCGACGTAGACGGCCTCGGCCGTGGCCGCGGGGTTGCGCCAGTAGCCGGTCAGCAGCGTCGGCCCGGCGATCCAGAGCTCGCCGGGCCGGCCGGCCGCGGTCACGTAGCGCGGCGCGTCCGGCGGCGAGGCCGGGTCGACGAGGCGCGCCGCGCCGTTGGGCACGAGCTCGCCGACGCTGGGGCCGGCGGTGCGCGGCGCCGTGTCGGGTGCCCAGCCGAGGCTGGAGCAGGTGACCTCGGTCATGCCCCAGCCCTGGCGCACGACGAGGTCGGGCGGCGGCGGCGAAGAGCCAGTCGGCGGCGGCGCCACGGAAGCAGAGACAGACGCCCGCTGCCCGGCCAGCAGCGCCCGCACGGCCTCGGCGGCCGCCTGCGACAGCGGCGCGGCGCCGCAGCCGACGAACTCGACGCTGGACAGGTCGTAGCGGCGCGCCAGCGGGTGCTTGGCCAGCGCCACGGCGATGGGCGGCACCAGCGTCAGGTGCGTGATGCGGTAGCGCGCAATGTGGCGCAGCATGGCCTCGAGGCCGAAGCGCGCCATGACGTAGGCCGGCAGGCCGAGGTGCGCGTACGTCGCCACGAAGAACGTCTGGCCGTACGCGTGGTACAGCGGCAGCAGGCAGAGCCCGACGGTGCGCGCGCGCTGCGCCTGCACGGCCGCGTCGTCGCCGCCGAGGCGCACCACCGCGAGGCAGTTGGCCACGTACGCCGCGTGGCTGATGGCCACGCCCTTGGGCATGCCCGTCGTGCCGCTGCTGTAGTTGAGGCACGCCAGCGCCGCGCCCGCGTCCGCCGGCTCGGCCCAGTCCCAGGCGGCCGCGCGCGCGCGGTTGCCGTCGAGGAGCGTGAGCCAGGAGAGCGGTGCGGGAGTCGACGCCGGGGGTGTCGATTCCGGCGGGTCCGGTGCTGGGTCCGGTGCTGGGTCCGATTCCGGTCCCGGTCCCGGTCCCGGTCCCGGCTGCTCCTTCACGCCTGGCATGGCCGGCCCCGGCTGCTCCTTCACGCCTGATGCCGCCGCCCCCGGCCGCTCCATCGCCACCACGCCCGGCACCGCCGCCTCGGCGTCCTCCAGCACGTACACGCGCCCCGGCGGCAGACCGACCTCGGCCGCCGCCGCCAGCGCCACGCCGAGCCCGGCCGCGGACGCCACCATAAAGGCCGCGCCCGAGTCGCGCAGCTGGTGGACCAGCTCGCGCGTCACGTAGGCCGGGTTCGCGCCCGAGAACACGCCGCCGGCCATGAGCACGCCGAGGAAGAGCGGCGGCACGTAGACCTGGTTGGGCGCGAACAGCAGCACGCGGTCGCCCGGCTGCAGGCCCGCGTCGAGCAGGCCGAGGGCCACGCGCTTGGCCAGCAGCCGGTACGTCGCCTTGCTCAGAAAGTGCGCCGGCCGCTCGGCGTCGAGGAAGAGCGGCGCGTCCGGCAGCGCGCCCTGCGACGACCCGAAGATCCACTGCTGCAGCGAGCAGCGCGGCACGGCGACGGACCAGCGCGAGTGGATGGTCATGCTGGGGGTGGCGGCGCGGTGATGAAAGTGCTGGACGAGAGTGCTCCGTGCAGAGCAGAGAAGGGGGAAAGCAAGGCTGTGCGACAGCGACGACAGCGGCGACAGCGGCGACAGCGAGCGACGCTCTACTTGTACTCACCCGTGCGTAGGACGAGCCGAGGCTGTGAGGGGAAGCGACAGCAGTGAGGAGAGTCTGACACGAGGCGACAGAAGAGAGCAGTGAGGAGACCCCAAAGGATATGAGATGTGAGAAGTGAAAGGAAGAGGCCGCCGGCCGACCTCCGTCCGCCGTCCGCCACGGCGATTGCGCCTGTGCGCGTCTCTGCTTGCCTTTCCGCTTGCCTTCTCCGCTTGCCTTGCCCGCTTGCCTAGTCCTGCTCTGTTGTTCCCGCTGCTCTCTGCTCTCTGCTCTCTGCTCTCTGCTAGCTACTCCGTACTCTCTTCTGTCCCCGGCGCTTCTTCGCTCTCACTTTCGCCGTTTTGTTCTCCTGGTCGCCTCCGCTTTCGGCCTCAGTCCCCTGTTTCTCCCCTTCCTCTTGCTCTCTCGTCCGACCCATCCCAATCTCTGCGAGCACGGAGCCTTCTCCGCCAGCCGTGGCCCTCTGCCGCACGGCCGTCTTGCTGTTCGGCCTCGTGCATGACGTTGTCCCTTTTCGACCCGCAACCACCGTTTGCGGGGAAACCGGAACTGCGGGGCCGCTGGCTCCACCCGATCGGGAAAAGCTTGATCGGCAGTTCTTCACCGGAGCACTCGACACGCAGACTGTCCGTATTGCAGGGCTCCCGAGACAGGCATCTGTCCTACACGTCGGAGTGCAGATCGCTCGCTTACTTTGTACCGCTGGACGAGACAGCCCCGCCTCACCGCCTACGATCACGACGTCGCACTCAAGATCCATCGTTTCTATTCTGGCTAAATACATGGTCAAGCGGCCTCGCCGGCCGTCAGGCGCAACGAGCGACGCGGGTGGGAGAAGGAAAACAAGCCAGGAGAACTGCGCGCGCCAGAAACGCAGCCATGGGGCGTTCCGGCAGTGCGTGCTCTGTCCCGTCGAGTGCACCCAGTGGTGACCCTGACGCGGAAGAGCGCGTTTGCTCCGGCGACCAGGCACAAAGTCCAGGACTAGGAGGACTAAGCTGCTGCCTGCTGCCTGCTGCTGCAGGACTTAAAACATCTTGTGCTCGAGGGTCATGTCCGACTCGGGCTCGAGGCCGACGCAGGCGCGGAAGATGTTGATCAGCGCGGCGCGCTGCTTGGCCAGCGAGTTGACCACGGGCGTGCCCGGCGGCGTCAGCGGGGCCTTGAGCATGTAGCTGAGCACGCTGAGCACGCTGTGGAAGCTCTTGAAGTCGCGGTCGGTGGCAGCGCCGTTGGCCGCGCCGTTGGCCGCGCCGTTGGCAGCGCCGTCGACGCTGGCGCGCCACTGGATGCGGGTCATCATCTCGCCGAGGAGCACGAGGTCGATGATCAGCGGCGACGCCAGCAGCGAGTCCTCGCACACGTTGAAGATGCTGATGGTCTGGTGGCCGCCCATGAAGATCTCGGCATAGTACTCGTCGAGCGCGCGCTTGTTGTCGCCGACGGCCGGCATGTACTTGATGACGACAGTGTGGTCGGGCTTCTCGCCGGGCTTGTAGAGCACCGTGTTGGCCTCGACCATATCGTCGACAACGTTGGACTTGGAAATCTCCTTGGACCGGAACTGGCGCTGCGAGCTCAGGTTCTTGCCGTCGTTGTTGCCCAGATGGTTGTAGCTGGCAATGGACGTCAGGCGAATGCCGGCGCTGATGAGAAAGTCGACGAGGGCCGACTTCATCTTGGTCTGGCCGGACTTGAAGTCGTCGCCGCCGATGAAGGCGCCGTGGCGCTCGGCCAGGTCAATGGCGCCAGGGACAAAGGTGTTCTGGGGCGAGCCGTTGATAAAGGGCGCGCCCTCGAGGATGCAGGCCACGGCAAAGACCGTGGAGGGGGCGATTTCCTCGTGCCCGGACTGGATGGCAGCCAGCAGGTTGTCGGCGGTGTCGTTGACGCCGGCGACGATGTCGGCAAAGCGCTCGGTGTTGGCGGACCAGAGCACGACGACCTTGTCGAGGGCGTTGGCGGCCTTGAAGTCGCGGATGTCCTTGCGGAGGTGCTCGACGTGGGCCCAGTCGGCCTTGTTGCCGGCGATCAGGTTGTCGGCACGCTCCTCCTGGTTGGCGGCAATGAAGTCCGGGTAGTAGATGCTGGGCAGGGGGACCATAGCGGCCATCTCCTTGCGGACCTGGTTCTTGAGGGTGGGCTCCAGGACGGCGGCGCGGTCCATGGCGGCGGCGAGATGGAGGCCGCTAATGTCCCAGCCGCCGAGGACGAGGTCGTTGGGGTGGACCATGGGCAGGACATCGTGGAAGGGGATGTTGACATCGCGATGGGTGGTGGTGTCGGTGCCGAGCTTCAGGGTGGAGCCCATGACGAGGGAGCCGTAGTAGTTGGCGGCGCGGGGGCCCTCGCGGGTGTCCCAGTGGAGGTGGCGGCGGTTCGCGAGGATGCCGGCGGTGACGGTGGAGCCGTTGTTGCCGCCCCAGCCGACGAGCATGAGGCCGACCTTGGGGACCTTGCGGTCGACCTTGAAGTCATAGACGGTCTCGGTGGGGACGGCCGTGTAGCGGCCGTCGGGGCCGGCGGTGACGGCAGTGGTGCGGTAGGTGTACTTGGAGAGGATGGAGTCGTCGGTGTAGACGACGTTGGGGGAGTGGACGGTGAAGAGAGAGCCGGCGGGCGTCGCAGGGCCGGCGTGAGCAGTCGGGCCATCTCCGTTCGCGGAGGCCGCGTCAGCTTGGGCGTGGGGAGCCATGGCGGACGAGGGGTTGCGTCAGGCGGTTCGGGAGACGGAAAGGGGAGGATCAGGTGGTGAAGCTCCTTTATTGCGTCTGAATAGAGTCCGCTGAACTCCCAGGAGAGGCAGTGCAACGGCCTCCAGCGAACGGATGATGGACCCTGGGCGGTTAGCATTCTGGGGGTTGGAAGCGGCCGAAGCACTGGTCTGGGATGGGACGGAAGCCGTGACAAGACGCCGACGCCGACGCCGACGCAACACGCAACACGCAGACGCAAATACAAAGACGAGGCCGGAAACTCACGAGTTAAGAAGGTTAGAAAACGTCTTGACGGTGGGTGGTGATCGCAGCCCGGACGAGCGCGATCATACAGATAGAGTAGGGGAAAGAGGAGGGCCTGACGGCAGTAGCACAGAGCTGGCAGATCGGCGAGGACAGGTGGATGATGGGGAGGAAGAGAGGAAGAAAAGAAGAGACGAAGAGCTGGCGATGCGGACTATATGAAGGCGGGCGGATAACGGCAGTAGCGGGCGACGAACAAGCGGCGCACCTGCCCTGCAGGCAGCAGGCAGCAGCTTCCGGCAGCGGCCTCGGAAGTCGACGGGTGCGGAAGGACGTCGGCGCGCGCTATCGTACGGCAGGCACGAGCGGCAGGCCACCGACTTTTGGCGTGCATGGCGCTACTGCGCTATGGCTGGGGTGCCCCGCCCGTATTCTGGCGGGGTTGCACTGCGTCTCCGGGGTATGATTACATAAGCAGAGCTGATCACGTACGGAACACGGAATAGTACGGAATAATAGTACGGTACATGTCCTGAACATGCCCTGCACATGCAAGGTGATGCAGCGTCTTCACCGCCTCTGTGCACGGATCCGTTGTGTCGTAAAGGCGGCCGAGAGGAAGTCTGCGCGACAGAGGGTTGAGTGCAGAGGTTGTTGAGTGCTTGAGTGTCAGCGAGTGGGAGGATGGAAGAGAGCGATCCGCTCAGTGCTGAAGGATCCGCTACTCCGTGCCACTCCGTACTCCGTACTCCGTACTCGTACAGTGTGTTGCTCCCGCGCCGGAGCAACAGCTTGGCGGCCGGACGCCGAAACGGCACGGCCGACAGCCGAGCCGGCCATCCACCCCCGCATCCTGAGCAGCGATACTCCGTACACTATCCTATCTGCCATTCGACAAGTATGACGTGGGTTTGATCGGCGGCGGCTTGCTGCAGAGCCAAAAGGGGCTGCAGATCGTCATCTAAGCGGTTCAGGCAACGGAAACCGGGCGTCGGCAAGGCGATGCTCTATTGGCGCGCAGGAGATTGGCGATATCTACGAGTACACTCAGAGTGCAGTAGGACGCATTTCGTACGACTAGCAATACGCGCCGCACTGCTGC
Organism: Grosmannia penicillata; assembly: GCA_002778075.1. Lineage (NCBI taxonomy): Eukaryota > Fungi > Ascomycota > Sordariomycetes > Ophiostomatales > Ophiostomataceae > Grosmannia > Grosmannia penicillata. The sequence goes on from PCDK01000011.1 coordinate 1,483,814, forward strand.
ATAGAGACGCGCTGCTGGTTGGCTGCGCACTCTCATCTCGGCCTCGGGCGTTACGGCGGCGTCAGCGACTAGCATGGCGCGATTAGTGCACTACGGGTGCAGTAGTGCTATTCGTGCAGTGCTCGTGCAGTAGTGCTCGTGCAGTAGTGCACTATTCGTCAGGAAGTAACTGCTCCGTATACTCCGTACTCCGTACAGCGTGCACAGTCATAATTAGCCCCGCTATCCCCCTTGAAGCGATCCCGACCCGTGCTGCAAAGTACTCGTGCAATTCGGCCGTACGAACAAAGTATTGCGTCGTACTACGGTACGTCCTCGTACTTGCGGCTCCACGTCGCAGCGTGGTACTCGTACTTTGCAAAGTACGAGTACGGCCGGAGAAGCACAGGAACAGGCCTAGCGCGTCGACGCCCCTGATGAGCGGGGATCCGGCCAGATAAGGTTGCAGACGGCCAACGGCTCTGCCGGCGCAGGCGGTGTGCTGAAGTAGCAGCAGTACGGTATCTCACGGAGTATGGAGTAGAGTAGAGTACACTTGCGTGAAGAACGAAGACAAAGACACGAGAATGAGAACTTGACGAAAACGAAGAAGATAAAAAGGCACGAGAACGAAGACGAAGACGAAGACGAAGACGAAGACAAAGACAAAGCGAAGACGACGAAGACACGAACGAAGACACAGAGACAAGACGAAGAACGAGAACAACACACACACACACACACACACACACACACACAGCAGAGCCAGAACCTAAGGGAGACAGCAAGGGCGCCACGCCTGCGAGCCGGCCAGCCGCGTTCATCAAACAGAGCCAGCAGAACCGGATTGCGCCAGATTGGCTGCGCTAACCAAATGAGGGCTCCACCGGCGGGCTGGGCGCGTGCGGCGCACTGTGTGCAGGGTGATATGCACGGTGCCCCGAAGCACACGAAGGAAGGCCGCCAAGGTCAGGGGCAGCACTCCGCGGCCTGCGGCGTTTCTGGTCGTCGCCTGGCCGTTTCTGGTGTCGTCTGGCCGTTTCTGGTTCGGCCGCGGCCTTGGCTGCAGCTCGGGTACTTGTACTTTGCCACGGGTACGGAGTACGGAGTACTTGCAGGGCTGCGCCGGCGCGTCGACTCGGCATCGTGGCTGGAATGCCATACTCTGTACGTTGCCAGGGAGAAGTCGAGAGGTCCGCCGTACGGAGTACTCCGTAGTCCAATACGAGTGTAGCGAGGACAGCAGCGCCGGCAGGAATCGGCACGCTGGAATGCGGGTGTCGAAGCAGGCGACGGGACGGTACGTACGAGTAAGTGCCTGCATCACGACCATCGATGGACGACGTCGTGCTCCGTACGGCGTACTCCATTCATCCAATGGCAGCATACGGAGCAGAACTACGAGCAAGTACCCGTACTCGTAGAGTACCGTACTGTAAGATACTGTACGAGCAAGTAATACGAGAAAGTCTCCGGACCGGTGCGAAGGCCGCGCCCACCGCACCAAAATAGCTTCACGCCGTTGCGTATTGGGTATTTCGTACTCTGTGCTCGTACCGCACGCCGTGTGTACTCGTACACCCACCGTCCGTGCCATCCCTCCCCTGTCCGGTGGGTTCGCTGCCGGCTTCACGCCGCAATGCGAGACGCGAGACGCACGACGGCGCCAGGGAGACGGAGACTCTTTTCTTCCTCGCGTCCCCGTTCTGCTCTCGAGTTGTTTTCCCGACTGGCACCTCGACTACTCGACAGCATCTGCATCGAACGGCATCGAACGGCTGCACGAACGGCCGACGCATAGTCTCACCCTGCGTCCACCTCGTCTGTCACAACCACCCGCATGACCAGCTGAACGGCCGCCATGGCAGCACGACCGGCAAGCTTCTTGCCGACGATCAAGTGCTCGAGCTGTGGCCGCGATGTCGAGATCTCCATGATGGGCGAGCACGTCTGCGTGGTCGACGAGCGTGTGTCCTGTCTTGTGTCTTTTCCGTCTTTCTTGTTTCTTCTTGCTGACATCGCCAGCCTCGACCAGCGAGCCGCCCGTCGACAGCGACGGCAACGGCAGCACCGGCAGCAGCTACGACACCGGCACGAGCAACAGCACCAGCACCAGCAGCAGCAACAGCACCAGCGGCTACACCAGCTACACCGGCAGCGCCAGCGTCGCCAGCAACGACAGCAACAACGGCTACACCAGCTACACCAGCTACACCAGCTACAAGAGCAACAACACCACCACCACCACCAACAACAACGGCTACGTCAGCTACACCGCCGGCTACAGCCGCGACCGCCTCCCCCCCATGGTCGACACGTCCGCTGCCAGTGAGTCCCTGCTCTCCGCTCCGCTCCGCGCGCCGCCCTGCTGACCGCCAGACCGCTCCTACCGCGCCGGCCAGCTCACCCCCGCCAGCAACTCCAGCGGCTCGCAGCCGTCGCCGCGGACGCCGCGCGGCCACCCGGGCTTCCTCTCAGCCGGCGGCGCCAGCGCGGCCGCCGGTGCCGCGGCCGGCGACTTGGCGCCGACCATTGCCGACACCGAGTATGCGTACGTCAGCTACGCCGCGAGCCCCCAGAAGACGCTGCTGCAGCGCGCCGACGCCATCGCGCCGGGGCCGTTTGCCACGCCGGCCCGGCCGCCGCGCCCGGCCGACGGCCTGGCCGACCGCCCGGCCACGCGCTCCGGCGTGCCCGAGTCGGCCGCCGCCGCGCCGCCGCCGCACGCGCGCACCCTCAGCGCCGCCAGCTTCGCCAGCACCGACTTTGCGCCGCCGCCGTTTGCGCGCGCCGGCACCTTTCCGCGCCGCGACCGCGCCGGCTCGCGCGCCTCCTTCAAGGACACGTCGCGGCTGCCGCCGCCGCGCACGAGCCTGGTGCGCCCGCCCACGCGTGACGCCGCGCCCGTCGACCTGGCCTCCGAGTTCGGCATCGGCAACCCCTACCACGCCGCGTCCGCCTCCATGTCGTCGACCGTCTCGTCCCACGCCGGCAGCATGCCGTACTCGTCGGCCTCGTCGCTGTCGTCGGCGTCCGCGGCGTCGTCCGTGTCCTCCGGCGGACAGTTTGGACCGCCCGTCCGCAAGGACAGCGGCCTCGCGAGCATCGACAACCTCATGAGCGATCTGCAGGCGATGACCACCGGCCTCGGCGCGCAGGAGCGCCGGCCGAGCGAGTTTGGCGGGCCCGAGTATGAGCGCCGGCCGAGTGAGTATGAGCGCCGGCCCAGCGAGTCCTCCAGCGAAAAGCCAGAGGCACAGCCGGCCACAGCCGCCGCTCCCGCTCCCACACCCACTCCCACACCCGCCCCCTCGCGCGGCTCCTGCAAGGCCTGCGGCGACGCCATCACCGGCAAGTCCGTGTCGAGCGCCGACGGCCGGCTCACCGGGCGCTACCACAAGGCCTGCTTCGTGTGCGCCACCTGCCGCGAGCCGTTCGCGTCGGCCACCTTTTACGTCCACGGCGACCAGCCGTTCTGCGAGCGCCACTACCACGCCGTCAACGGCAGCCTCTGCGGCGCCTGCGCCCACGGCATCGAGGGCCAGTACCTCGCCGACGACGCCGACACCAAGTACCACCCCGCCTGCTTCGCCTGCGCCGACTGCGCCCAGCCCCTGCGCGACGGCTACTTTGACCTCGCCGGCCGCCGCTACTGCGAGCGCGACGCCTGGCGCCGCGTCCAGGCCCAGGCCCCGCCGCCGCCCTCGCCGCGTCTGCCCATGGGCATGGGCATGGGCGGCATGGGCGGCATGGGAATGGGCGGCAAGATGGGCATGCCGAATATGGGCATGGGCCCCGGCGGCCCCGGCTACCCCGGCAACCCCGGCATGGGCGGCCCCGGCATGAAGGGCATGCCCATGCGGCCTCGCGCGCCGCCCGGCTCCGGCTCGCGCCTCGCCCCCGGCCTGCCCATGGGCGGCAAGATGGGCATGCGCCCCGGCATGCCCATGGGCCCCGGCATGAACATGGGCCCGCCGCGCCCGTACGGCCTGCCCGCCGGCAACCGCCTCGGCCCGGGCCCCCCGGCCGGCCGCCCGCGCATGGAGAAGCGCATGACGCGTCTCGGCATGATGTAGGCCGGCTGTTTGTCTTTCTTTGATTTGTCCTCGGCGGCGTTGGGGCGGGTTGGCTTACGGAGGAGGCGTTGAGGATCGCGGGCACGACGGGGACACCGGAGCACTGGAACACGGGAACCCGGACACGCCCGGCTTCGCGGCACATACCAGGACACGTCATGCCGCCTGTCCATCTAATCCATTACATAGCTACTGCCAATGTACAAGTGATTGTCTGTCGGCGCTCTTGCTGCAGCGAGTGGTGTCTGCTGTCGCACTCTTTCTTGCTGTGCTCGTACTTTGTCTGCTCCGGCTGTTGTCTGCTGCGGCTGTTGTCTGCTCCGGCTGTTGTCTGCTCCGGCTGTTGTCTGTCTGCTCCGGCTGTCGTAGCTCACCGTCGCCTACACCGTCGCCTCCGTCGCCGTCGCCCGCAGCGAGTTGTAGTGCTCGCCCAGCCCAAACCCGTGCCGGTAGTACACCAGCCACAGCGTCGGCCGCGCGTCCTCGTCGCTGCCGGCCGCGCCCGCCGGCGCGATCTCCTCGCTGCGCCCGTCGTGCAGCACCCGGATGCGCACGTCGTACGCGCCCGCGAGCGCCTGCAGCTCGAGCTGGCCGCCCCATTCCGCCGTGTCGCGGATGCGCGCAATGTGGCCGGCGAGCGTCGGCTGGCCGGCACCGCCCGCATAGAACGGCGCAAAGTCGTCGGCGTGCGCCGCCATGTAGTCGGCCGCCGCGCGCCGTACCGTCCGCGCCCGCGCCGTGACCACATCGCCGTCCCCGCTGAGCGGCGCCACCGCCCGCCCCGCCGCCGCCAGCTGGTCTGCCACCGCCGCGAACAGGCAGTGCCCGTCCGCCCGGATCGCGTGCTCGACCCGGCCGCTGCGCGCCAGCAGCGGCGCCAGCGCCGCCCGCTCCACCGCCGCGTGGTCCACCATCGTCGCCGCCTCCGCCGCCGCCTGCTCCTGCGACTCCGCCCGCTCCGCCGCCCGCCGCGCCAGCCGCTCGCGCTGCCGGTTGCGCTTGGCTGGCGGCGTGGCGCGGGTGTCCGGCGGCGCGACGCGGGTGTCCAGTGCCGTCCCGGCTAGCTGCGCGCTGATGCCGTCGACCGCCGCTTCGGCCGCCTTGTCTGTGACTGCCGCGTCTGTGTCGCGAGCCTCGTCCTCCTCACCCCCGTGCTCACCCCCGTCACCCCCCAACGCCCGCAGCTCCGCCTCCTGCTTCTCCCGCAGCGCCCGCTCCATCGACGCGCACTCGTCCACGATGCCCTTGCGTGTCTTCTTCGTCGCGTTCTTCTTCTTGCCCGTGATCCGATTCTGCAGCTCCCGCTGCTCCCGCCGGTGCCGCGCCTGCATCGCCTCGAGCTCCTCCATCTCCACGGCTCCCGCGGCTCCCGCTATCCAAGAACCTCTCTGGTAGGGCGCACTCGATACAGGCCAATGCGCCGCTCGACTGCGTTGCTGCTCGCTCGTGGTCGTCTTTTCGCAGTTGTTGCTCAGTGTGCGCCAGCCTTTTCGTTTTCGTGGGGCATTGCGGCATTGCGCATTGCGCATTGCGGGGCACTAGTTTGTAGCGCCTAACGGAGTATTACTGACATCACTTCGCTGGACTCGCCGCTGTATCTTACATCTGATCATGCTGCTACCTAACTCGTTTCTGAGCAAAACTAAAACTATACAAAGAAGGGGAATCTATGATGCACGCCGCAGCAGTCGGCGCTTCGTCCAACGAACTGCATCCAAGCACGTGAAAAGAAAAGGAACGATCGCAAGATCAGCAATGAGACGCCGCTACATCGGCTCTCAAACCCCCAATGGCCATTGTCCAGGCCGTGCCGGCCGTTTCACAAGTCACAAGATAGACTAGATACAACAAACAAGAAGGAGAAGAGAAACAAAAAAAATACTGCGTGTGTACGCTCCCAGTCCTTCTGAACCGTATAAGAGACCTCCCGCCGGCCTTGCTCCCCAAGATAGTGAATGAGTGACACGAACGAAGAAAAGAAAGGAAGAAAGACAGACAAATGGACAAATGGACAAATGAACGATAAAGAAAAGACAAAAAAATAAACAAACAAAATTGCAGTAGTGTAGGTGGTGGTGTCAGCTGCCCAGCAGGCAGCCTTAGCATCTCATGCCACCTCCCCTAGAACCCCTTGAAAGGGTCGTCGCGGAAGTAGTCCTCTTCACCGCCCGTGCGGCTGCCTCCGTAGTACTCGTCCATTCCGCGAGCACCCCGTGAGCTGTAGCTGTCGCGGTGCCGGCTGCGGCTCGCCCGGCGTCGCGCCTCCTTGCTTCGCCGCCGCGCCCGGTACCGCATCTCTTCCTGCTCCTCCGGGTACTCGTCCATCTGCGAGAACGCCAGCGGACTGATGAACGCCTCCATACGCACCGTCCCGATCGCATCGAAAAAGTTGTTCATCATCGCCCCGCTCGGACGCGACGACGCTTCCGACGTCCGCTGCGAACTGAACGCCGCCGGCTGTCCAACCATGCCCCATGTCACGTTCGTCGACGCCTGGGACTGCGAAATGTCCGAGTTGCCCGCCGTGCTGTTCGTCGACTGATGGTAGCTGCCGCTGCTAGCCGGCCCCGAAAAGCCACGGAACGACAGCGGCGGCGGCACATGGCCACCCGTATTGCTGCGCTTCCGCCCGTGCAGAACCATCTGGCTCGACCGGTCGGGATACCGCGCAATCGCCGGCGGCTCCGCCGTATCACGCGAGATGTCTCGCTGGTGTGCCGACGATGTTGCCGCCACCGACGGTGCCGACATGGTCGACTCAGGTGGGGGTGGCCGGTAGCTGGGAATGCTCGGGGGCATCGAGTCCGTTTGTGACGACGCCACGCTCATGTCCGGCAGCGGCGGCAGCGAAGGAAGTGCGTTGGGCGATCCCGGGTGTGATGAAGAGAGTATCGCTCCCTTGCTCTTTGTCAGCCGAATCGAGTCCCGAATCCCGCTCTTCCGCTTCGGCTGCGGCGGCTCAAAGTCCGGCACCGCCTTGGGCAGAGACGCGGTGATGTTCTCCGGCACTGCTTGCTGCGAGTGTGCAAGGAACGAAAGCGACGTCAGCCAGAGGTAATGCCGCTCCGGAGTCGTCGCTGTGAACTTCAGCGCCCGCTGGGGAGTCAGAATCAAGATGGAACGGTTGAACAACCGCGGGCAGCCCTTGGGAGCCGGGTTGTCATCCTTTACATCCAAGACCGATTGAATCGTCACTGCCGAGCTTGTTAGTAAATCAAAAGCGAGAACGAAACGATAAGAAAAACGTACGCTTCCGTCCAGATTTGCCCATCAGCATGCTGTTGTTAGACGGCTGCTTGCTGCTCCAGAGAATGGCACGCTCATACGGCGCCAGCCACACCCACCGCTTGTGCCGGTCGTTGCTGCTGTCGTCGCGGTTCGAGTTGTCCGCACCGCCAAACGACTTGCGCCGCCGCACATACTTGTACATCCACTCGCCCACCATTGTCTGTGCAATGGCATCCACCACGCTGGTCGCCTGGGTGCTGCTGATTACTGAGTGCACGCCCGTCTGTTCCGTCGTCGCCGTGTTGACCGACGGCGGGTACCGATGCTGCCGCGGGAACCGAGTTGATCCCTGGCTCGCCAGGGGCGACGTAATGTCGTTGTCGGGGAGCGGCGGCAGGCCGGGGCTCTGCGGCTCCTCTTCGCCCGAGTACCCCCTGCCATGGCCCGCCGGAGACCGGCTACCACGCCGGCGGTTCCGCGGCTTCACCGGGATCGCGGCAGCTGACCGCACCTTGCGAACACTGTTCGCACGGTTGTGGCTGCGTTGCGAGCCTCGCCGCTGCCAGGGATCGCCACCGCGCGAAGGACTCCGCTGCCCATCACTGGGCAAGCTGATGCTGACCGGCGGCTTCCGCGAGCTTGCTCGTGTAGGAATAGGGAACGGCGGGTTAGGAGGCTCCGGGAAACTGGGACTGCGCGACCGACCCTGGTGCGTGGCGATGCCGTTCTGGATCATCGCGGCCTTGCGCATCACGCTCGACCGGTTGCCCGATCCATGCGTGTAGCCGCTCTTGTCAAACGACGTGCGAGAGCTCCTTGAAGACCTGCGGGCAGGCAGTTCGCGCCCACCGATGTTGTTATCGGGCACTGTGTACTTGTACGAATCGGTGCTAGACAGCCCACTCATGACGCTCATACGGCCAGAGTTGCGTGTCGAGCTACGCCGTGGAAGCGAAGCCAGCCGGTCGTCAGCAGAGGACGCATTGCTATGTGCTGTCAAGCTGCGCTTGGCAGCAGAGCGCGATGAGCCGCCGGCCTTGGGCTTCGGGGCTGTGAGCGCCGTGCGGAACTCGGCGTCACTGAAATCGCCATCGGCAAACTCGTCGGCCTCGTCCGAGCTAATGGCGTCGAAGCCAGCAAACAGGCTGCTGATGCGGTGCGGCCGCCGCATGGGCGCCGCCTTCTGGCTCGACAGCGGGCCATCATCATTGTTGCCGGGGTAGGCGTCATGCGTCTCCTGCTGGCCAAAACTATTCGACGGGGAATACTGCAGTGGCGACGACGGGGGCTCGCTCTGCTGGCTTGCCCGGTTGGTCAGTCGACGGGGATTGCGTGGCGGCGGCACATCGCCGATGACGGCGGGGAACTGCTTGGACAGGTCGTCCACCGCCGCAGCTGCGGGATCGGCGATGATGGCACCAGGCGAAGAGGGCCGGGAAGAGATCGCCGAGGGATGCAGGTGTGCAGGAAGACGATCCAGGCGCTTGTCGACGCGAATTTCGTCGGTCTGGACAGACACCGATCGGCATGGCATGGGCAAAGAGATCGACACCTGGCACTCAAAGTCCTTGAAGAGAGGTGGCAGCAGTGATTCCCGGGGCGTCGTGGGTCGGCTTGTAGGAGGGTGGATGCTGATGCTCGGGATGGCCATGCCAGAAAAGTCAATGAGGCTGTTTGGCGACAGCTCGGGCAGCGGCGGCGTAGGCGGCGGGGTCTGGTCCGTCTGGGTCTCGCTCTCGGCCATGGCCGGCTTGACAACAGGGGCGGGCTCGGGAATGGAGGCGATGGAGGCGCGGTTGTTGGCGTGTTCCATCTCGAACGGCGACTTCGGCGTCTTGGGAGGGCTCAGAGGTCCTTCCGGAATCGTCTGAGAGCCCACCGAAACCATAAGGCCACTGTGCATGACGACCGTCTCGATGGTCAGAGGGCGGGCAATATGGACGCGCTTGCGGCGCTGGTTGGCCTCGATCTCGCCCAATTCGCCGCGGGATGTGCCGTCTACGGGGGCCTCGTGGAGGGAGAAGCGGTCGGCACGAGCAGGAATCGGCGGTGGCTCGCTGGCCGCAGGAACAATGTCCACCACTGTCTGGGGAGGAAGCTTGGGCGAGGGTGGCGGCGAGTACTGCACAGCCGAGTCGGTGTATTGCACCTTGGGCGCCTGAACGACCTGAACGACTGTCGCGGGGGCTGCCTGCTGGTGTTCCTCCTCGTCCTCGTGGATGATGACGCCCTCGAGGCGCTCCAGGACGGCCTGATTCAGGTAGCGGCCACGCGCCACGCTGCCCGTACGGCGGATACTTTCGCTGCTCTGCTGGCGACAGTGCGAGCGGGTGTATATGCTGTCACGGCTCTGCTGGCGGGCGTGGAAGGGGAGGGACATGACGCTATCACGGCCGCCATAATCCGTCTCGTCATCGTCATCAAAGTTGAGCTCGTCGGCAAGCGAGTGGCTGTTGGGATTCATCTTGGTGGAGATGAGAGAAAAGCGGATGCTGTTGGTGATGCTCATGGTGCGCACGCTCGCAGCATCAGCGTCCTTGCCGGGCTCTTCCGGCTCCATTTCGGCGCCGTGGCCGTTCATGGCATTGGCCTCGGCCTCTTGGAAGGCAGCGACCTCCTCGAGGACGGCCTTAAGGCGCGTGTCGGCAACATGTATCCTGCGCTCCAGCTTCCGCTTCTCCTCGTCCCAGGCATCCTTCTCCCGCGCCCACTGCTCGTGGGTGCGTTCCGAGTCCTCCTCATGGTGGCGGATGCGTTTCTGGGCAGCCTCGAGCCGTTTCTTCGTCTCATTGGCGGTTTCGGCAGCCTCGTCGCGTTCGCGAGCGAGCTCTCCGAGGGCGGACGACGTGCCGCCTTCGAGCAATTGCAGCTGGCGCTTCAGAGAACGGGTCTCCTTGGTGTTTGCAATGACCGACTCCTGCAGAGACTCCTGCTCTTCTCGCGAAAGATGCAGCGCTGCTTCCAGGCTCTCAATAAACTTCAGCTTCTCCTCCTGGTCGCGGCGAAGAGAGAGGATCTCGGACACGAGATTCGCGTGCAGTGTGGGTGTGAAGCGGCGCGGGTCGAGAATGCTGATGGTCTCGTCAATGGTGATGTCTTTGGACGAGCGCTTGGAGCTCTTGTCGGTGCGGTCGGTCCTGTCAGTGCGATCGGTGCCGGGCAAAGGCGGCGGCGACGTGGAGGGCCGTGGCGGTGTGGCAGAACGGCGCGACCGCTTCGAACTGCGCGATGGCGTGCGGTAGGGCGTGTGGTACGGCGTGTCGACAGGCGTGGGAAGTGCATAGGTGGCCGGCGACATGGGACTGTCCGTCTCGTCTTCGGTTTCCCACAGAGCCAAGCTGGGCGGCGACATGATTACTAGTGGCCGTCTTCCGAACTCAAAGGTGAAGGCGTCTTAAGACCGGCAGGACGTGGTCTCCGTGGTCATGTCGAAACGGTCGAGCTGAGGGACCAAGTAGAGAGCAAAGAGCAATGAGCAATGAGCAATGTCGGAGAAAGGGGGCCTCCGGGCTGAAGAAAAAGACAAGGAGTCTGCGGGACACGAGTGGGCACAGCGGCTGTGTTCGCGGCGAGACAGCTGCAGAGCCACTTAGGCGAGGCGTCGTGCTCTCTGCATAGACGAGGGCTGGATCTAGGTGGCGAGCGGTCAGTTCAGGGGATCCCGTAAGCAAGGCTCTGGGAGCTGTGTGCGTGGTTGGCTGTTCCGAGGCGTGTTCGCGCGGCAGTTCGCAGGACGTTGAGCTGCTCGTCCAGACAGACAGCAGACAGCAGACAGCAGACAGCAGGGATGCGGTGCAGCAGTGTGAAACAACGTACCAGATAGCAGCGGGAAGAGGCTGGGCCGAGCAAGTCGGAGAGGCGCGAAGCGGTGTCGACTGAGACGAAACGCGACCTGCTACCGGCGAGAGACAGGAGAGCCGATGCTGGGCCAATGCGCGCGCGGAACGGCAGGCCGTTGTTGCGCTGCGTTGCGCTGCGTTGCTCTGAGCATGCGTTAGCAGGGGATGTCTTAAGACGGCGCATATAGGACCCCTTGATAGAGGTGCGCAAAAGAGGCTTCGGCAACGGCAGCAGGGTGATATATGACTGGCCACCCTGGAGAGGCAGGCATATGGGGAAATTTCCAGGGTATCCGCAGGGCCCAGGCGTACGAAGCACTTTTATGCGGCGCAAGGGCGAGAGGGCCTCGACGTATTACTCTGTATGCATCGGGGTGCCAAGTCGTGCAGGTCGGATAGTGCCGATTGGACGACGCCGTGTGCCACTTTGAAGGAGCATTGGCTTCGAGAAGTCGAAGCGAGACAAGACGGAGCCAAGGGTGACGCAGGCCAGCGACACGAGCAAGCCAAGTGTCTAGGATGGCTGGCGATGGGTTCCGCGGAACAGGAGCAAGAGGGCGCAGGCAGCGATCCTTCCGCAGCTGATTGGCCGATCTGGACGTCGATGCCGAGACACAGCAGGCCGTTGGCGACGTCGAGAAGCAGGGCGAATGAGAGTGGTCCGTTCTGCCGATGTTCGAGACAGGCGAGCGTCGGGTGGCTAGAGATGTCGAGAGATGTCTGGGGTTGGGTGGAGGGAAGGGTCGGTGCTGAAGTTGCCGAGAGCCGTCTGGACCAGCAAACCTACATTTGAAGCGCAGAAGCAGCGCAGAAGCAGAGTGCAGGCAGCTCTGGACTGGGGTGGCTGCTGGGTTGCCGAGGTGCGAGCTGCCGGTCGGCCAGGTCGCTGTGGCGTCGAGCTGTGGCGATGCCGCTTCTGAAGTCGAGGCAGCTGTCGAAGCTGCGATGTCGTGTCGAAAGCGATGTAATACGGACGGCGTCGAGGCGTGTCGAAAGCAAAGGAGCGGCGCAAGGCAGACGGCGCGGTCTGCTGCAGAAAGAGGCAGCAGAAATGAAGCAGAAATGAAGCAGAAAGCAAGAAGAAAGGCCCGGCGGAAAGACAGAAGAAGAGCCGGGCAGCGGCAGGCTACTCCTACTTCATTGGCAAAGGGGCAAGAACGACGGCAAGCCTGTGCTCTTGACTATTTTGGACTGGCGATGACAGAAATGGGAGGCGACTACTGAACTCGTACTCCGTATTTCGCTGCTACTCGTACTGCGTATCTCGTAAGCCGGACGGGGTTGACGGGACGGACGACTTGGTGACTGTGATGGAGACGACCAGGGCAGAGGATTAGGACGGTGCATGGGCACAGCCGACATGGATCATGGGCGGACAGATGAGTGTGATTCCTGGTCCCTGTCCTGAACTCGTACGCAGAACGGTGATAGGTCACTGCATCACAGTGGCGCGTGCGCTGTGAGCATTGTGCTTGCCGGACAGGTACTCCGTATTATGAAGAGACCTGTAATTAGGGTGGAGGTGGAGGTGGGCCGGGGTGATGGCCAGGGTGCGGCTGCCGTTGGATGCCGCGCAACGCAGGAACGGGTGGGCACAGGACGCCGCAGGAACAGAAGGAACGCAGCACGACAAAGGATATCGGACGGAAGGAAGACAGGACGACAGACACACAGCAGCAGGAACAGACAGCGGGACGGAAGGAGCAGACACATGACGGAAGGAACAGACACACAGAAGGAGCGGCAGGAGGCCAACACGGTACGCACTAGGCAAGAGCAGGCACGAGCACAAAAACAGCAGCAGGAGCGACAGAACGGCCGCGCTGGCCTTGCCGGATGTGGCGGCGCCTGGGAATGGCCGTTTTGCGTTTATTGTGCGGATATCTTACGAGTCCAGGAGGACACAACAAGAGTACACAACGTCGGACAACTCGTGGTGCCCATCGTGCCAACTCGACTCAGCTCCCGCTCTGCAGCGTGATTCGACGCGACCAGGGTACCTGCATCGCTGCAGAGCAAAGTGATCCTTTGCACGAGGCCGCTAGCGGCCACAGCGCCGGCCGCCAGGCCCAGCCCGTGCTGGCGCCGCTCCCGCGAAAGGGGCAAATTGCTCGGCAGTACCGGTACGCCGGCTTTGCCCAATCCGTGCGGGGCATGCGGGTACCTGTACGGAAACGGACTCGCAAATGGAAGTGGGGCGCTGTAGTCCTGATCGGGGCAAGAGCGGAATGTGATGTCGCTGAAACGTCGGCCAGTTTGGCAGCAGCACACGTTGCGCGTCGTGCAGGTCGCGCCTGCTGTACGGGTCTGCACAGTCAAGGTCTGCACAGTCACGAAAGAGTACTCCGTACTCGTAATGGCACGAGTGCACTGCGCCTGCTCTTACGAGAACCGACTCCTACGAACTGGCGCACGGCCGCAGCGCACGGGGCGCAAAGGCAGAAGCAGGCGCAAGAGGAGAGGCAGAGGCAATTTCGCATCTGCTGATCGCACCGCTAGCCGGCTGAAGACGGCACCTTGACCGGGAGCAGGGCAGAGCCCAGCGCGTGCTGCAGCGCGACGCGTCGGCGAGAGGCCGTTGGCACTGCTACGAGTGCTTGCATCACGGGCCAGACGAGTCCAAGTCCGAGACTGGCTTCGGACTCGGAAACGAGACACGCGATGCAACATGGCACGATGCATCCAATAATCAATCACACGCCGTGCTACGTTTTGTGCAGCCGATACGAGACTTGGACAGCGACCGGACGGCCGCGGATGACCGCGACCGCGAGGACGGCCGTTCCCCGCCGGCTGAAGGGCCGAGCGCCTCTGCAGCGGCCAGCAGCCAGGGATGGCGTGAGCTGAGGCTTTGCCCATCACTGAGATCGGCGCGGAGTACGGAGTCCTGTACGGACTACGGAGCAATACTCCGTAACAGCCGCCCGATACCACCGAAGCTTCGTGCTGCGGGCACCGAGGTCGATGGGCGACAGCCTGCGATGGCATCGCCAAACGAGTCGCCGATCAACCGGCCGGCGCGCGTCATCGGCGTCGGTGGCAAGTAAGATACTTGTACGGTACATCACCAAGATACTTGTACACCACGAAGCATCCCCCGGTCGACTGCCGGCGACAGTCAGCTCGAGGTGGGTCGCCGTTGGCCGTTTCGAGTCTACGTGCACTACTGTTCCGAAATTGCCGCTTCCGCGATACACCCGTGGCGAGTACGACGGACGTACTTGTACGAGTACGTGTACGAGTACTCGTACAGAGCAGAGTATCGAGCAGGACCCTGATTGCGAGTGCGTTACAGGTAGAGTACGACGTACGGACTGTACGGGTACAAGACGTGATCGGGTCGGCCGACGTCACAGCCCGGGCAGCCTGAAGCACCAACACGAACCTGAAGCATCGGCGTCGTCACATCCTGTGCAATTTGCCAGGATGTGGCCGGGAAACGCATCTCTTGTTTCTCGAGCACGAAACACGACTTTGTACTCCGTACTCGTGCGCATACTCTGCAATCGACGTGCAATACGGAGTCCCCGACCAGCTGCTCGTGAAACAAGCTCCCGACCGGCTGGATAGAGTTGGCCGTCGAGCTGCGGTGCATCCTGCCGGCTGACCCTGGACGCAAAGGGGGGCCAATGCAGGCGGCACTTTACGTCGCAGTTCCGGACAGGCACACTCGCCTGGAGTGCCGTGCTGCAGCGCCTCTATTCATAGCAGTACGGAGCATTGTCTGTGCGGTCTTCCCTGCGTCGACTGGCCTGGCCGAGGCCTGCAGGACGAGTATTGGTACTCCGTACTCCCTAAAGAAAGAGGACTTACGGAGCACGCTTTGCGCATCTGGCTGTCGGATCGGCCGCCCAGGCAGCGTCTTTCCGTGGTATGGGCGCCGGCCATGTTGCGTCCCCGACGGAGCTCCCGGGCATACGAGTATGTACCCCGTCCTCGTAGACATTGGAGCCGGCGGACCACCGCAGAGCCGAGTGGATGTGCGGGAAGAGACAGCAGACACACACTTCGTATCGTGGCTTCGGATGTCTGTGCCCATCCTCGAGGCCCGAGCAGCGTCTTTGGATAAAACGCGTATAGATGTGTACGAGTAGGTACGGAGTACGAGTACGAGTACGAGGCAGCGCACAGGGCTTGCTCCTGCTATTTCCCGTCGTGCAGCACGATGCAGTGCAGCTGCACGGCACTGACGCGCACAGGCAGACATCGGACGATCATGGCCAGCTTATGCAGACTGGCCGTCGCAGCAGCTGCTCAGGCCGGATACGACGTTTGACGTGCATCGTACGCAACAGGCAGGTCGGGCGCCGGCTTCGTTACGCAGTGATGTTCCTGCCGAGGCCGTGAAGATCCGAATTGGCACGTGCAAACAGTCGTGAAGCAGGCGTGATTCTGCAAACAGGATTCCGTCTGTAAGCTTGATCGCTCGCAGGAGATGTTCCTTTAAGAATTGTATGGAAAGCGTAAGAAATAAAAAGAACTAAGCTTGTGTAGGGAAGGGTATATGTGAGTACTCGTAGAAGTACGCAAAGCATGTGTTCAGATGAGTATGCAAAGTCTTGTAAATAAATCAAATCGAAACAACATAATTGTAGAGGAACTGATGCCAAATTGTTTCCTCTAAAACTTGCAGTTAGACACTCATCTAGGACTGATGGCCACGCCCAACCGTACATCGACACAGTCTCGTGTCTTGCTGAGCATGATTCCACAGCCATACTACAATAGAAACAAACTGTAGAGATGCTTTTTTCAACCGGCTTCTCCCTTTGACGCCCAATCAGTGCAAAGCAACTCTATGCCAGCCCGACGATCGTTCCGTAGCCGTCATAGCTGTCTCTCGCTCGGCGGCGACTTGCTGACAGACACCGGATACTTGTCCAGGCTCTCGTACCACTGGATGACGCTGCCGATCTGCGCTCTGGTTAGCACGAGTTGAGACAGAGCAGCACCCGGACGGCCCCAAGACAAGAAAAGGACGGACGCGCACCAGAAAGGCCCACGACCCGACAAAGGTCGACAGCGCCGACGCGTACGCCGCGCTGCTGCTCGCGGCCGACGCGAAGCCGAGCGCGCCGCACAGCAGGAAGCCGACGGCGCCGACGAGGTTCCAGAGCCCAATGTGCCACCCGAGCAGCGCCGGCGCTGGCACGTACCAGCGCGGCTGCGTCTCCAGCATGAACAGCAGGCTGGCCGCCACGAAGCCGACGCTGCCGACCACCTGCGGCAGCCAGAACGCGCCGTCCGTCGCCGCCGGCGTCAGCCGCGACAGCACCCCCGGCAGGCCCGTGAATCCCGCCACCCAGAACACCGTCGCCGCCGCCATCTGCACGGCGCACGCCCAGAACCCGATCTCGCGCACGTAGTGCGTGCGCAGCTCGCGCGCCGACGGCCACCAGGACCAGCGGCGCGCGGCGGCGGTGGCGGCGCCGTTTCGCTCCCCATTTCCCTGCCTGGCACGCAAAAACGCCCCGGCTGTGCCGTGCGCGTGCTGGCAGCCGGTGCGCCGCAAGCCCATCATCGCCTTGCCTCCGGACAAGGTCCCGCTGCCGACGCGCGCCAGGCCCTCCAGCCCCCCCAGCCCCTCGGCCAGGGCCTCCTCGACCGCCCACCCAAAGCAGGCCTCGCGCTTCTCGTTGACGGCCTCGAGCAGGCCGAGCAGCGCGCCGACCTCGAAGACGGTGGCGCCGACGAGCGCGCTCACGCCGCCGGCCGTCGCCGTCTCGCCGGCAAACGCCGTCGCCGGATCCTGCAGCGGCAGCCACACGAAGAAGGCGTTGGCCACCCACACCGCCGACCCGGCCGTGAACAGCAGCGCCACGTCAAACGACACGTCGCCCACCGGCCAGCGCACCGCCATGCGGCCCAGCCCGCGCAGCACCTCGCGCGCCGAGCTCGTCGCGCGCAGCGGCGCGGCCGGCCGCTCCACGTACGCCCGGCTGACGGCCACCGCGTGGCGGCCCTTGCGGTTGTCGCGGCTGCGCCAGATGTGGTACGCGTGGTGGCGGCGCGCGAGTGACGCCGGCGGCAGCGCCAGATGCCGTGTTGTCGCGTTCATGAACCGGAGCGGCCTCACGCCGGCCGCGGCGTCGGCGCCGGGTGCCGGCCTGCGGTCTGTCGGCAGCTGGCTCATGGCTGCGCAGTGTGTTCATGTGTCGCAGAGTCGTAGGCACCTTGCACCATGCGAAGCGGCCGCGGGGGTGGAGAGATGGTGAATGCCAATCCGAGCTCTCTGCTGTGAGTGGCTTTGTATTTCTCGCTGCCAATTTCGCCACGATGAAACGGAGAACGGGCTGGCCCGTATTTGGGCCCAAAAAGGCAATCGTGCCTGACGTCCATCGCGCCTGCCGGACGACGACAGTTCTCGAAATTACTCAGCCAAGTCACGATCCAAGACCACATCTCGGCACGACATTGCGCTGCAAGCGGCTACAAGAGCCCGCGGCAACCACGCCTGAGAAACCAATGCAATCTTGTGTCTATGTGTATATCATCGCTAAACCTTGATGGACCTTGGTCCGTTCTATCGCAGAGCTGCCACAACCAGCCTCGAAAACAAGACAAAGGAAAGATCTAAATGGCCTCAATATAAAAAATCGCCCATGCATCGCCACACCGTTGGCGAAGGACACCGCAGCGCCATCCTGCAGACCGCAATGGAAGAAGCATGGGATACGTAAGGGTGCCGCCTTGGACCAGGGGCGCGCACGTCCACTAAAGCTGCTGCAAGGAGTGGCACAAGGAGCTCGAAGGCGCCTAGTCCTCGAGGCTGCGCTTGCCAGCGTCCTTGAGCCGCTGCAGAAACTGGTGGCGGATGACGAGCAGGGTGACGACGAGGCCGGCGCCGCAGGCCGTGAGGGTGACGAGGTAGGCGGCGCGGTAGCACTCGATGCCGTCGGGGCAGGTGCGGTCGCCGTCGGCGTCGATGATGGTGTGGCGGTCAAAGATGACGCCGTAGAAGAGGTTGAAAATGTTGCCGGACACGACGGGCGACAGGGTCATGAAGCCCCAGTTCTGCGACAGGCCGTGGATGCCAAACGACTCGGCCACGATGGACGGGAACACGCCGAAGAGGAAGCCGTAGCCGAGGCCCGACAGGCTCGACACGAAGCCCAGCAGGTGCGGGTTGATCACGGTGAGCGCGAGCACCTGGGCGATGCTGAAAATGACGGCCGCGAGCACGAGGCACCACACGCGGCTGGCCTGCAGCCGCTTGACGAGGAAGTCGGAGCCGACGCCTGCTGTCGTTAGAGGTGTTGGGGAGGGGGGAGATTAGGAGGAAAGAAGAGAAGAAGAGAAGAGAAGAAAGAAGAGAAGAAAGAAGAGAAGAGAAGAAAGAAGAGAAGAAAGAAGAGAAGAGAAGAAAGAAGAGAAAAGAAACAAACTCACCGCTGAGCAGACGGCCGCAGAAGCTGCCGATGGACAGGATGGACACGTGCAGCTGCTGGCGGCCGACGAGGAAGCTCTCGGACACGGAGCTGTCGTAGTGCTTCCACAGGGCATTGGCGTCGTGGCCGATGTTGCTAGACGGTCAGCCGGCTGGACGGGGGGAGGCGAGCGCAAGAGACGTACTTGATGGTCATCAGGCCGATGCCGGCGAGAAGGCCCATGATGGCAAACAGCTGCCAGAACTCCACGTTGCGCAGCAGCTTCCAGCCTCGGATGTCTATACGGTGGGATCGATCCATATCAACACTGTTCTGCACCAATACGTCGCCCGGCAGCGAAGACGTGCGCGACATGAGGGAAGACGTCTCGTCCACGGGGTTCTGGGCGGCCTCTGCCTCCACAAGGGCGCGGGCGAACGACGGCGCGCCGTTGCCGGCCGCGCGCGTCACCGACCCGGCGGGAGTGTGTGCGTCGGCGTCTGCGGCGTCTGCGGTTGTGTTTGTGTTTGTGTCGGCGTCGGCGTCGGCGTCGGCGTCATTGTCCGGGGTCCGGGACCTACCAGGTTCGGCCGCGGCCTGCCGGCTGCGCGCACTGCGCGCGGCCTGCGCGGCCTTGGCCTCGTCGCTCTGGAGCAGGGCGTTGCCCGCGTCGTTGTCGTTGTCGTCGCCGTCCACGGCGGCGTACTCGGCGTAGTGGCCGTGCGACGGCGCGTGGGCGTGCGGCAGCACGCGCAGGAAGAAGAAGCCGGCCAGCGTGATGCCGCAGGTGCCGAGGGCGAGCAGCAGCAGAAAGGCGCCGGTGTCGCCGGGAAAGGCGACGGAGCCGACGAGCGAGAAGAAAAAGGCGCTGAGCCCAAAGGCGGCCAGCGGGAACGCCGTCGCCGTGCCGCGGTGGTGCGGCCAGTTGAGCGCCGACGTCTTGACGGCGGCCGCAAAGGCCGTGCAGCCGCCGAGGCCGGACAGGTACGAGAACACGCACAGCACGGGCACGGCGCCGGTGCCGGCCTCGAACGCCTGGCGCAGCGGGAAGTAGCCGAGCCCGAGCAGGATGGCGCCGACGAGCACCGCCGGCCGCGGCCCGCGCGTGTCGACAAAGACGCCCACCGGCACGCCCAGCGTGTACATGCCCAGGTTGCCGGCTAGGCCGATCAGGTTCGACTGCGTGGCCGTGAGCTGCAGGCGGTCCGCGAACTGCGGCGCCCAGGCGGAGTAGACATACTGCACGGTCAGCAGGAGCACAGCCGGCAGCACCAGCAGATACGCACGTTGGATCCGCACGCCAGCGAGATGGCCGTGGCCGCGACGCTCGAGACGATGCGCGCCCGGTGGAGCGCCCCTTCGTGCATCGCTGCGGCTGAAGAGGCGGGAGGCGACGGAACGGCAGAGACGCGGTGGCCGGTCAGGATGGCATCGATCGAGATAAGCGGCGGCTGGCAGGCACCGGTCGGTGTCGGTGTCAGCGTCGGTGTCAGCGTCGGTTCGGCGTCGGTTCGGCGTCGGTTCGGCGTCGGTTCGGCGGTCTACGTCGGCGTCGGCAGTCAGCTGGCGGTGATCGATGCGTCGAGAGGCGAGCCGAGCTGCGAGGCGAGAGACTGGAAAGAGACAACTATCAGGAGGCCAGCCGAAAGACGAGATGTGTACGAGTGAGGAACGGCGACGATCGACCAAAGGGCGGAACGGAACAGTCGGCAAATAGCAGAGCAGACAGCGCACGAAGACGGGGCTGCACGATAGCGCAAAGACCGAGAGATAGCCTGCAAAGGGCGGGATTGCCCTGGCGAAGCCGTCCCCGGAAACCTGACGAGCGGATGACGGGGCCGCGCGCATTCCGCGGCAGCGCGCTGTAATGGCCACTGGCACCCTAGCGCCGTCGCGTGCGACTGCTGTCTCATGTGGCCTGGCCAATGCCCGTCGCTGCATTGCCGCAGCACGCAGCACGTGACTCTCCCGGAGTGCTTAACGCGATGGAGTGTTTCGTAGTTGTGGCGTATTGTGGCGTGTGGCGGAATGACTCAGCAGCATTACGTAACCAACATTGTCGCATGACGACGAGTTCCACTTGCTCGCCGCAGCCGCCCTTCCGACTCTTCGACCAACACATCCGCCCTCCCGTCCCGGCCGCGTCTCCGTCCGCGTCTGTATCGCCCATCTGCTGCGGACTGGTCTGCACGCTCGCCCTGCTACCGACACTGCCCTCCGCCGGCCCCCCGCCCTGCGCTCGCCCCGGCCGCGTCGCCCGTCTCGATCCTCCTCGATATCAAAAACATCTGCCAGGCAGCCAGCCATCCGCCGCCGCGATGGGGGCCCTGCTCTCGCTCCCGCTGCTCGCGCTGCCGAGCGCCACAACTGTGTGTCCGCTGTCCTTGCTCTGGCCGGCGCTCTGACTCAATCTGCTAACTCTGCCAGCTCGTGTCGTTCGCTGCTAGCTGTTGCGGCGCGGCCACTTGCTCCATGGTGTGCAGCGCCTGCGGCAAGTGCGGCAACAGGTAGGCCGCCGCTCTTCACCCGCCTCACATATCGCAGTGTACGCCGCTGCTAACTGGCCGACAGTATTGCCACGCGCATCGGGTATGCGCTCATCCTGCTGATCAACTCGATCCTGGCCTGGATCATGGAGACGCCGTGGGCGATCAACAAGCTCGAGCACCTGATGCTCAACTACGTCAAGATCAACTGCCCCACCGGCCAGTGCTACGGCTGGCTCGCCGTGCACCGCATCAACTTCGCCCTCGGCCTCTTCCACCTGATCTTTGCCGGCCTGCTGGTCGGCGTGTCCTCGTCCAAGCAGCCGCGCGCCGCCCTGCAGAACGGCTACTGGGGGCCCAAGATCATCGCCTGGCTGGCGTTTATCGTGCTCTCCTTCCTGATCCCGGACCAGTTCTTCGTGTTCTGGGGCAACTACATCGCGCTCGTGTGCGCCATGCTGTTCCTCGTCCTCGGCCTGATCCTGCTGATCGACATGGCGCACTCGTGGGCCGAGTTCTGCCTGGCGCAGATCGAGAACACGGAGGACCGCGTGTGGCGCGTCGTGCTGATCGGCTCGACGCTGGGCATGTACGTGGCCTCGATCGTCATGACCGTGCTGCAGTACATCTTCTTTGCCGGCGGCGGCTGCTCCATGAACCAGGCCGTCATCACCGTCAACCTGGTGCTGCTGCTCGTCGCCTCGGCCGTGTCCGTCCACCCGACCGTGCAGGAGTACAACCCCAAGGCCGGCCTCGCCCAGGCCGCCATGGTCGCCGTCTACTGCACCTACCTGACCATGTCTGCCGTCTCCATGAAGCCCGACACCACCGACGACAAGCACTGCAACCCGCTGCTGCTGGCCCAGGGCACGCGCACCACCTCCGTCGTCATCGGCGCCATCGTCACCATGCTCACCGTTGCCTGGACCACCACGCGTGCCGCCACCCAGACTCTCGGCCTCGGCGGCAACCGCAGCGGCGGCATCCGCCTGCCCGACGACGACGACGACGACAGCTACAGCTCCCACGACCTCGTCACTACCCAGCCGTCGCGCCGCGAGATGCGCGCCGAGGCGCTGCGCCGCGCCGTCGCCGAGGGCTCCCTGCCCGCCGACGCCCTGCTCTCCGACGACAGCGACGACGAGAGCTCCGGCGCCGCCAGCCGCCGCCACTCTGGCGACGACGAGCGCAGCAGCACCCAGTACAGCTACACCATGTTCCACATCATCTTCTTCCTCGCGACCGCCTGGGTCGCCACTCTGCTCACCATGAACTACGAAGACTCGACCAAGGACGGCGACTTTGCCACGGTCGGCCGCACGTACTGGGCCACATGGGTCAAGATTGTGAGCTCGTGGGTATGCTACGCCATGTACATGTGGACACTGATCGCGCCTGTCGTGCTGCCGGACCGGTTTGAGTAGGAATACCGGCAATGCGGGATCGACCTGACCGACGGCATTGTGCGTGACTTTGGAGAGGGGGCCGAATAAGTTGGACACACCATTGCATCTAGTAGCGGCTGTTTTCTGTTTTCTGTTTTCTAGGTCTTGTTCTTTGATTTTCTTGTCTTGCCTGATCCTGTATACTTTCATTTGGTCACGGGTTTTTCTTCTGTTTCATCTCCTGTTGCCTGTCGAACGGGCACAGATCATCCTCTTATGAGGTTAATGTACAGTATAAGCATCCTCGGAGAAAAGGACTGATGCGCCATTTAGAGTGGCCTGTTTGGGCTCTGTGCATGTCTCTTTTCTGCCACATTCTTGTGCGCCTTTGTGTCTGTACTCTTTGTTCTCTTCTTTATCCATACATTCTGTTGCGTCAGCAATTTGGAATCAACATCTTGGGCAAGCCCCATTTTCTTATCACATTGTTTGCCTGTCTGCCTGAATTGTTGTTGGGTCTTGAGTATGGCTTTCCCGCGTCTTCTCGATGACTGCAGCAGCCCGCATGAGGTATGCCAGCCAATGTAACCTACACTTTTGCCAATTCGGGCTTTCGGGCGACCAGCTATCACTGATTGTTATGCTGTACGTAAGCTGCATACGGAGTAAGGTACGTCATATTCTGGCGTCCGGTCAGCGAGTTTGGCCGCTATGTGGCTGTCTGCTGCTGCTGGGGTGGCGGACGAAGCTTTGCGCAGCTTCCTTTCCCGCGGCAGACGAGGATGCTACCCCGGGCACTCTAAAGCGTCATCTTCATCACACAGCTTCTAAGCCGGGAGTGTTTGTAGATGGGGGCCTCATGCAGTACTACACTTACGCAGCCGCTGCTTGTCTGTCCTGCTGACAGCATGTAGAATCCCGCTGACAATTTAATGGAGGGGCAGGTAAGCGTCACGCGGCATGCAACATCAATATTTGGTTCTCCGAAATCATACGCAGCCCGTCTTATCCCGTCCCCGTGCACATCCATGTCACATCATTGGATATCAGCCGCGGCTGAATCCTGCAGGAGGCCGTCATCCCACCACCACTGTACTAGGTCTTTGGCTGCCTGGAGCGCCACCGCATTGTTAACATTGTACAGGTACTGGGCTCCTTTGTCAAGTGTGTGGAAGCAGTGTTGCAGCCGCGGCGCTTTCGGCCATTTTTGCTGTGCAAAGGGAGCCCGCCGATACCGGATCGAGATGTCCTGGCCTAGCCGGCACAGTACGGAGTACGATACATGCGGCGGCACAAAACCTGGCCAAGGATCAGCGCTGGATGTTGGCGGCGTCCTCGGCTGTCCTTCTACACGCTTTGGCCATCGGTACCACTGCGGCGTCTTTGAATCTGCTTGCGTTGGCGTCGATCAAGACGAAGACGATATGTTTCAGCTTAGTCTAATTTGCACAACTAACCAGCACTTTCTGGGTTTGTTTGTAGGTCTCTGTTGTATTGGCCTTAAAGAATTGCTCTACGTGCCTAGTCAGCCTTTCTATCGATTTGTCATGATTATTTTAGTCTGTACAGTTTAGCAAGCTAGATACGAGAAGCAATGAATCTTTGGTCAGGATTCAGGATTTCTTGGTGTCTAGGGAACATCTGCAGCCAGTTCAATACGGCTCGTTGCTTGGATGCTATGCTTGCTTCTCCGCACTTGAATATGACCTGTGCGTGTAATTTTACACCCCCCAAAGCTGATAGTGGCATTTTTTTTTGCATTTTCCCATCATCTTCGGGCTTCAAATTCGTTGTGGCCCAGCCTTGCCTACCACACCATTGTAAGACGCTTACCGTTCTTAATCAGTTATTGATCGATCACTTAATATGAAGCTTATCATTTTTTACATGACTCTGACAGATACATTCTTCTACACGCAATGATAAGGTTTGTGTTTGTTTACGACGTACAGAAGTTGCTATTTGCACGATAGATGCACGATATAAGTATTGCTGTCAGCGAACGGTATGCCTAGATAAGTGAAGTACATAGGTACTTTGACGCCATTGGCCAGTATTGTACCCTACGAATCTTACCTCTTTTGTATCGATCCTCTGGTATATCCAGTATCCAGTATTAATTCGTTGCTTTACAAGTACTTTCATAATCTTTGATAATCGTATAGTTTTTACTATGTAGCTAAGAAGACACATACCAAATAAAAGGCAATGCCTACTTCGTAAAGGGCAGCGGGTTGATGGACTTAGAATTATATCATGGGCCTAAGACGGCAAAATCGTTGGCCCACCTGTTGCATTTACCCTGTTTGGGCAAATCGTGCACCTGATAGCAAAAAGGTCGTCGTGCAATTAGCAACTCTCTGGCTTTTAAGGCAGCAAACATACTCCGTAAGCGGCACTTTCTCAACCTTTGTGTGTGGCTAATCATTAGTTAGACATACGACGTACACATACTTTATGTCGTGAAGCGCCCCATTAAAGCGTAACTTAATCACCGCTTTCAACGGTAGGTCTAGCCCGAGGTGTTATGGCTTGTACTTCATCAACTTTGCCAGCTTACTACTACGCAGGATCATTTGCCTTTTCTAGACATACGTCGTAGGCAGTATGGAGCACCTGCCAATCCTCGGCTTTGTTATGGTGTGGTGATGCGACGTGACACGGGGCGTCCGCCTCTTACTTCGTTCCTAATCTACTTCGTAACAAGGCCGGGGCACCTTGTATCATATAAGACTGATGCCACCTCATAGCGGAAAAGTAGTCAATCTTACTCCGCAACTCATACTCCGTACAGCTACTCTATCTCGGAGATGCTCCGTACATCCAAGCCGCTGCCGAAGACTCGGGGAGATGAAGAACATGCATTGTTTGACAATCTGGAAGACTGGAAAAAAAAAATCAATGATCTATTAGAGACTAGTCCCACCGACGAAAGAAAATCTACGCTCAAAGAACTCTTGAATCAGGACGGGAAAGTCAAAACGGGAGGCGAGTCAAAGGAAAACAAAGTTTCGAATAAAGAGTTTGGCCTGTTGTTTAAAAAGGCTTTAGAAAGCAATGAGGCAGGCTATGCACCACTGTTCATCAGCAGCAAGCACTTCCAGTGGGATTACAAGTTAGGAGAAAATCAACGTACAGCCTTGCACTATGCCGTTATTAACAAAAGCGCGGCCGCTGTCAAGAAGATTGCGCAGAGGTATCGCGGTGCGACCGAAGCACGAGACAGACGCGATCGGACGCCCCTCCACTATGCAGCACAACAATGTGACAAAACTATGGTCGAGATCCTTCTTGACAACAATGCCGATATTGAGGCTGTTGACTACATGAATCAGACGCCGTTACACCTCTGTTGCTGGGACCCCATGACGTCAGACGTCGAGCTTCAGATTGCTGTTATTTCGACTTTGCTTAGCCATAACGCCCAGGTCAATACTCGAGATGAATGCGGTAAGCACACTGTCATACGCGATGCTGTCAATGCGATATATGCAGCAGCTTAGATGCGTCCAGAAGAGTCGGTGCTTGTTGAAGGCACTGAGGCCTTGCAAAGAGTGTCTCTTTATTTTCTAACCCGACACTTAGGTGATAGTCCGCTGCACGAAGTAACGCGAGCATTAGGAGAGCTATCAAAGGATACGAAGGACGAATCAGCTATAGTAAAGTATAGTAGGATCGTGGAAATCTTACTGTCTCACGGAGCAGATGTCGAGAGCCGCAACTCTGGCGGATTCACACCGAAAGACCTTTTACCTTCCACAATCAATACAGATATACGTGACAGATTTGAGCGGCCTATCAGGATCCAGCCTCACGAAAGGTCGTTTTCGATCCCTACCAAACAACCGGAGTGCTGGAACAATGAATCGGACGACGCAAGAAGTGAAACTAGTGACGGGGGCCCTAATGTCTGCTCGGGATTCTTTGCTCACGTCCAGTTCTTCTATCGAAAAAAAGGGTATTCATGGGCACAGTCATTGACTATTCATGACCTTCTCCACAACGAAGGAGCGATGCACAAGCTGGAGGAGAAATTCGTCAAGCTCGTAGAAAAAGAGGTTATGTTGCCACCAGAAGAGGTTCAGGGGGATTGTTGGCGATGGATTCACATTCCTGCGAATCAGGTAAATCCCTCTACTGCTCTAAGATGATGTCCGAGAAAACTAACGCCTTGGTGGCAGATGTCATGGGTCAAGGTCTGCTATTCTACGAATATATCGTAACAGAATCTGTGGATCTAATTTGACCTTATTAGGACCTTGTGTGGTGTCTCACCGACGGTGACGACTGCGAGGAGTATCAAGGGAACTCGGTACCCAAAAAACGAAAGGAGGCCTGGGACTTCCTAGGAAGAAATACTGCTCAACGAAAGGGAATGAAACCAAATTCCTTTTCAAGAGTACCACATGTAAGGTCTTGCATCGAAAAATATGTCATTGTACAGAGAATTAACAAGGGACAGGCAGGTGACTTATTGAAGGGCCAGACTGTACGTGGAGAAAGCATCTCTCTCACACTTACTGATGAAAATCCATTGGAAGAAAACCACGACTCCTACCGCTCTGATTTTGGAATGCACCCAAACCGTCCACAGAGATTTTCGAAGCGTCTCGAGTACGTAGAAGGGAGCGAGCTTGCTAGCCTATATAGGCACGAAATCTGGAGGAATACTACCAAAATCCCGAATAATCAGAGAATGTCTATAGTGGTAAGATCCTATGGACTCTAATAAAAATATCAAGAAAAGTAGTCGATTCTAATATGCCAAGGTCCCGTACTTAGACTTTGAATCAGAGCAGTACATACAGCGCCACGAAAAGATGGAGCGTCCGTCGGATAGCAAGGTACAGGCTCTCCGGTACATGGTTGAACTTGAGAAAACGTCGAGCGCGTACAGGAACTTGACAGGTCTCTATCGGCCCCAGACGCTAGACGAATCATACTATATGCTCAGCGAAGAAGAACTTCATGACCGAAGTGTCGACCAGGTTGTCTACAAGTGGTTCAGAGACTCAAGCAGGGGGAAAGATGAAGAGGAGATCGACGAGAAAAAAACCAGCCAGTCTGGCCACAGATCATCCTGTGAGCCAAGCAAGGGGAAAGAGGAAGGCAAAAGCCAGGAATGTGGCGTAAATGGTGAGTAACCTTTGTCGCAACGACCATTGACGACGTGACTAAGTTTCAGACCATGGCCTACAGGCATCAGGAGAGACTTCCAATGGTAGAAAGTCGGAGTCCGAAGACCTTTCGATGTCTGGTCCTGAGATAGGTTCGAAAAAGACGAAAACCACAACAGATCCGAAAAAACTGCTGATGGTAAATCAACTCTGGCTCTGGAAGCTTGACAAAGGTGAGCTGCTCGTCTCTTAGCTCTTATATGGCCGTTTGTTTTCCTATCATGGAAGCAGTGAGCTCACATTATGGTATGAATGGCTGCAGACACTGTTATTACAGCCTTTCCAGATCGGTATTACAGGGGAAAGGAAGATACCCTTCTCGACACCATTCGCCAGGGTGATATAGACCAGTACACGAGGCCAGAACAGCTGATTGAAAATATTCTCTTTGAGTGTGTCAGCTTTCCGGAAGAGTTCTGGTATGCAGGATTGGGTATCCATGTGCTGGATATCTTTGAGGCTTCTCTAGCGAAACAAGTATGCACATTCCGGTATACAATACGTAGGCCTTTTAGCCGGCCCAGATAGTACCACTGACACCATGTTTAGTCCGACATCGAGGCAAAAGTCTTCAAGGAGTTCCGAGATGCAAAGGGGCCGAAGAAGCGAAAACGCGCACGAGATATCACTGCAGAAATGATAGCGATCCACGAAACCAAAGACATCTGTGACGAGTTGCACTTGCTTCTTCGCACTTTTGAGACCCAAAGACACGTAGTTGAAAAGTTTTCATCTGTCTTCTGGTCTGGAGACAAAGAGGCCAAATTGGGAAAATCTTTCATGGACGACTGTGGTCTGGATTATCTGATTGAGCGCACAAAGAGAATCGACCTACGTGCCGTGCGCACGCTCAATGATGTAAAGAGGGCCACCTTGACTTTATAACCTCGTTTACCAACTACCAGCTAACATCTGATTTAGCTTGACTACCTTGTGCAGATGAAGCAAGCCCGAAGCTCCCTGGAGGAGGCCGAGACAGCTGGCCGACTAAACAGTTACATCTACCTGTTTACGTTCGTCACGGTTGTATTTGTATGTTCAAAAGCCTCATGGTCCATGCTGCCGTACTATTATTAATGACTCTTTCAAGACACCATTGTCGTTTCTAACAAGCCTGTTCGCTCTGCCCCTGGACAGCTTTAAGCAAAAAGACAGTAAACAGTCGTCGCGGTGGATTGGTGCACGGATGGGTGAGTACACTGCTAGCACATTCCCAGGGAGAGAGGGATTGTAGAGCAGGCGGTTTACTGACTTCACTCATAGCTGCTGGTGAAATTGTAACCATTTCGGTTGTTCTTATGTTATGGCTCTTTTTGTATTTCAGAAACTCGCCACGCGACCGGACAGATATCGTAAAAGGATGGGCGGGAAATGTGAAGTCTTGGACATGGGGCCGCTTCGCTAATCCGAAACACACCGTCCGGCAACCGACTCTGGAACACAGTGGCGATCCTGACATGGAATCCTTGCGACCAGCAGGTCGCCGGAGGCGGTGGATGCGTTAGCTACAAAGGTGTCTTTGTGTGTGTTTTATTTATTACGGCTTCTACGTAGTTGCTATATACACGCTTGCTACTCGTGGCAATAAAACAATTCAGCTCTTCACGCTCCCTGCGTGCAGCAGAACCCTCTGGGACGGACACTGCTAGGTGCCGTCCAAGTAAGGTGTGTAGTGTTGCGGGTGGCAGTTCTCTGTCAGTAAGCAGAAGGAAATAGCGTAACAGAGTAATTAAGGTGGCAGAACAAGTATGCAAGCAGGCAGGTAGGCAAAATAAAAAAAACCAAGCAATCAAACAATCAAACAAACAATCAATTAAAACAAATCGGACGAGATTAGTCAAACAAATGAGCTATACAATTTAGGGTCAGCGCCAAAACCCTAGGCAAGGGCAAGGGCAAGGATTTTTGTGTAATAAAGTGTGTTAATGCAAGTTAGTAAAAGAAAAAAAAGCGTTAGCTAGCAAAATTTAGGAAGAGAGGGTAGCAATCGCTACGGAGGTAGTATAACGATAACTTCAGGAACGGTTTAGACTAATATGATTGGATAGAACGAAGAATTGCTAAACCATTTACGTCTCTTCATCTGTCCAGCAACAAAGGGGTACTCATGTACTAGGTAATAGCACTGTAGCAAGACAGACTAAATAAGCACATTAATGCTTCTCTCAGGTGTTGTCTCTGTCCATTGTTTAATTACCTGTGCGACTGCAACGTTTGTCGCTATTACTAATGTACGTATCTGTCCGGCAGTCTAAATTAACCAATTTTGTCTGGTCTTATCTGCTAGACAGTGGCTTATTATTTTTAGGACAGAGAGCGCGCATGCTTTATATCACCATTTGTAAATATATATACCGCGTTGATATAATTGCACCCGTTCTATCAGCACGACACGAAGAGCAATCTAAGACCTTTGCCAAATGGACTCTTGGGAATTTCGTCATATAGTGGCTACAGGTATGAAGACGTCCTAACATGAGACCGGGCATTCTTTCATGAGAGCCAGTCTATGCAATAATGGAAATGGCATCTACTTTCGCAGGAACCCCTCCCGAGATGCCAGTCTCCTCTGCGCTATCTGTGATCCTCCAGCACCAGCCGAACGGATCTTGCCTTCCATGCATGATGTCAGACAAGGCCGTCAAGAGCCGTCGACAGCAGGGACCCTGGTTTTCGTCCTCGGCGAGATATACAATTTTCTTGTCGGTAGACTGGCGCGTGATGGAGCGTATTGGTACAAGTGCAGCCGCTGTGCCAACAGCAATGACCTCGGAGAAGGCGTCAAGCTCGTCAAATGGGATCTACCAAGTCAGTAAGACGGAGAAGAGGAGGCCGTCTTCAGGTATTACTTACGGTCCTCTTTTCCACCTTCCAACCAAATGAACGGGCCAGCTGTACACAACAGTCGCTTGTGACACTGTCGATAATGCAGGAGCTGCTAGGGACCACGGCTGTAATCTGACAGTTGTCCCCCTTTTTGCGGAGGATACCAAGAAAACCGCTAGTAGAGAACTCGTCAATAGTAGAATGAGTGGTACTGTCGAGGTGAAGGGTGATATCAAACCCCTGGCGGCGCGCCGCATCAGCCCAGCGAATAATAGGTGCGTAGTTTCCGCCAACCTTGGCGTGGCCGACACCACGCGGTGCGGCGCGGTCCACATCCTCGAGTACGAGGGCGTCAAGCGCCTGGCTACCATGGTACGCAGTGATAGGCCTGACAAACACACAAAAAGTATGCTCTGCCGGCACGGCCAGCCCCAGACTCTCCGATGACCCAAAGATAACCGGCCGTATGTACAGCATCGCCCGCGTTGCGTTGTGCGGTGGCACGTAGGCGGAGTTAGAGGCGACAGCCAGCTCGACGCACGTCAAAAATAGCTCCGGAGGCACCTCTGGTATACTCACAGTGGATGTCGAGTGAACCATCCGCTGGGCGTGTTTGTCCGGCCGGAAAATAGAAACATCACCAGTGGGTGTGCGGAAAGCTTTTATGATTACATAAGCACTGTATACCATGTTACGAAACGGATGTTCGACCAGGACTTACCCTTGAGGCCCTCATAGCATTGCTGGCCTGCAGTAATTAGTACTTACTGTTCTGAGACGAAAATACGTGCCCTGATATACCGTAGTTCAGCCCGGGGGATAACCCATGGACGCGAATGTAAGGATCCGCAACAAGCTCCGGGGCACTCCATTGGCCTGTGGACGCCGAGTAGTTAGACTGAACATGGCCTACAACTGCGCTAGGTATCAGCCGTTATTTTGGCACGATAGCCACAGTGTACCTACCATTGGAACTAAAGATCTTTAGGTTGTCCCAGTCTGCAATGATTAATCACGTGCATGCGTCCTGACAACAGAGACAGCGTATGGAAAGAGTTTTATACCGAGAGACTTCAAGGGAGGAAGGATGTGAGTCATCATAAGAAAGGTTTGTGGTCGATATGCCCAGGAAAGGTTTTTATGGCGTTGCCGTGCGGAATGGGGTACTAAGTAGACACATCTTGTTACCCTTACCACCACTATTTAAATACTAAAGTAAATATTTTGCTGCAAGGGTGGTGTCATCAGGTGGAAGCACGTTGCGCACCACTTGTATTCCCGCCTAAACTAACTGGACATAACAGGTTAATATCATGGGTGAATCTATTTGTCTTCTAAGAAAAAACGATTGCAAGTAAAAGCAAACAGGCGCAGAAGCTCAATTTTTCCAACGAGTTACATAAAAACGGACGAGCAAGGAGCAAGATGAACGTTTTTCCCAACCCAACAGTCATCCAAGCGGCTCCCTGCAGCATTAAAAAGACGCCGCTGTTCTTAATCCATGACGGCGGTGGCACAGTTTTCAATTACTTCTTGCTGCAACCGCTACATCGCGTTGTCTACGGAATTTACAGCCCACGCTTCGAGTCGTGCACGACATGGACTGGGGGAATACCGCAGATGGCAGGTGAATATCTAGATCTCGTGCGTTCAGTGGTGCCGCAGGGACCGGTGATTTTAGGGGGCTGGTCACTTGGGGGTCTGGTGGCCTTGGAGATGGCTCGAATGGTAGAGGAAGAGAGGAGCAATACGAGCGATGAGAAGGCCGACAAGCTCATCGTGCAAGGGCTGCTCCTCATAGACAGCGTCTTCCCCCATCCCAAGGTGCTTCCAGCCACAGTAACACTGCAGCCGTACATGGGTTTCGTGTCGGGCCATCCGCGGCCTCTAGTGCGTGCCCGTGTAGAGGCCAGCATGAAACACAGCCGAGCTATGCTGCAGCTGTGGCAACCACCGACGTGGAGACGGACGAGCCAAACTAATAGCAAAAATGGGGAGGAACCTGTGTCTGACTTGAACAGCGACGAGCCTCGGCAGGCTTTGGGCCAGCGTGCTTTGCCCCGGTGTGCTGCTCGTCCGCCGCGAGGTGTGCTGTTACGAGCGAAAACGTATATTCCAATGGCCGAACAGGAAGACGAAGACGTCGTTTGTGATACAGATACGAGCCGGCACCGACGAATGCTGGGCTGGGAGGATTACGACGACAAGTTTTTGTGCTCCGTACTCGACGTGGACGGCCATCACTTCTCCATATTCGAGGACAAGAATGTGAGTTATGAAGCGGCACAAAGGCCTAAAAGAGATGAATTGAGCTAACGATATAGATATCCTCTGTCAATGCCCAGTTGGCAATTGCGTGCAGGATACTAGATATGGAGTGAGAGGATGAAGGCTGGCTGGTAATTCGTGTGTTCCTAATCCATATTGTAGTAGTTGATACGATTGCGCGTTCTACTCCCGTCCATTGCAGTAGCCAACATTTTGCCACTTTAGTATAGTATGAGGAGGAAGCTTGAGTACTCCGGGCATCTTGTTTTCTATTTACTAGCAGCTCTCTAGCCCTTTATCCGTACCCATGCTCTAAACTCTGTCTTGATCTACTCGCCCCTCCTCTTCCTCTCCTGTGGGTGCATCTACCTGCGCCCCCTGCGAAATCAGTAGCCGTGCCACATTCTCGTAACTGCCCAAGGTCGCCAAATGTAATGGACGCAGCTGGCATCCGTCGCGGGCTTCGACCTGGGCACCAGCATCTAAGAGAACACGTACGGCGTCGACATGGCCGCGTTCAGATGCTAAGTGCAAGGGACGGGAACCGGCGGCATTTTCTCGCTCAATATTAGCACCGCAATCGATCAGGACTTGGACCATAACGGTGTAGCCGGAGGCGGCAGCCTTGTGGAGGGCAGTTTCCCCGACGGCAAAAGGGGTGTGAGAGGAAGTGGGAGAGTAGTATTGAGGGTGATGACAAGGGCGGTCTTGGTACGAGGACAGCGAAGAGCGAGACGGCGGTTTGTTCAGAGGCTGCTGGTTGCACCTAGAAGTTGACCGGCGGGACGGGAACTGACTTGTTAACATGCGGAGCGAATAGAGGGTGAGAGAGATGTTTAATGAACATGGGAGACGTGAGGGTATGCCAACCTTATCTTCGGGCATGAATCCCACAGCGATTCCGCTGTCGGGCAATGAACCGCTGAGGCTCAGCACAGCCGAGCTGTTGACAGCCGGACTGGCAGAGGAATTACAGGGATCGGCATTCCCGTGGCCATTGACGTTTTGCATGGACTGGTGTGGGTCTTGTCGACACTGCGGATGCTGGAGGTTCAAATCGGAGTTTTGAACTGGCAGGAGAGAAGGCACGTCTTTCTGTATATGGGGTCTATGATCTGTGTCTGCCGGGAGAGCTGAAGGAGGTGCTGCAGCGGAGGCGGCAGGAGAACTATCTCGCGAATTGGTGGGCGTAAGATCCGAGCTATTGATAATAGGGTCGGTAACAGAGGCAGCTGGTGGCACGGAGAGAGAATTCTGCTTCTCTTTCTGGGTACTGAACGGAAAGTGGTGCGGGTCGAGCAGGCTTTGCGAAGAGGCTTGTTGATTGTAGGAAAAGGCTGTGTTCTGATTGGCCGGAGATGTTGCCGAGGGTGCTATGGAGATAGAATTCGGGGGTTCTATCCATGCAGATACAAGACTGTCGCTGTTGATGGCAATGGTATCGTGTAAAAACTGCTGCTGCATACGTGGCCAGTTGAATTCACTGCTGGGTAGTGCCATCATGATGCTACTGCTGGTGCTTTTTTCGTGTCCCGCGGTGGCACCACCATGCATGGAATCACCATTCTGCGGATGAGGGCCATGCGGCTGGTGCTGCTGCGCATTGAATGTAGCTAAGTCCAGACCAAAACACCAAGATTCTGTCTGCTGTTGCCTTCCCGGCGACAAGTCCGGCTTTCTGCTCGCTTGCAAGCCGGAACTTGCTGCCGGTGCTGCTGTTCCAGAGCTAGCGTGACTCTTCTCGGCTAGGGATTCTGTTTGGGATAATCAGAGATTGGCTAGGTATCAGGTATAGCAAGGAAGTGGTAAGCTTCATGAAGAAGACGCACGATATTTTCGTCGACTGACACGGTTGAGTCGCCATCTCTTCTCAGCCTCGACTGACAAATTGCCCCAAACCTCGTCACTGCTGGATACTGACGCATTGTTTCTAATGTCTTTAACACCAGATGTATCCCGTGCAGACATTATCATGCATGGCGGGTGCGGCAGAAGGGGGGCAGAGGGGCAGAGTGAACAGAATGGCTGGGACGAGGGAAGGTGCTTTGATAATAAAAGCGTTTCTAGGACCGCATGAGTCACTTTCCTAGACGGCATTTCAAACGGCCATACGGAATAGCCGTCCCAACACGATACAAACCTCGTAGTTACGGGGGGCCCTATCCTCACGATACGATTTTCTTATTGCAACGATACGGAGACATAAGCAGAGCATACTAGCCCTAATGCAGACATGTACAACAGGGGTCAGGAAACCTGATGTACCATATCTTATCCGAAGGTACCTTATCGTCCACACAAAAATCAGCGTGCGCCAAGGTTACTCCAGTTCAGTGGATGAATGCTGAATTTCTATCGACAAACAACTACGAGTATTACTGCGTCAAATCTACAACATACGCAAATACTAAGCCAAATATAGAACACCATCTCCCATACAAAAGGCCTATAACTTAAAGTCGCTTTTGTTACTACGACTCCTTAGGGTGTGTTGGTTATTGCGCGGGTGTCGCTGGCAGTGTTTGCCTTGGACATGGTGTATTAATGCTGAAGCAAATACGGCCTGTAGTACTGCTAACAACCCTATCGTTAATGCCTGCTATTTCGCATGTATCATTAAAGACGCTGGTACTTCTTCTATAGTACTCTAGTAGTCTAAAATTAGGGCTTTTCAGAGATACACATGGAGACGCGCCACAATTTTTTAAAGGCGTGGTGGATGCTTGAAGTTGATGCTTTTATTGTATCAATGGTAAAGCTTACGGTAGCATTTTATGGGTAGAATGTTCGGGGAGCGGCTAGGTGCACGGGTGAAAAGTAAGCTACATCGGTTTTGGTTAGTACAATGTTCGAGTACCTTCTTTATTAGGCTTGGCAAATGCTCCGTATCGTGTAACTACGGAGTTTGTATCGTGTTGGCGACTACCCCGTATGTTGCAGATGCTGCTGGGATGTCCATCTAATACAGTTTAGAGGAGGTTGAAGTACGAGTATGTAGTGTGAATGAGGTCGTATTCGGAAAGAAGAAGGAAGGCATGAGATAGACTACTACGTGTGGTCCGTGTAGGTTGATTCGTGCAGAAAAGTGGGCCTGCAATCTCACTCACATACGAGTACTCGTACGAAGTGACGGGCCCGAAATGGTCCTCAAGAATCCTACAAAGGATTGACTTGCATAGGACTCGTCAGACGAGATACGGATACTTCAGCGTACTCGTATGCACTGATAACTGCGGAAAGAAGGCGGCGTGGGCTGCTGGTGTGGGGTGGATCAAAAAGAGAAGTGCTAATAATAAGAGATACCGTAGTTTTTTGC
The DNA here is from genome assembly GCA_002778075.1 of Grosmannia penicillata. NCBI lineage: Eukaryota > Fungi > Ascomycota > Sordariomycetes > Ophiostomatales > Ophiostomataceae > Grosmannia > Grosmannia penicillata. The sequence continues at coordinate 1,519,761 of PCDK01000011.1, forward strand.
TATGGTGACTTCTGCCCCAGGCACGTTTGCTGTACTAGCAATGGCTTGCCCCTTACTGTAGTGTACGGTCACCAGGGTAGTCTGAATCGGTACTTGCGGTGGCAGACGATGAGGACTATTTGTGCTGCTGGGCTGAGGCAATAGGCCTAGTACAAGATGTGCCTGAAGTATATGAACTGGATGATGGGAGAGTCTCGCTATCTAGAGGGCCTCCGAAAGACGAGGCATATCAATGGTGCCACGCATGCATATGCAAGGGTCCGTGTTTATCTATTCTCTGTCGCCGTGGGCAGGAGTAGTACGAGTATTCCTAGGAAGAGACCATGCAGTTCTTCCCACAATTACCCAATAAAATCCATTCATTCTGACCTTCTCTTTGTACCGTACGGTGCAGCGGATAGCAAAAAACCACGGTACCATTAGCACTTCTAAAAAAAGGTAGTAAGACGAAGTACTAGTACGACGCGTGACGTAGGAAGAATGACAAAATAACGGTGGCATCATACCGTGTAGGGGAATAGAGGAGTGGAGCCATGCTGTACCTTGAGTCAGGAAGGATGAAGTCGACGCAGGCTGTACTCCGTAGGTGGTAGGCAGATCTGGACAAGCCACCGATGGCGGCACGTCAGCGTCCAAATCTTGATTAAGCCGACTACTGTAAAAAAAGACCGCTTGGCGCCAATATAATGCTGTCGGGACGCTGGGCAACAACAGGGGAAGGAAGCTACGAGGTTTCTTCGATGGAGACCTAAGAGGCAGAGTGCTGTGTAGTTCGCAACCACCAATGGACACGCCCAGCCTTTTTGATAAGTCGGCAACGATGCCCTCAGATTACGCAGAAGCGAGTCAAAGGGAACTGAACGACCCCTGCTTTTGGGTTCACGACGACGAGGCCTACCTCAGCCAGGGGGACGAGTCGGGAGGACGTGCCGGTATAGATAGCCCAGGCTCCGTGATCAGCGCCCCCCCATACCACTGTGATCACCAGCGCCCGTCCCGAAAGACGTCTGACGCCGGTCGCTATGCGTATCGCGGCACAGATGCGCCGTTCGCGGTCTATGGGGACGGCCACCAGACGCCCCGGACAGCCTTGAAGGTGGTCGAGTACTCGTACATGGCGCCCTCCGGCGAAGACGGCTCCACGCCCTTGTCCTCGTCTTTTACGCGCAAGCGCCTCTCCTCTCTCGCGACAAGCCATGATACCCGCAGTCGCTTCTCGGCCAAGCGACAGGCTACCGAGATGGAAAACGGCAGCGGCTCTTCTGCCACCGCTGCTTCCCTCGGTCACCCGCCCAGCCAGCGCCCTCACTACGCCATCGAGAAGCGGTACCGCGACAATCTCAACGGCAAGTTCGAGGAGCTACGCGACTACCTCTTGCTTGCCCGTTGCTGTTTAGACGACGACTTCTGTCCCGAGGCGCAGGCGCTGTCTTCCACGTCCGATCGGCCGTTCCAGCAGCGCCTGGAGGAACTCCGCCAGCGGTTCAGCAAGACGCGAGTCCTAGGTGAGGCTCTCGCATACATCCGCCACTTGGAGGATGAGAACGATCGGGCCATGGAGGTGATCGAGCGGCTGGGCGTGGCAGGGGATGGCCAGGTGGCTTGAGATGACGCCCCACATGAATGTTTGTGAGTTCCTTTACTTGTATCTGCTATCTATTGGAGTACGTTCGGATTTTGTATTACTTACGAAATAAGGAAGGTGGGAACGAATTTTAAAACCTCCACGCACTACGAGTACTGCAGTACTCGTACGAGTACATGTACCTGTTGCCTTCGTGATCTACGTCAAGTAGTCTTATTTCACCCACAACCCGTTTACCCCACAAAGCTTGTTTTTCCCTGCATGGGCTTGGGATACGGGGGCATGTAATACGGGGTAAGTAATACTCCGTAGGTCCATCTTACGTCGTAGTTAGCTCGTACGAGTACTATCGTATTACTCCGTATCTTTTACCGAGGGAGAAAAGCTGATAGGATGCCAGCCATTCATACTTCAAAGGACATTTAGTTGATAATCGCACCCCGTACTCGTACTCGTCTTACTTCGTACTCACAATTGTCCGAAAGGGCCCCTGTTGAACAGTCAAGACCGAAAGGGCATATTGCATGAACGTGCAGCACGTCTACAAGCGGGACAGTGACTGTGGAGGTACGAATTGGTTATTGGTGCGTCCGTCGTCTAGTTATGCCAAGAAGGCTATGAAAGGAGATGTAAAGGAGAACAGAAGGCGAATGATAGACAGTGAGAACGGAAGATATGGAAAATAGTCCGCGGCAATGAAAGAAGAAGCAAGCCAGTCTTTCCAACTCTAGTACGTGGACAGGCCATTTACGTAGACCCGCTCGCGCGCGCCCCGGTCGAGCTCCGGCACTGCCCGGTCGTCAACCATAAAGGTCAGGCCATTACCGATGGGATGGACGGCGACGGGCGGACGCGGCACGCCATGCTCCGTCTCGGCCAGTCGCAGCGCCGCCTCGTAGTCCCAGTCGAGGTCCTCGAGCGGCACGCGAGCGCCGTCGGGCCGGCACAGCTGCGGCAGAATGTGGTCGAGCTCGCGCACCATGCGCTCGGCCTGGGCGGCGGGGACAAGGTGGTGGTCGAGGCCGACGTACAGATCGAAGCCGGTGTCGGTGACGCTGCAGTCGATGCTGATGGGCTGGGGCCGCATGCCCAGTAGTGTGGTGCTGATGTGTTCCAGGCCGATGCGCGACGAGATGGAAGCGCGGTAGGGGTTGGCCGGGTGGATGACCATGGGGACGGCGCCATCGATGGCGCGCCGGGCGTCGGCGGAGAGGCCGGCAATGTGGGCGAGACCGACGTGCTCGTAGGGGACCATGGCACGGATAGCGTCCTGGATGGCAAAGACGAAGCGATGCAGCTGCTCGTCGGGACGTACGCGCACGCGCAGAGGCACATGGGTGATGGCGGGGGCCACGAGGGACTCGATGCCGGGCAGCGGCGCATTGCGACCAGTCAGCGCGACGGAGAAGACAATGTCGGGCGAATTGGCGTGGCGTGCGAGCACGGCGGCCCAGCCAGCCTGGACGAGTGAGGCGGCGGTGACGCCGGGCAGCTTGGCATCCAGACGGAGCGCGTACTCGATGAGGGTGTCGGTGTGTACCTGGCGGGCGGCGTGGGAGTCTTGCGGCAGAGTGCCCTCCCACAGCTGTCGCAGTTGCAGACCATCGAACTGGCTGGCCCAGTAGCGGTCGGACGACGAGCGGTCGAGGCGGAGGACGTGGTCGACGAGCTGCGGCAGGGTGGTGGCGCTGCGACTGGCTGTGGCCGGGGCCGGGACCGGGGCCGGGGCCGGAACGCGTGCGGTGCTGGCGCGCTCCTTGACGGCGCGGCCTAGGGCCTCGATGACCAGCTGGTTGGACCAGCCGTCGTAGCAGGCGTGGTTGATGGTCCAGACGAAGTAGGTCTTGCGCGTGATGACGTCCTTGATGAGCGCGGCGCGGCTCAGCGGCACGCCGTACGTCAGGTTGTCGGCGGCGTCGGCTACCAGATAATCGTCGAGGCGGGCGACGTCCGGGCCGCCGCGCCACGGTGCAGGCTGGCGCGCGACCACCTGCACGGCCTCGCCCGAGTCGAGCAGGACGATGTGCGTGCGCAGGATGGGGTGTGCGGCCACGGTGGACTCCCAGGCGGCGCGAAAGTCGTCGACGCCGACCGACGGCGGCACGATCAGCACGTTTTGCAGCGTCGTTGAGCCCGGAACCTGGTCGGTGTAGACCATGAACTGCTGCTGACTGGCCAGGCACGGGAACACGTCTTCAACGTCGGCCTCGTCCAGGCCGCAGCGGGTGGCGACGGCGGCGCGGACGGCCGCTGGGCCGGCCGTCCGGACCAGTGAAAACGGCGCAATGGCCGGCGAATGTCCGTCTCCCTGGCTGTCCCGGCCGTTCTCGCCGTTCTCGTCGTCGACGCCGTCGTTCAGCGGCACGGCCGCCATCGCCATGTCGGCCAGGACGGGGTTCTGGAAGATGGCCTCGACCGGCAGCTTCAGGCCGGCGCGCTGGGCCACAGCCGAGAGTGTCATGGCGCCGATGGAGTCGCCACCGACAGCAAAAAAACTATCGTCGACGCCAATGTCCTCGGCGGCGTCGACAGCCAGCGCCTCCATCCACAGTGCCTGCATCTGGCGCTCCTTGGCCTCGGTGGGCATCTTCTTGGCGCGGCCCGATCCCAGCGACCACGTCTCGAGCATGTCCAGCGGCTGCTGCTCCAGCCAGCGCCGCAGCAGCTTGCGCTCCGTCTTCATGCCCAACGTCATCGGCAGCGCCTCCATCGGCACGTACAGCGACGGCACCATGTATGCCGGCAGCGTCTTCTCCAGGTGGCGGCGCAGGTGGAGCAGACGCTCGAATCGCTGTTCGCTCATGTCCAGCACCATCGCGCCGGGTCCCGCGTCTTCCTTTGCGGCTCGGCCGTCGACCTCCGGGCCCCTTTTGCCGGCCGCGTCGAGATGGAGGAAGGCGGCGATCGCCTGGCGTCGTCCTCGCGCGCTCGGCTCGACCACGTCCACCGCCACGCCGAGGACGGCCTCTTCTGTTTCTTCTTCTTCTCCTCCTGTTTCGTCTGCAGTTTCTCTACCCCCTCCGCCCCCCACGCGCACTTGGTACTCAATCTCACCGAGCTCCACGCGGTTCCCGTGGTACTTGATCTGCGAGTCCTTGCGGCGCAGAAAGATTAGATCGCCGTGGTCGTTGTAGCGCACCAGGTCGCCCGTCTTGTAGAGGCGGTACTGGCCGCGGCGGCTCTTGGGCACAAAGGCTGGGTCGCGGATAAACACCTCGTCGGTCTTGGCCGCGTCGTGGAGGTAGCCGCGCGCCACCAGCGGGCCCTGGACCAGCAGTTCGCCCACCGTGCCCAGGGATACGAGGCGGTCGTGGTCCTCGGCATCGGCGACCCAGGTGGCGCAGCCGATGGCGCGGCCGATGTTGGCCGGCGCGCTGTCGGGGCGGACGTGGTGCACGGTGGAGAAGACGCAGCACTCGGTCGGCCCGTAGCCATTGATCAGGCGCACGGCGCCGGCCCAGGCGTCGACAATGTCGCGGCGGTTGCTCTCGCCGCCGATGATCAGTGTCTGCAGGCTCGGCACGTCGCGCGGCCGGATTGTCTTGAGCATGGACGGCGTGAAGAAGGCGTTGTTCGCGCGCAGCCGCCGGATCGTGCCGACGACGTCGTTCTTGCGCTCCTGCTCCGACGGCACACACACGCAGCCGCCGTAGACCAGCGTCGTGAAGATCTCCACCATCGAGGCGTCGAACGTGTAGGACGTGAACTGGAACATGCGCGTCGCGTGCGTGATCGCAAAGGCCGCGCCGCCCGCCTCGATGCTCGAGCAGATCTGGCCGTGCTCAACCACAACGCCCTTGGGGTGGCCGGTGCTGCCCGACGTGAAGATGACGTACGCTGTGGTGCTGGCCTGCGCGCGGTCCTGACGGCTGCTCAACACCATCCGCCCGGCCGCCTCCTCGGCCATTCGCTCCAGCGACGCCCGCGACACGTCCACCCGCGGCAGGGCCTCGTCCGCCCAAGCAGCCATGTCGGGCGACTGCAGCATCACCTTGGGCGCCATGCGCTCCAGGATCTCCCGCCGCCGCGACGGCGGATGCGCCGGGTCGAGCGACACCATGCCGCCGCCCGCGCGCAGAACCGCCAGCATCGCCACCACCGTCCACACGGACTTGTACATGCAGATGGGCACCAGCACTTCCGGCCCCACGCCCTGGGCCACGAGCTGCGCCGCCAGCGCACCGCTGTACCGCTCCAGCTGTGCGTACGACAGCGTGCCGTCCGTCGTGGACGCGAGGGCGTCCGCGTCCGGCCGCCGCCGCATCTGCCGCTCGATCTGCGTGTGGATGCACGTCACCGTGGCCGGCGGCGGCAGCGCGTTCCTGGTCGTGATCTCCTCTACCTCGGCCGGCGTGATCATGCTGAGCGAGCCGATGGTGGCCGCGCATCTGTTGCTTCTGTCGGTTGCGTTGTTCCCGCTGTCTCCGTTGTTTCTGCTGCTGTTCGCCGTGACCTCCCACAGCTGCTGGATCAGGTACGAGAACAGCGCGGCCAGGCGCCGCGTCTGCGTCTCGCTCATGACGTCCGGGTTCGACCGCATACGCATATGGATGCGGTCGGCCAGCACCGTGCACTCGATCATGAATGGGAACGTGCCGAATGTCGTCGGTGCGCCCATGTCCGCGCGTAGGTCCAGGAACCGGTCCGTGTCGATCACGTCTGACTGCGTCTGGACGAAGAGCATGTTCTGGAATTCGCAGGCCGCCCGCGCATCGTCCGACACCCGCTTGATGTGCTGCAGCCCTAGATGCTCAAACTCGAGCATGTCCGCGTACTGCGCCTGCATCGCGGCCAGGAAGCTCGCCACCGTGTCGCTCTTGAGGAACTGCACGCGGATCGGCACCGTTGTGATCGTCGGGCCGACCATGGACATCACACCGGCGAGGCTGCCGCCGCGGCCGCTTAGCGTCGTGCCAAAGACAACGTCCGTCGTGTCCAGGTACCGTGCAATGGTCAGCGCCCAGGCCGCCCGGATGATGGTCGGCATGGTCACCGCCGTCGCCGCCCGCTGGTCCAGCGCCATGCTATGCTCCACAAAGACTTCCGGCCGCGCCGTGGACTGGGGCACGTCGGGGAAGGACTCGGTGGGTGCGTTGGCCAGCTGCTTGCGCCAGAACGCCCTGGCCGTGCCTTTGTCCTGGCCCTGCAGGTGGCAGATGAATTGGTTGAAGCGGACGGGTGGCGCCGGCGGCGTGCGTCCGTGGTAGGCGTCCACGAGCCGCTCGTAGACGTTGATCAGCATGCGGTGGTCGTAGACCGCGTGGTGCGCCGTCCACACGATGTAGTCCTCGCCCGAGGCCGCGTCGGCGATGGCGGCGTAGCGCGAGAGCGGCGCGCCCAGCGGCATCGGCGCTGCCACGTCGGCGGCCAGGTACGCGGCCAGGTCGCAGCCCGTGTGCCAGGGCACCGTCCCCGAGATGACCACCTGAACCAGTTGGGGCGACGTCACCGGCTGCGCAATGCGCGTGCGCAGGATGGCGTGCTCGCTGGCCACGGCCGTCCAGGCCTGCTGCATCTTGGCCAGATGGATGCCGGCGGGCATGCGGAAGACAAACTGCGACAGATAGGTGCCGCGCTCGCGCGTCGAGATGGCCATGATACCGTCCTGCAGCGGCGTGCACGGGTACATGTCCTCGATGAGACGGGGATCGACGCCGCACTGCGCCGACACTTGCTGCAACAGCTGCGGGACGATGCTGCTGGGCAGCAGCGAGAGGGCCGGCACCACTGCCAACGCTGAGACGGTCCGCCCGTCCTCGTCTGTCGCATCCTCCAGCGGCCGGGCCGCCGCCGCCATGTCCGCCAGCACCGGACTGCCAAAGATCGCCCGGACCGACAGCGCGAGGCCGGCGTCGCGGCAGATGGACACGAGCCGCATGGCCGCCACCGAGTCGCCGCCACGGCCGAAGAAGCTGTCATCGGCGCCCACGTCGGCCGCCTCGATCTGCAGCGTGCGCGCCCACAGCTGCTGCATCGTCTTCTCGGCCACCGTAGACACCGCCACCCGCTCCTGCTGCACCATCGCATACCGGGCTGTGTCGGCAAACGGGACGGCCGCGGCTGTCTGGCGAAGGCGCTTGCGGTCCGTCTTGGCCGACGCAGTCTTGGGCATCACCGTGAGCGGAATGTACAGCGACGGTATCATATGGCGCGGCAGCACCCGCGCCAGCCGGCGGTCGAGGCCGGCCAGGAGGGCGGCGCGCTGCTCCCGCTCCGCGGCCGTGTCAGCGATGGCCACGCCAGACGCGTCGGCGGCGGAGTCGAGGCTCAAAAAGGCAGCCAGCGTCGGCGGCGCGTCCGGACCGTCGAGGCGCACCATCTCGACGGCAATCTCCTTGAGCTGCGGCAGCGCCTCGCGCAGCTGGAACTCGATCTCGCCCATCTCGATGCGCTGGCCGCGCAGCTTCACCTGGGCATCACGGCGACCCATAAACTGCACGTGTCCGTTGGGCAGATAGCGCACGAGGTCGCCCATGCGGTACAGACGGCGGCCCGGTCGACTGTCGGCAGGCTCCATCCACGCCGGGCCGTCCACAAAGGCCTCGGCCGTCTTGGCAGGATTCTTGAGGTAGCCCTGGGCCACGTTCGGGCCCTCCACCAGCAGCTCGCCGATGGTGCCGATGGGCGACAGCCGGTGGTGGTTGTCCGGGTCCACGATCCAAGTGGTGCAGCCGATGGCCGTACCAATGTCCGAGCCGAGATCGCCGCGCTGGGCGCCGGCGTTGCAGTGTGTCCAGATCGAGCACTCGGCCGGACCGAAGCTGTTGATGAGGTACAGCCGCTCGGCCCACAGCGAAATGTTCTCCGGCGTGGCCGTCTCACCGCCGTACAGCAGGTAGCGCAAGCTCGGTACGTCGTCGGGATGCAACAGAGATGCCACGCTGGGCGTGAAAAAGGCCCAGTCCACACGCATGCGCTCCATGGCCTGGGCGATGCCGTTCATGCGCTCGTAGTCCGACGGCACACAGACGCAGGCGCCCACGGAGAGCGACGTGAAGATCTCGCCGATGCTGACGTCGGACGTGTAGGCCGTGAACTGGAAGTGGCGGCCGCCCCTGCGGAATTGGAGTACATCGGCATGGCCGCGTATGCTGCTGCTAAAGGCAGTGTGCGTGATGACGATGCCCTTAGGCTTGCCGGTGCTGCCGGAGGTGAAGAGGATGAATGCCGGGCTACTGGCCGCGGCGGGAACGTGAAGAGGCGCGTGAGACGGGTCGCGACCGATGGTGTCGAGCGTGTCGAGCGTGTCTAGCATGCTCTGGTTGATGACGAGCACGCGGTCGGCCTGGGCCAGCTGCTGGGCCTTGTCGAAGCATAGCAGGCTCGAGAGCACCAGCGTGGCCTCCGTGTCGGCCACGAGGCCGCGAAGACGGTCGATCGGGTGCGCGGGATCGAGGGCCACGTTGGCGCCGCCGGCCTTGAGGACCGCCAGCATGGCCACAACAGTCCACATGGACTTTTCAAAGAGCAGCGGCACCAGCACGCCCGACCGCACGCCCATGTCCCGCAGCTTGTGCGCGAGCGTCGTAGCGCGACCGTCCAGCTCGGCATACGTCAGATCGCCGTCCCACGAGCACACGGCCGGACTGGACGGCTGCGCCCGCGCGGTGGCCTCGACGAGCGCGTGTACACAGACCGTGGCCGGCGGCGGCGGCCGGGGATTCCAGTCCGCCAGCTCGGCGCGGTCCTGGGGGCTGATGAGGTCCAGGTCAGCGAGGCGACACGCGGTGCCTTCGCTGTGATGGGCGTGGATCTGGCGCACGACCTGCTCAAACTGGTAGACGATGCGGCGCATCTGACGCGCGTCAATGACGTGGCTGTCGTAGACAGCGCGGATGTCGAGGCCGCCCGGCCGCACCGTGCACTCCATCATCAGAGGGTAGGTGTGGAAGACGGCAGCGCCGTCGCGCACGCTCTGCAGGCCCAGAATGTGGCCGTTCGCTCCGTTCTGGCTGCTCGCGCCGTCCTGGGCGCTCTGGATCAGCAGAAGCGAGCGGAAGTCGCAGGCACTGTTCGCCTCCGCGTGCAGGCGACGGATGTTCTGCGTGCCGTACTGCTCGTGGGCCATCATGCCGATGGACTGCTCGTGGACGCGCTGCAGCAGCTGTCGGACCGTCTGAGTCTTGCCACATTGCACGCGCACCGGCACCGTTGCCACGGCCGGTCCGACGAGGCGGTCCATGTCGGCCACGGGCGTGGCGCGGCCGTTGAGCGTGCTGGCAAACACGACGTCTTCCTCGTCCGAGTAGCGGGAGACCAGTAGGGCCCACGCGGCGCGCACCTTGGTGGAGAGCGTGATGTTGGAAGCGACAGCCGTGATATCCTGCAGAGAGAACGAGTGGCAGAATTCTTGGTCGGCCAGCGAACGGTAGCGAAGTGACGGCAGTTCCGGAAAGGTAGGAGGCAGAGCGTCCGCGAGCTCCGTGCGCCAGTAGTGCGCGGAGACGCTCTCGTCACGTCCCTGCAGATGCTGGATAAACGCGCGGAAGGGCACGAGCGGACGAGCGCCGGGTTGCTGTTGTTGCTGCTCTTCTTCTTCTTGTTTGATTGTCCCGTGAGATCCGTACATTCCGTGCGACGTGGCGCCCAGATACGTGCCCTCCACCTCGCGCAGCACCAGGTCCAGCATCCAGCCGTCGTAGACGGCATGGTGGATGGTGAAGACAAAGTAGCCCTCATTCTCCTCCTCCGTCTCCTTCTTCTCTCGCACAACGGCATACCGCACCAGCTCGTCGCCCAGGGCCATGCTTGTCTCCAGGTCCTGCGCAAGGTAAGCCTGCAGATCCGACGCCCGGTGCCACACCGGCTGTGTCGAGGCGGGCAGGACGACCTGCAGCATGGATGGCCACGAGATGGTCTGCGTGATGCGGGTGCGCAGAATGGGAGTGCGGGACACGACGGTGGCCCACGCCGCCTCAAAGCGCGGCACGTCGAGGGATGCGGGCAGCCGCCACAAAAACTGCGCCAAACCGAAGCCAGCCTCCTTGACCGACAACGTCATGAAGCCGTCCTGCAGTGCGGTGACTGGGTACATGTCCTCGATCGCGTCGGCGTCGACGTGGCACTGCCGTGCGGCTTCGCTCCGCACGACGTCGGTCGGCAGATCGGCCGGCAGTAGGGAGAAGGGCGCGATGCCATGGCCATCGGCACCTGCATCTGTATCGAAATTGTCGTCGCGCAGCGGCCTCGCCACTGCCGCCAGGGCCGCGAGCGTTGGATGCGTAAAGATATCCTCGACCGACACCACCAGTCCCTCGGCGCGCGCCAGCGACACCATCTTCATGCTGGTGATGCTGTCGCCGCCGACCTGGAAGAAACTGTCGTCCGCACCCAGGCTGTCTTCGCGCACGCCCAGGACCACACCCCAGACGCGCCGGAGTCTGGTCTCCGCGGGTGACAGCGGCGCTGCTGCGGCCTCGCCGTCTGTGTCTGTGTTCGTCTGTCGGCCGGCCAGTGTGTACATCGTGAGCGTGTCGAGCGACAGCCCTTCCACGAGGCCGCGCAGCGCGCGGCGGTCCAATTTCTCCGACGTGGTGTACGGCAGCGTGCACAGGGGCAGATACAGCACTGGCACCATGTAGGACGGCAGTTCCACGGAGAGCGCCTCTCTCAGCCTCACGAGAGTGGCGCGCGTGGATGCGTCCATGGGCTGAAGGCGGCTGTCCTCGTCGGAGGCCACCGCCACCGCCCCAGGCGCATCATCGTCCTCACCGGCCAAGCACACGAATGCGGCCAGCATCTGGCTCTCGGCTCGGTCCGGATGGCTGACCGTGTCGACGGCCACGTCCAGGCGTCCCGCCAGTTGATCCAGTTGATCGCAGATGCGCTGCTCGATTTCGCCCAGCTCTAGTCGCTGGCCCCGGATCTTGGCCTGCGTGTCCTTGCGGCCAACAAACTCCAGCTGGCCGGTCTCGAGCGAGAAGCGCACCAGGTCGCCTGTTCGGTACATGCGCCAATCACGGTCCTTTCCATCGTTGACGTCATTGACGTCGTCCCTGTCGTTGGAGAACGCCGGGGCCAGGAAGGACGACGCTGTCTGGGCGGCGTCGCCCAGGTAGCCGCGGGCCAGAATCGGGCCCTGCAGCAGCAGCTCGCCCACGGCGCCGACGGGAAGCAAACGGCCGGCGTCATCGGGGTCGACGACGTGCGGGATAGCGCCGGCGACGGAGCCAATGGTGTCCGTCTTGCATTCGGGCGCGTCGACGTGGCAGAGCACCGAGAGCACGGAGGCCTCCGTCGGTCCGTAGCCATTAATGAGACGCAGTCGCGTCGACGTGGCGCGGATAAGCTCGCGCGTCAGCTTCTCGCCGCCGCTGATCAGCACGCGGAGCGAGTCGACGGCGTCGAGCGCGAGCTTCTGCGCAAAAGACGGCGTGAAGCAGGCCGTATTGACCTGCATGGCGCGCATAGCGGCCACGATGTCGTTGCGCCGCTCGGCCTCCGTCGGAATGCATAGGCAGCCGCCAGAGGAGAGGGTCAAGAAGATCTCGCCGACCGAGACGTCAAAAGCGTACGACGCAAACTGCAGGAAGCGCGTGTCGGTGTCGCAGGGAATCAGCGGGCCGGTGGCCGCCAGCGCTGACGAGATGGCCGCGTGCTCGATCATGACACCCTTCGGCTTGCCCGTGCTGCCGGATGTGAAGAGTATGTAAGCCAGGTTGCGCGGTGTGGCAGCCACAGCGGCGACAGTGGTAGCAGACGACGCGGACGCGGACTGGGCACGGACAAGGCTCGAGGTGACGGGCAGAACAGGCCGGCCCGTTCCAGAAAAGAGGAAGGCCGTCTCGGCGGACGTCAGCACCACGGGACACGCGACGGCGGCCACGATCTCATGTAGCCGGGCCACCGGCTGCGCGGCGTCCAGGGGCACAAAGGCGCCGCCGGCCTTGAGGATGGCCAGGATGCACACAACAGCCACGGCCGACTTGGGGAAGCACAGCGGCACAGGCACCTCGGGGCCAACACCGTATTCGCGAAGAAGACCGGCCAGTCTGTCGGCGGCACGGTCCAGTTCCGCGTAGGTCATGTTCATATGGCCCTCGACCGCACCCTCGGCCGAGCCGTGGGTCGAGCAGAGGGCTGGACGGTCCGGACGGTCCGTGGCGTTCTGCTCGAACCGGCTCTGCACGGTCGCCAGCACGGGCACGGGAGGCGACGCAGCATGCCAGCAGGCGAGCAGAGCCCGGTCGGCACGGCTGGCGAGCGTCAGCTGGCCCAGCAACGTCGATGGCGCTGTCGCGTACACGGTGGCGAGCTGCTGCGCAATGTGCTCCAGCTGCTGCGACAGCAGGACGGCCTGGCGCTCGTGCAGCAGCCGGGGGTCGAACGAGATCTGCGTCGCGACGTCGGCCGGACCCAGCGTGCACTCGATGCCCAGCGGGTAGGTCAGGACGTCGTCGATGCCCGTGTGCACCGCCTCGAGGCCGAGCCCGGCGTCAGCCAGCGCGGCATCCGTGCCCTCGGCAGCCTGGATGACGAGGACGCTGCGGAAGGCACAGCTCTCGCGCATCTGCGGCGACGCGCGGGCCATGGACGCCAGGCCGACGTGCTCAAAGGGCATCGCATCCACGGCCAGCTGCTGCACGTCCGCCAGAAGGTCGGCGACGGACTGGTCCGCGTGCGAGCGGACGCGGAACGGAATGGTGGCAAAGGTAGGGCCGATGACGGTCTCGATGCCGGCCACAGGCACGCTGCGGCCGCTGACAATGGCGCCGAAGACGGCATCGCGGCCGCCCTCGTATTGCGCCAACAGCAGGCCCCAGGCGGCACGCAGAAGCGTCGACAGCGTGATGTCGGAGCCGGCCGGACGCGTGACCTGTAGGGTGCAGCGGATCATGGCCGAGGCGGTGGCGGTGCATCCGGGAGGGAGGGCAGGGAAGGTGGCGGCCGGCGCTCCGGTCAGAGCATGGCGCCAGAAGGCAAGGGCACGATCCGACTGCGACGCCTGCGATGCCTGGAGATGGCGGATGAAGACGTTGTAGCCGGTCGCGGGGTGCAGCGTGCCGCTGCGGTAGACGTCCTGGACGGCGACGAGGACCTGGCGCAGCGAGAAGGCGTCGTAGGAAGCGTGATGGGCCGTCCACACCAGGTGGCGCGACTTCTGCGCCGGATCCGTCACGACGACGAACCGCATCAGCGGCTGGCCAATGTCGATGCGCACGAGCGCATCGCGGCGCAGATAGTCGGGCAGGGCCGCCTGGATGGACGCGCAGCGGACGGCGTGTGCGGGAGCAAGGACGGCCTGCAGAAAGCTGGGGGCCTCTGGGGCAGCCGAAACAATCAAAGAGGCCACGGACACGAAACGCGTGCGCAGAAGAGGCGTGCGGTCGACGATGGTGTTCCAGGCAGCGACAAAGCGGTCGACGTCGATGGCGGCCGGCAGCTTGTAGGCGAACTGAGCGAGGTAGGTACCGGGCTCCCGCAGAGACAGCGCCATAAGGCCCTCCTGCAGCGGCGTGCACGGGTAGAGGTCCTCGATGGCACGCGTCGGGGACCGACACTGGGCGGCGGCCTCGGCGAGGAGGACGTCCAGGCTACGGCCGAGAAGCCGGACGAGCGCAAATGGCGCGATGTGGTCAGGCGTGTGCCGCACGTCGCCAGCGCCGCCCGGCTGCGGTAGGGCCGCGCGCGCCATGTCGCGGAGCAGGGGGAAGCGGAAGATGTCGGCAACGGAGAGGAGGAGCTGGGCCGCGCGCGCGGCGGCGACGAGCTTCATGGCCACGATGGAGTCGCCGCCGACACGGAAGAAGTGCGCGTCAGCAAAGAGGCCGGCGGCGTCGGCGTACAGCACGTCGGCCCAGAGCGCAGCCATGGCGCGCTCGGCGGCAGAGGCGAGTGGCTGGCCGCGCGACAGCGCCAGGGCGAGGCCGCCGAGCTCGGCCACGGTCATCCGGGCGACCGACCGGCGCAGCGCCTTGCGGTCCGCCTTGCCGTTGGCCGACAGCGGAAGCGCCGACACAGGCACAAAGTGCGACGGGATCATGTAGTGCGGCAGCGCCTGGGCCAGACGGCCGTAGAGGCGGTGGAGGTGGTGGAGGCGGCCGGCCGGCTGTGTGTCGGTGTCTCCGCCCGCCCCCTTTATACACACAAAGGCCACGACCGTTAGGGTCCCGTCCACGGGCTGCACGGCCTCGGCCACGACGTGCATGTCCGGCGGCAAGTGTGCGCGGATGCGCTGCTCGATCTCGCCCATCTCGACGCGCTGGCCGCGGATCTTGACCTGCGTGTCGCGGCGGCCGACCAGCAGCACCGCGCCGTCCGACGCATAGCGCGCCAGATCGCCGGTCTTGTAGAAGCGGCGGCCGGCCGGCGCGGCCGCCCAGGGCGGGCTTGTCACAAAGGCGGCCGCCGTGCTGGCGGCGTCGCCGAGATACGCGCGCGCGAGCAGCGGGCCCTCGATGAGCAGCTCGCCCACGACGCCCACGGCAGCCAGCCGGCTGTGGTCGGCAGCGTCGGCAATCCACAGCGTGCATCCGAGGCCCCGGCCAATGTTGGCGGCGCGGTCGTCAGCAGCCACATGGTCGCGGCCGGCACACCAGATGCTCGTCTCGGCCGGCCCGTAGATGTTGATGAGGTCGACGTGGCCGGCCCACACGCGCAGCGTCTCCGCCGTGACCATCTCACCGCCGACCGAAAGAACCGTAAGCCCGGGCACGTCCTCCGGCCGCAGCAGGCCGGCCACGGTCGTCGTCAGGTACGCCTGGTTGGCCCGCAACGTGCAGATGGCGCCGGCCAGGTCGTTGATGCGCATGTGCTCGCTCGGGACGCACACGCAGCCGCCCGCCATGAGTGTCGTAAAAATGTCGCCCACGCTGACGTCAAACGTGTAGGCCGCAAACTGGAAGACGCGCGACGCCGGCGTTATCTTCATCAGCCGGCCGTGCGCCCGCGCACTGGCGCAGATGGCCGCGTGCTCCAGCACAATGCCCTTGGGCTGGCCGGTGCTGCCCGACGTGAACACGACAAAGGCCGCGTGGCTTGGCGTCAACTGCGGGAGCATCGCCGTCGCCGCCGCGAGCTGTTCTATATCCGCCGCCGAGACGGTCTGGACGTGCGGCACGAGACCGTCAAACAGGGGCACCTGCTCGCGCGAGGCCAGGACCATGCAGGCACTCACCTTGGCCAGGGTGGCCCGCCGGCGCGCGACCGGATGGCCCGGGTCCACGGCCACGACGGCGCCGCCGGCCTTGAGCACCGCCAGCATCGCCACGACGGCCCACAACGACTTCTCAAAGCAGACAGGCACAATCGTCTCAGGACCCACGCCGTGGTCCATCAGCGAGCCGGCCAGGCGGCTGCTGGCCTCCTCCAGCTCGGCATATGTCATCGTCCCGTCCCACGACTCGACGGCCAGACGATCGGGCTGCTGGCGTGCGCGGTCGCTGACCAGCGTCGGCACACAGCACGGCGGCGCCGCCGGCGGCGTCGCCGAGAGCCCGCCGTTCCACTTTGCCAGCGTCTGGCGGTCGTCGGACGTCAGCATGTCGATATCGGCGACGAGGGCCCGTGACGGCGCGGACGCGTCCTGGAAGAGGCACAGCTGACACAGAACGTGCTCCATCTGTCCCAGCAGCCGGCCCATGGCCACGGCGTCCAGGTCGTCGCTGTGGAACGCCGCGCGCACGTGGATAGGGCCGTCGACGGACGGCGTGCACTCGATCGTAAGCGGGTAGGACAGCAGATCGGCCTGGCCGCTGTCCACGCCCTCGAGCCGGAGCCGGAATCCTGTGCTCTGTGCCGGCCCATCTTCGGTCGACTGCACAATCAGCAGGCTGTGAAAGTCGCAGGCGGTCTTGGGCCCCTCGCCCAGACCCTTGATGGCCTGCAGGCCCGCGTATTCATACGGCATCATCAGCTGCGCCTGCTGCTGGATCTGCTGCAGAAAGTCGGCGACCGTCGTCTGGCCCGCCACCCGCACCCGCACCGGAACGGTCGCCATGGTCGGGCCGAGCACCGACTCCATGCCCTCCACGGGCGCCGCACGGCCGCTGACGAGCGCGCCAAACACAAGGTCCGGGGCACCCTCGTAGAGCGCGAGTACGAGCGCCCAGGCCGCCCGGATCCACGTGGCCGTCGTAAAGGGCGACCGGCCCGGCCGCTGGAAGGCCAGCGTGCGCTCGAGCGACGCGTTGGGCAGCCGGCGATGCAGCTTGTCGGCCGACGGGAATGTCGACGCCGTCGGCGCCCCGGCCAGCTGCTCCTCCCAGAAAGCCGACCACGCGCCGTCCTGCTGCACACGCGCCGCCACGTCGACAAAGGCCGTGAACGGGATCGGCCGTCCGAGATCGACGCCATCGTAGGCAGCCTCCACCTGCCGCGTGAGCTGCCCCAGCGACCACCGATCGTACGCCGCGTGGTGGGCCGTCCAGACAAAGTACGTCGCCAACGAAGCCGCGTCGCCGCCGTCGTGCACAAGGGCATAGCGTGTCAGCGGCTGGCCGAAGCCAAGGGGAGTCGCCTGGTCGTGGGCCAAAAAGTCAGCGAGCGATGTCTCCTCGTGGACCGACCACGCGATCGGCGGCCGCAGCACGACCTGCAGAAACGTCGACGCCGTCGCCGTGAAGATCAGCGCCGTGCGCAGCATAGGCTGCCGTGCCGCCACCGTATCCCACGCCGCACGGAAGCGCGCTACATCGCCGACCCGACACACGTACTGCGTCACAAACGCGCCCGGGTGCTTGACCGAAAAGGCCATCAGCTCCGTCTGCAGCGTCGTCGCTGGATAGATGTCTTCCACCGCCTCCGCCGGCACGCCGCACTGCCGGCACGCCTCGCTGGTCAACTCGTCGATATCGCCCAGCGGCTGCGCCAGCGCAAACGCAGAAAGCTCTGTGCCTGTGGTCCTCTTCTCGGAGACAACGAGAGGCGCGGCTGCTGCTGCTGCCATGTCCGCCAGCGTCGGATGGGCAAAGACATCCTGCACCGTCAACCGTAGTCCGGCCGCCCGCGCGGCTGCCGCCAGCCGGATGGCCGTGAACGAGTCAGCTGACAGGAGCGAGAAGAAGTTGTCGTGCACGCCCACCGTCGCCTCGTCCATTTGCAGTACAAGCGCCCAGACGCTGCGCAAAATCTGCTCCTCCGCCGTCATCGTCAGCGGTTGCGGCTGCGGCTGCGCTCCCGGGATGTCGCCGGCGCTGCTCTTCCGGCTCGCGTCTGCCTGGAAGGTGGCTGCCATCTGACAAAGACGCGCCCGGTCCGTCTTTCCATTGACCGTCAGCGGAACGGTGTCGACGGGCACAAACACGGCCGGTATCATGTATGGCGGAAGCCGCTCGGCCATCTTCTCGCGGACTGCGACGACCATCTCCGTATAACGGCCGTCGCTGATTAGGGGACCTCTCGTTGTGACAAAGGCAGCCAGAATAGGCATCAATCCCTCGTCGCCAGACGACGGCGTATACTCCACACGCACATCCCGCGTCTCGTCAGACACGCACGTCCGCAGAACGGCTTCGATCTCGCGCAGCTCGATGCGGTGCCCGTTGACCTTGACCTGGCGGTCCGCCCGCCCGACATACGACAGCGAGCCGTCGCTGTTCAGTATGACCAAGTCGCCCGTCTTGTACACACGCACACCCTCGCCACGGCGAAGACGAGCGAGCCAGCCCGGACAGTCGATAAAGGCCGAGCTTCCACCCGCGTCGCCCGCAAGGTAGCCGCGGGCCAAGGACGGTCCTTCAATCAGCAGCTCGCCGACGGCACCGATGGGCATCAGCCGCTCGACGTTGTTGGGTGCCACAACCCAGCAGATGCTGTTGGCCAAAGGCCTCCCAATATTGGCCGCCTCCGTCGATGCGACATCGGCGTTCACCGTGCACTTGACGCAGCACTCACTGGGGCCGTAGCCGTTCATGACACGCACGCCGGTCCCATCCCAGCGGCGTATGTCTTGCGATGTCGCTGCCTCGCCGGACAGCAGAAGCACGCGGAGCGTGCCGGCCACCGAGCCATCAAGCAGCCCGGAGGACGCAATGGCCGGCGTCAGGTTGGCAAAGTTGGCCCGCGACCGGAGCACGAACCCGGACAGGTTGTTGACGCGCTCGTCGTCGGACGGCACGCAAACACAGCCGCCCACCATCAGTGTCGTCAGTACATCCTCGATGCTGGGGTCGAAGGCGAAAGACGCAAACTGCAGTACGCGCGATGATCGGCTGCGCTGAATGATGTGCTTTCGCGCCTCTGCGCTCGAGCAATAGGCCTGGTGCTCAACGACAAGGGCCTTGGGACGGCCTGTCGTTCCCGACGTAAAAATGGCATATGCCGCGTCTCGAGGCGTAGCCGTGGCAGTGCATGGAGCGCGACCGAGACCTCCCTCCGTCGATGCGGTGTCGACAACCAGCACCTTGCATCCGAAGAACGCGTCGTTCTCGGCGTTTTGCGCCGACGCCAGGATCAGCGTAGCCCCCACATCCCGCAGCATGCCCTGCAGTCTGGCTTTGGGATGGGCAGGGTCAATCGGGACAAAGGCCTGCGATTCGGGTCAGTCAGACACACAACACAGGCTTGGCAGCAAAACGGGAGAACGCGAGACATACTCCTCCGGCTTTCAGCACAGCCAGCATGGAAACTACAGCCCATTTGGACTTTTCTAGGGCCAGAAAAACAAACTTCTCCGGCTTAACGCCATGCTCCGTGAGCCTGCTCGCGAGCCTGTCCGACAAGTCGCAAAGTTCCCGGTAGGACAGCGTGCCGTCCCACGCAAAGACAGCCTCGTCATCCGGTTGTACCGCTGCCGTGCGCTGAACAATATCGTGGATGCACGCCTGGACCGGCTTGGGGACTTGCTCGTTACGCGCCCAGAGTTCCTCCTGATCCGCACGTGTAGCCAACTCGAGATCAGAGACACGAGCGGACCGTGGCAGTGACAGAGCCTCGCTACGGCCAAGCTGCTGCACGAGGCTCTCCAGCTGGGCAATGGTGCGACTGGCATGCTCCGTGCCCATCACAGTCTCGTCAAAGGTGAGGCGAAGACGGGCAGAGTTGTTGGCAGGCGAAATCGCGCACTCGACGAGAAGAGCCGTCTGGGTCGTCTGAAGCTGGACAAGCACCTCGCGCGACAAGCTCTCTCGGTCATTCTCGTGCTGGCGAAAGACGAGAAGACTAGGGTGCGCGGCGTGCTTGGCGCTGACTGGCCTCGGAACGGACGTCTTGGTAAAAGCAAGGGTCTTGTCGGCACTCCGGAGCAGCTGCGACACAGTCACGGAATCGTCGAGCTGGAACGGCACCGACTGGACGTCTTGGAGGAGGTCGAGAAGGCTCGCCTGCCCGTCTTGCTTTTGCATGTGCATGTCATCGACCGCCACGCCAAGAACAACGCGGTCGTTGAACGTGTACTTGGCGTGGAGCACGGCCCAGGCCGCCTGCATCAAGGTGGACACGTCGGGGATCGACTCGCCGCCCGTCGCCTTGGCGTCTTCAGCGCCACCAATGGTGACGCTACCGCCCATAATAGTGCTGGGGTTTGGACTCTTGGTGGCAGAAACCCGGGGAAAGCCTGTTGTGGGTACATGGAGCGCCATTGTGCTTGCTTTGCTTCCGTTTCTATAGTGTCAATTGTATTCTTTGCGGGTGAACTTATCTTTCAGGTGTTGTAACCTCTGTGTTTTTTGTTTTGTTTTGTTTTTTTTGTTTTTTTTTGGGGGGGGGGTTGCTGGTTTGTTATTTGTTGTTATTCGTTATTTAATTTGCTATTTGTTAAATTTGACGAACCCGCGCATCTGGTGTTGAATCTTTGGTCTTAAAACCGGCATCAGATTATTGACAAAATAAGGAAAATCAAGTGTAAAAGGCTGCTCTTTAAGTTACCTTGAAAAAGGCTTTCTACCTCTGCACACTCTAGCCATCTTCTCGATCTGTGTAATTGGCCCACGACCACTCCAACATGTTCGCATGGCCAGCAGTGGTGTCATATCTGTTTATTCTGTAAGGCTCCCCCTCTTCATCATTAGATGTACTCCGTATTCCTCCGTGAGCCAATGCCAGCTTTCACAAGACCCCCTCGATGCGGGTGTATTCATTACGGGTGTAAGATGAGCAGACATACGAGGTCTACAACGCTATTCCTGATTTGTCAGGTGACTACGGTTGCGCAGAATCGAGATAATGAAAAATCACTTTTTACATTGATCTAACCACACCATGGTGTTGTATAGACATTATACTAAGCCGTAGTACTACGTAATGATTTCTAGTTTACTGCTTAATAGAAAAGTATCTATAATATAATAATAGTATGTAGCATTACATCTGGATAAGTCGATTTTTACTATATAATTGCATATTTGCGTATACGTAAAGGGGTGTTATTTTACGCCTTTACTACTTAGTGTACGCCTAGTAAAAAGCGCTTTTTGCGGAGACAAAAGTGTTCTCAGTACTCCGTACGGAGTATCTCGATTCTGCGCAACCGTAGGTGGCCCTTCCAGTTGCTTGTTTGGGCATGGGTGGTCTCTTACATCCCCTTGCAGGTGGTGCCACTCAGGGTTCTCTATCTTTCCGGTAGGTGGCACCAGACTCCCTCCGTATTACTCGTACTTCGTACGAAGTACTCCGTTGTAGAAATACATCACTCTAACCTGACTATGTAGTGGGGCGTGGTACCAGTGGGATCTTATTTGTGCCGCTGTGGATTATGGGACAGTCACGTGCCTTAGCATAGCATAGATACGCACGGACCCTCGCATTTGCATGCGTGGCACTACTAAGACATTGGGACGCAATTCATCTATACTTCAGAGCACATCTTGTACTAGGCCTATTGCCTCTGTCCAGCAGCACAATCCAGTCATATCGGACTTGTAACCTCAAGTACCGATACAGACTGTCCTGGTGACCGCACACTACAGCAAGGAGCAAGCCATTGCTAGTACGGCAGACTAGGGACGTGCCTGGGGCAGAAGCCACACCGCGCCTCAAGATCGCTCTTTGTTTGCATAGGGAACATCCACTATGGCGCCTACGCAAAGCAGCATCTTACCAGGTCGACAACAATGCGGTCCACACTATGGCCTACACAAACTACTCTGACTTACAAACTGCGCTCCTCCTTTTTCACGGACGAAGCTCTTTGACTCATCCATTGTTTTTTTTTATAACTCATTTTTTGTCTTGTCTTCCCAGCTCGACGCACCTTGAGATAACCAGTCATGGCCGGCATCGACTGCTTGGCTGCCGACGCGAGGTTTGGCCCTCAGGTTCTGCCTGCCTGTCGCGCATTCGACTTCACATTGCTCTTTGAGGATGCCATCCTCTCCTTGGGGCCGAACGCCCTCTTCGTCGTTCTGGCTCTCATTCGCGCTGTCGATCTTTCGAGGCGGCCACGATGTACAGATCGTCAGCCATTTTCGCTCTGTGCCAAACTTGTACGTACAAGCAACTTTCAGGAAATGTTTGGATTACAGAAAGAATAGGAAAGTGAGAAAGGTAGAAGTAACAAAATGAATACGGAAAAGAAGATGACGGAAGAGAGAGGATGCGGACAAAGAGCCGCTTCCAATGCCTTGCATCTAACAATCATTTCTTCTTGTGTTTCAGACCACAATAGTCATCTGGGCAACTCTTCAAGCAACACTCCTGGCACTTGCCTCCCGGCATAGGCCCCCGGGAACTGGCATTCTGCTCTCGGTGTCCTTGGCATCGGCAATCGTGGCATTTCTCAGCACTCTCGTCTTGACTGTCCTCTCCTTCCTCGAACATCAACGGACAATTCGCCCCTCGTCACTTATCACCACTTTCCTCCTCATCATCATCATGCTCGATGTGGCTCGCATTCGTACTCTATGGATGTCCTTACCGACCACTTCTGTCTCCGTGGCTGCTGTCACCACAGTCACACTGCCGCTGCGTATCTTCCTACTTCTGCTTGAATCTCAACACAAGCCGCTGTTGGAGAAGCTGCTCACCGCAAACGCGGGCCATATTCCAAGCAAGGAGGAGGCCAGCGGCATCTTGGCTCGTTCCCTTTACCTCTGGCTGGTGGACCTCCTGCAACTCGGTTACAGCCGAGTTATCAGTCTCAGCGATCTCCATGCGCTGGAGTCTACTTTCCAGGCTGCAGCCTTGACAAAAACCTTTGACAGGGAATGGAAAATAGGTACGGAACCCCTACCTCTCGGCACAGACTAGACGGATGCTTACTTCTCAGCGAATAAGCAAAAGTCAGGCGCCATGTTCCTCGCTATTCTGCGCGCACTGCGGTGGCACTATGTTGCGCCCATCTTTCCTCGCCTTTGTTTGATGGCGCTCACCTTTGCCCAGCCCTTCCTGCTCAACCAGATTTTGGCGTTCTTGAACGACACCGTAGCATCCCCTAATGTAGGCTACGGCCTCATCGCTGCATATGCCTTTGTCTATGCCGGCATTGCCTTTGCCACTTCCTGGTACCAGTATCTACTTTATCGTTTTATCGTCCTTGTCCGCGGTATTCTCGTGTCCGTCATCTACAGCAAGGCTCTTGACGTGGCACTTCCCGCAGCCAACGACGCACAAGCCCTCACTCTGATGAGCACAGACGTTGAGCGTATCGTTGTCGGCCTACAAGGAATCCATGAGGTTTGGGCAGCAGCACTTCAGGTGGCTCTCGCCTCGTGGCTGCTGCACAACCAAATTGCCCTGCCATTCTTTCTTCCCATTCTCCTCTGTCTCGGTGGGTTTCCTCTCTTCGCCTATTCCTCTCTTTTTACAACAATTCACTGTTCAGATCTAACTTTTGTAGCATGTGCATTTGTTGCCCTCTCCTTTGCCGTCCTTGCCGGAAAGCGTCAGGTCAAGTGGCTCGATGCCATTAAAGATCGTCTAGGTTCGTATTCCCTCACACCCCTTTTCTCTCCTTACGACTGACAAGATAGCCTCCACTTCTGCTATGCTCAAGGCCATGAAAAGCGTCAAAATGTCTGGTCTCTCCGTTCGACTTCAGGAGACTATACAGACTCTACGGTCTCGTGAGATTTCGGCTGCATTCAGTTTTCGCATTTTACAGTCTCTCGTCATTGTCGTTGGTGGGTTAAATCTGAACTACTTCTCTTTTTACACATAATATTCGACTGATCATACGCAGCCTTCATGCCTCAGACCCTGGCACCTGTTTTGACATTTGGTGCTTCTCTACGCATGAATGCATCTCAAGCTACCTTGGCGGGCGGCCGTATCTTTTCGTCTCTCCTCCTCCTTAAACTTTTGACTGCCCCATTGACACAACTCTTTCAGGCGGCGCCCATTCTCATGTCAGCTGTGGAGTGCGTTGGCCGAATTCAAAAATTTGCCTGCTTGCAAAGACCAGAAGATAAGCGAGTATTTTTGCACCACGGCATGGGAGCCGATACTAAGACGAATAATGGTAAAGATAAAGTGTCTGTCATTACAGAAAAGAAAGACAGGGGATCCAGCATAAGTGTCTTCCCGGAGCAAGGACCGCCGGCAGTGGAGATTCGTGTCCAAAACGGTTCCTTTTCCTGGAATGCGGACGATGACCCTGTTGTCCATATTGACGAGGTCCACTTCCATGCAGGCCAGCTTACAGTCATTGTTGGTCCGGCTGGCTGTGGAAAGTCGACGCTCCTCAAGGCTCTGCTCGGTGAGACAGCGCAGTTCGATGGCCTTGTCGAGTTCTCATCCTGCTCTGCCCCTTACCCGCGGAAAATAGCTTTCTGCGACCAGACTCCTTGGCTCATGAACGGCACTATCCAACAGAACATCACCGGCTTCGAAATTTGGGATCATGACTGGTATCGCACTGTGGTCTATGCTTGCGCCCTCGACGAGGACTTTGCTGCCTTGAAAGAGGGCGATCAGACTCCAGTCGGTAGTAATGGCAACAACCTCAGTGGCGGACAGAAGCAGCGTGTCGCCATGGCCAGAGCAGTGTACTCGCGGCTAAGTGTGGTCATCTTGGACGATGTACTCAGTGGCCTCGATCGCAAGACAGAACATCTCGTGACAGAGCGGCTGCTCGCACGTGGTGGACTACTGGGTCGAGAAAAGAGAACCGTCATCCTGGCCACCCACTCAGGTCCGTCTCGAGATTTGGCATATTTTCTCTACAGTTAACTAACATATATCCAGTGCATATGCTTCCTGTTGCCGGTCATATTATCGTTATTGACTCAAAGGGGACGGTAGCGGAGCAAGGAACACTGGAGGAACTGACCAAACAGGACGGTTATGTCGCTGGCCTGAAAGTGCCAGCGCAGTCAGAAGAAACCGAGGAACTCGCCACGGATGTTCAACTTCCAACACCGCTATATAGCCTCGGACCTACACGAGGCGAGAGTTCCGTTCCCAGTGTCGATACAGCGTCTCGACAGACAGGAAACCTTTCTGTGTATCTGTACTATTTCCGTGCCTCGAAGTTGACTAACACTTTCTTTTACCTGGGGCTGCAAATCGCCTGGGCGGTCCTCGGCAACTTTCCCAGTAGGAATCGTCTGCCCTTCAAGTTTTGTCTACTTTAGCTAACAGGACAGCCGTCTGGCTACAGTGGTGGTCCAATGCCATGGATGGTGAAAATTCACGCAATGGCTCCTATTTAGGGGGATATGCGGGCCTGCAAGCCGGCTACCTCACTGTTCTTGCCCTTCTTTGCGTGTAGGTTTCTTACTACAAAACAAAATAGCAACACACTCAGCTAATATGCTTAGGCACGTATTCCTGAACATGCAAGTGGTCTCAGGAAAGAAGTTCCACTGGGTACTTCTTCAAGCCACGATTAAGTAAGTGTCCATCTTCACCACGTTCTGAAAGACACAATATAACCGTTTTAACATTGTGCAGTGCCCCCATGTCATTCTTCAGCTCTATAGACACAGGGATTATATTGAACATGTGAGTATACTTGGTAACTTTCTCCTTTCATGATTCGTTTCTAACAATTCTTAGTTTCAGTCAAGACTTGCAAATACTCGACTCAGAACTGCCCCTAGCTTTGCAAAACACAATTGCCAGTATGTGCTGGAAAAGACAATGCGTCTTTATTGGAAAATGTCTAACACAACAGACGCTCTTGCTTCCATCGCGCAGGCCATCCTTCTCCTTCTCGCTTCGCACTGGATGGCCCTCTCCTATCCATTCCTGATCGCCGCATTTTACATCGTGCAGCGCTTTTATCTTCGCACCTCCCGACAGCTACGTCTCCTCGACCTTGAGGCTAAGAGTCCACTGTAGTATGTTTTTCCATTGGATAAAGACAAATTGGAGCCCCTGGCCCAACTGACATCATAGTACATCATTTGTTGAATCGCTCTCTGGCATCTCCACGATCCGTGCCTTTGGTTGGGAACAAGACTTGGTCAAGTGCAACCTTGACCTCCTCAACCAATCCCAGAAACCCTTCTACCTACTTTACTGCATTCAACGCTGGCTCACTTTGGTCCTTGACCTTGTTGTTGCCGGGCTGGCTGTCGTCCTGACAACTCTAGCTACGCAGGTCAAGAACAACAAGTCTGGGTTCACCGGTGTGAGTCTGTTCAACCTGGCCAGTCTGGCCCAGACGATGACCACGACAGTAACCACCTGGACGCTTGCCGAGGTAGCCGTCGGCGCCGTGGCACGAATTCGGAAGTTCCAATATGATACACCGACGGAGGAGCAAGTAGCCTCGGGAGAGAAGGTGTCTCTACCAGAGAGCTGGCCCGATTCCGGTCGTGTGGAGCTAAATGGAGTGACTGCTTTTTATAAGTGAGTAATTAGACTGGACGATCTAGTGCTTGTTGAAGCCGTATATAAGTCTAATCTTTGCAGGGAATCTATCAAGGCGTTGGACGAGCTCACATTAACGATTGCGGCTGGAGAGAAAGTTGGTATTTGCGGCAGAACTGGAAGGTATGGTGTCTCTTTCCTGTACCTCCATCAATTGCGACTGACTCCGTACAGTGGAAAGAGCACGTTGGTCCAGTCTCTCTTTCGTTTGATCGACGTTGACCAAGGATCCATCGTCATCGACGGTGTTGACATTGCTCATGTTTCCCGCCACGAGCTGCGCGAACGGCTTAACGCCATACCCCAGGACCCCCTTTTCATACCTGGGTCTTTCCGTGATAACCTCGACTTACATAATGTCATTCCGGAAGAGTCTGTCGAGGAGGCACTGCGGAAGGTCGGGCTCTGGGAGCTCGTGCAGAAAGCAGGTGGCATCAACAGCACTATGACCGAAGACGCACTGTCGCATGGACAGCGTCAACTATTTTGCTTGGCTCGTGCTGTTCTACGGCGCTCCAAGGTAGTTGTATTGGACGAGGCTACGTCAAGGTTAGTTACCTCCTTAACACCGTCACGATCGGGCGTCCAGTTACTGAATACTGACGAATTAGCGTTGATGTGGACACGGATCGCGCCATGCAGACCATTATCCGGGATGCTTTTGCGGGATTGACTGTCATTGCCGTGGCCCACCGGCTCGAGACGATCCTGGATTTTGACCGCATTATAGTTCTGGGCAAGGGCCGAGTGATCGAGATGGATAGCCCTGCGACGTTGCTTTCACGGGACTCTGAATTTAAGAAGCTGCTTGAAACGGGCAAGGACAGGACTGAGTAGCCTGCTTGACATACTCCTTATGTCCACGCAACGTCAAACGCTCCTACGCCCCTTTTCCTCTTACATGGCGCCCTGCAACTCTGATGATAATAAGTTTGCACTTGCCAATCAACACCGGGACCAAAACACCCTTTGTCGGGCTGGCAATGCTTTTGGTCTTAAATACATTTACTTTTTCTTTAGTCTCTCAGGAAACATTAAAGTTAACAAAAAAATAAATAGACTGTTACATAATAACATCTAAGTATTCATTTTACAAAGCTTTTATGCAAAATCAAAAAGCAATAAATCAAAAGCCTGTATATTAAACTCGTATTATACGTGTCCGGGCCTCAACGTGTACCTCACGCTATTCTATACGCGCCGCAAGCTCACCGTGCGCGTAGGCTTCCTTATGTGTCCGCTGCTATAGCTGGCATGATGGGTGGCCTGCTGGCGTACGGCATCGGACACATGGATGGCGTCGACGGGAAGCGCGGCTGGAGGGTGAGTGATGGCGGGAGAGGTGAAAACGAAAGAAACCGAAAAGAGTTTGCTAACAGTACCAATGGATCTTAATCATCGAGGGTCTGCCCTTGTTCTCGGCTTCCTCTGCTTCTTCCTGTTGCCTAATGAACCGTAGACAGCCTACTTCTTGACCGAGAACGAGAAGAAGGTCACCGCTGTGCGCTGGAACGGCGAGTACGGCCGCACCGTGAGCTCGCAAAAGTTCAACTTCGTCGATATAAATAAGGCCTTTACCGACTGAAACACATCCGAACGAAAAGCAAAACTACCTACAGTCATATATTATTTACACAGAAAGTTATGTTAACACTTTAGTTAACATTTTCAAAGCCTCGTCGGGATGCTCGACTTGCAATTCTTCCCACTGTCTGTGTTAGGAGTGTTGCAAAAAAGTCATAGTAAACAAAAGGAAAAGGAAGAAGAATTACTATATCCACGACTCTCTGAACTGGAGCTGAGCCTGTAAGCTGTGCCACGTCTGCGAAGTATTCGCGTGTAAGGGAAAACGGCCTGGCCGTGAGGTTGGGAATGTAGCGACCCAGAAGCTTCTGGGGATTTATTTCCTGTGGCGGTTTCATGGCGCGGCGCAAAGAAGCTCGGAAAGAATCGGTGCCTGCCTGCAGGTAGGATGAGTGGAATGGTACATCTATACCAGTAAGGGGCACAGTGGCCTTGCCACGAACAAGCGTGATGCCATACTGGGGCAGGTCCGTGGCTTTCTTTATGCAAGGTGTAAGGAAAGGACTGGGATTGAGAGAGGCCGAAGCGTTGAGGCTGTCGAGAATGGTACCGAGGCAGTAGAGGGCGCGGGTCTAAAAACATTAATTTGGACCCAAGGTTTTCTTCAAGACAATCTACTATCTAGTCTATCGCGGGGAGGGGGGGGGGGCTACCTCGCCTGCGCAGACATATTGCTGGTCAGCAATATTAAAGTTGACAACCTCAAGCAGCCACTTTGTACGGAATGACAGAGTTGAGACGAGAGCGCATAGCGCTTTTCCAGTAAAGGCTGCGAAGGGTAATAAGGTTAATGTATGCTAGAGTAGATAAAATGGTCTAAGAAGGAAACTGCAATGACTTACCTTTTGACACCCTAGAGGGGTCGACTGCACACATGGCAAATGCAGAGCGCCCCTTTGCGTCCCGGTCAACAGCCGCCTGCATAATGAGTCCGCGGTAAAATACAATAGAAAGTACGGCCTCCAGGGACATGATATCGCCGAGGGCCATGAGGGCCGAGTACTCGCCGAGTGAGTGTCCTGCATAGAGGCAAGAGTCGGTCGCAACGAGTTGGCGGGCCCGCATGTCGGCAACGATAGCACGTCCCATGAGGACAAGGGCAGGCTGGGTGAACTGTGTGGCGGAAAGGAGGCCGTCGGAAGTGGAGGCAGCGAGGTAGGTGTAGCTTGTCGACTTGGCGTCGATGGCAGGGAAGAGCTTCTTCTTGCTCACGGAGCCATCTGCTGCCGTCTGGTCGAAGGTCAAGGCGATGTAACTGTCACGAACTCTGCTACCCTCTTCACCACGGAATGATATCGTTAGCGAAGGCGGGTTGTGGCGGACGATGTCAGTAATTCGGAAGCCTGGGCATGTCAGTAAATCAGTAAAGAGGAGTTAAAAAAACTACAGAAGACAAACAGCTGAGATGGACACACCATAGTTCTTCTTGAAGTATGTATCAGCAAAGTCCCAGACCTCCCGTGCAGCTGCACTCTCATCGTAGAGCGCCATGCCCATTCCCTTCTTCTGGCTTCCTTGGCCAGTAAAGAGATAAGCCACCGGCGGCGGCTCGATCTCGCAGACGGCCCTGAGCACAACTTCGTCTGTGTCGTTGTCATGGACGGTCACTTCGACAA
Source organism: Grosmannia penicillata (assembly GCA_002778075.1). Taxonomy (NCBI): domain Eukaryota; kingdom Fungi; phylum Ascomycota; class Sordariomycetes; order Ophiostomatales; family Ophiostomataceae; genus Grosmannia; species Grosmannia penicillata. The sequence goes on from PCDK01000011.1 coordinate 1,549,236, forward strand.
CCTTGCATCCTTCATGCATTGCCACATGACGGAAGCTGAGCGTGAGAATGTCACCACCAAAAACCTTACCGGTAAAATTCGCGTGGAAGCGGCGAAAGGAAGGACAGCTGTCCGTCGTGATTGACCGACCTGGAGAGCACAGCCATCTGGCAGCGAGAGACCTCGTCAGAGCACTTGTGTGCATGCCATGAACAATAGGTCGTGGCAACTCGGCGTAGGCGGCAAATAAGGGAGACAAATGGATGGGATTGGTGTCACCGCTGGCGTTGGCATAGGCGAGGCTCTGTTGGTGATCAGGCGCAGTGAACGTGATCTTCTCGTTGGGGAAGAGAGTAATAGGGTTTTTAAGGGGAAAAGGTGGACTCTCTGCCTCTTCTCCCTGCGCATTCTCGCCTACTTCTGCTACCATCTCGTAGCCAAAAGATTCACGGACAAGGAATTGCGTCTCCAGACGCACAAGAGGCTGGCTCTCGTGCTGGTCTTTACGGGAGAGAATTCCTCGGACTTGGATCATCGTGCCCGAAGAGTGTTTGGCTATGGTGCTAACGTGCGTTTGGGCTTGCAGCCTGTCACCTACGTGAATACCACGCTGACCGGGAACCATGGTGAACGAATTTGAAAGGTGCACCAGCTTCAATAGGTCCACGTCCAACTCCTGATAAAATAGAGGCAGAATCAGGGCCCGCCAGGCCGCGACGATGGCAAAGTCCATGGGTACCGGGACAGCGGTCTCGCCGGCATTCGACTTCAGTCTTCGACCCATGCACTGGCAGAACGAGTCGACAGACTCTTGGCTGACGTGGAAGAGTTCGCTCTTGAACTCATTGTGAACAGAGAGCTCTGCGGGCATTTGATAACCAAACCAGAGCCGGTGGTAAAAGTCTTGAATGCGTCTGTTTCGCCCATCGGCATCCAGTTCGCGAAACGGCGCTGCCGGGAAATGTCCGTCGCAGACAAGACTGATGTTAAGAGAGACAGCCTCCTTTACGAAATTTGTTGGTCCGTAGAAGAGATTCAGAAAGATCGTAGGACCATCCTCGCCCGCACGTTTTTGAACAAGTCGTAACTCCATTACCTTGGCGTTATATGCATCCAAAAAGGACAAGCAGGAATGCTCCTGGACCACACGGACATCTTTGTCAGTCAATCCCTGCAAGAGGTTATGCATAGGATTGCGAATGATTTGGCGGCCGCGCAGAATCCGTGGCGAGCTAAGAAGAGCTCGAATCCATAGGCTACTGCGCTGCGTATCTTCCAGCAGCATGTTTCTCCAGTCTAAGGCGAGCATGGACTTCTTCTGCTGGACCACCACAAGATCCTGTTTCACTTCTACGAAAGAAACAACCGGGACGTTGTTGTGATCTGATTTGAGAAGCTGGCTCACCCAGCCGTTGTGGATGCCGTCGAGTATCGTCTTGATGGGCTCATCCACCACCTTCGAATGGCCCACGGCCACAGGCCCTTGGAGAATGCATACGCGGCCGACATCTTGTTCGGGCACAGCCGCCAGGTCCTCTGACTGCCAGAGTGAGTCCTTCTTGAACCAAGTCTCGAAATTGTCGTCCAGAGCCGGGATGAAAGGGACTGGCTTCTGGTCCCTGCGTCGACATAACACCAAGAAATGCCGCACATCCTCATAACACAGTAGCGTCGTCTCCAGGAGGGGAAGCTGGGATAAGAGCTTCGGTAGATCTGTTAGGGGTTGGTAAAAGTGCGGAAGAGCAATATCTGCGTGCTCGTTGTCGGCTACTCGCGCCACTGCCCGAGAGGCGAAATCCAGTAGCAGCTTCTTCCACGACACGTCTACCCAGCGCCGCTCGCTAGACACGTAGGTCAGCTCGACGAGCCTGGCCAGAACCTCGGCGTATGTCATATCTTTGATTTCAGCAGCTTCGCCTGTCGTACTGTCGCACCCAAACCACACCTTTTGGAAGTCGGAGTTGAGGCGCCGTATAATGTAACTGCGTTTCTCGGCGAGGACCGCGGCACGCTTGCTCTTCTCAAGACAAAAGACGGTGCGATCAAGCTCGTGCCAGAGACAAACACCGCGCGTTGCAAGCTTGTGAATTGGCTGGCCCATTTCAGAAATGACAGAGAGCACGCCGCCGGTCGGCCTCTCGTCGGCCTGCTGCCAGTCATCGTCGGCCGAGATCCCAACGGCCTCCACGAGAGCAGCTTTGACCAGCGGACTAGTCTGGGCCTCGCGAGCAACCATAACTCGACTGCCTAGCAAGATTCCATCGACAGGCATGCAAGGCAAACCACGCGAGACGGCCCAGGTGCCCGTGAGATAGGGCAGCGTGTCGTCGGCACCGCCGAAGCCGCTACCCACGACAAGGATGACGTTAGCGGCAGCGCGGATGTTGCTGTACATCTGTGCCATGGGCAAATGCAGATCCGCCTGCGAGTGGTGGCCTCCGCCGCGTCCGCCTGTCCACTGCAACAACACTGGGAGCGGTGCCAATGCTCGAGCGAGATCCAAAACCTGGAGGATGGCAGCCGCCGATCCCGGTTTGAAGCCCACGTGGCGCAGCTGCAGCTGTTCTACATAGCTCTGCACTGCCTCTAGTGAAGGCACACCGGCACCGATTGTCAGCCCATCGACATGCAGTCCTTTCTCCGAAACCAATCGTTGCAATGCTGCGATCTGCCACCGTAGCGCCCGTGGACTCGCGTAGATGACGTTACACGTGATTCCTCTTCCCGGTGTCACGTGCTCCATCACCTTGAAGACTGTTTCTTCCAGCGCCTTTGCACTGTGCAACCCCCCCAACGCCAACTCCACGTGATAGCCTGCGTTGATTGTTGCCGCCACAAACGAAGCTGATGATGTCGTCGGCGTCATTCCTCCCACAACCACCGGTGGTACCCCGAGAAGCCGGCTCAAGCGCGTATCGACCAAGAGAGTTTGGCTGTTTCTTTGGGCACTGAGCTGCATTAGCCGTGGGCGAAATGCTTTGGCCCATGGTACACGATTCTGCACCGCTGTCCGGCCTGCGTCGGAGTTGTCAAACAAGTCAGACTTGCTACCGCACTCGTTGGCGTCGACGTTGTTTCTAGCCGCTTGTACATGTAGAGCTGAGGCTATAATCATGTAAGTGCCTTGTCCTGACTTGGCTTTGCTGACAAGGGCTCCGACGCCGGCGGTGCCTCCCGGACCAAAGTCGAGAATATGCGTGGCGCCGGGGAAACGGCTTGCTACCGGCCAATCAACAGGCTGGCAGGTGACCATGTTGATGATGCTCGGAAGGATGTTGGTGCGGCCCTCCTGGTGGTTGTTCTCATGACACAAATCGACGCCGTCCACAGTCGAGAAAACGGGGATATTTAAATCCGCACCACACCACGCAAGATTCTCGCAGTCACGGATGGAGGCTGAAGCCGCCGCAGCAAGATAGGAGTGATGAAAGGGTGCAGAGACGGGAAGATAGTAGTGAGTTACTGGTTCATGATCTGCTGGTCTCGTTCTTGGAGGAGTAGCGCTGGCACTATTCCGTTTCTCTCTTCGGAACTTGGCATTCATGCAAACAGAAAGGCGTCGCAAAGACAAAGGCATACCAGCCACGACAAACTGGTTGGGTCCGTTGGTCAGGGCGATCTCCATACTGGGAAAGGGAGAGCTGATTTCGCTGCCACTGTCGAAAGGCACGCGACTGTTGACTTTGTCGATAATGTCTTGGAGAGTGCCACGAGAGAGACCGCGAACCAACAGCATAGAAGTGGGAGACTGTGTGTCAGAGCGATGGCCTGGCGGATTGTGGAGCGCATCCCAACTCTCGAAAACTTGCTGGCTGCGGCATCCAATGCTGAGGGAAACCTTGATAGCTTGCAAGGCAAGTTGCTCAAATTCCGCCCACGATTTGGCCGTCGAAACCACTACGGCGGCCAGAATACCCTGAGAATGTCCAGCCGCACCACCCTGAAGAAGAGTGTGCATGGCGGCTGGGTCGCAGCCCATGTGCCGACAAGTTACCGTGTAGTGCATTAGTTGCAGTAGCGTAATTAGGGGAAAGCTGACGGGGGCGGATATTAGATAGGTTGTGGGCGGGACGCTGTTGTCCCTTTCCAAGTGGTTGCCAGACAACCAAGCCACCAAATCGAGACCTTGAGGGTAGCAATCGGCGAAATCATTATCAGCAGACAGCGTCTGAAGAAAAGGAGCCGCCACGCGCACGAGACTATGCAACAAGGGTTCATACACCTTGTAAAGATGGAGCATTTCCGAAAAATAATTTTCGTCATTTCCTTGACCTCCAAATACAGCAGATACAACAGAGACGCGCTCAACTGCCGCCTGCAGCAAGCATGGTTGTTTGTTGGCGTACGGAAGATTCACGAGGCTCTTTGCCCGGACGTAAGCACGTAGGATAAATGATGCCGTTGTGATGGGTAGATACTTCACGGCTACGTGAATGTCGTTTCCGTGGAGATACCTCGTGTCCATCGACTGCACAACAGCATGTAGAACCTCCGATGTGGCTGCTGAGCGTGGTTGAATATCTTCGAGCGAGTGGCAGAGGAAATCCGCAAAGGAGGCCAGAAAGTGAAGAGGCTGGTTTTGTCCCTGCTGTGTCTCATGCTCAATTGAAGAGTCCCGCTGCCCAGAGTTCTGCATGTACAGAATGAAGTCGGCACGCAGCTGGGAAGCCACTGCATAATATTTTTCTGGAATCAAAATCTCAAATTGGGGAGATTTGTTTGAGAATGGCGGGTAGATAACGGTGAGTGACTTGCTCACCAAGCTCTCCGTCGATGCCGACAGTGTCGTCAGTGTAGATGGACTGCGTGAGCCATCAGTTGCTGAGAACTTGTCCGAAAGCGACTCTGCGTAGACGGTGGAGCGTGCCGAGGCCGCCGCCTCTACAGAAAATACATTGGGCATTGCTAATGATGACAAGGCCGGGACACCTTGGGTCACGAATGTTCACGGATGACAGAAAATCAAAGATAAATTGACGAAATCAAGACAGATAGCGTAAGATGTCTGCAAGTTTGCGCCAGTAAGAAGGGTCACTTACGGTATTTTGACGTTGAACAAGGCATATTTTTAAAAGGTTCGAAGTTCTACAGTACGTATGAAGCTAGCGGCCTCTCCTACTTTGGTGAGACTGGTGTAGAAGGATCTCGGCCTCCCTGAGTGGTTCGTTACAGACTACGCCACGGAGCCACAAGTACTGGCGTGGTCTGAGTCCTATTTTGTCTCGTAAAGTGCCTTCATGACGGCATATTGAGATAGATATGCCTATTCATAACCGAGTGGTAATAGTTTGAATCTCGGTTGTCTACAGTGGGGGCGATGAGGTGGCATGTACAGCGGGTGGAGCCTTGGCCAAAGTGTGGCCACCCGACTATCGTAGGTGGCCACTGTACTCTCCTCACGGGCACTAATTCCGACGAAGAGAACCTGTAGCGGAAGGTGGCGGAAAGTCTATGCAATTCCGTCATCGTTGGCTTACATTAATTGAGTTGATAGGTATAAATACTTAGTATTTGGGCTTGACAACATCACGTAACTGGTCGAGCCTTATGACTCAACTTGAAACATCAATTAAATATTCACATCGTTCTTCCATCTGCAAGAAAACGCGTAACTCTTGTTTTTCCTCGTGACGTTCGAATTATTTACTAGAGATAAACCATACGTAGTGCCATATGACTCCAAGAAAATAACGAACGACTTGGGTCTCCTCTTCATGTTGTTTAATTTACACATATATAGAACACCACTAAGTGCTGCAGCGTTGCATAAACTGTACAAAGGGGCCATCTTTGGCGCCAGTTATGTGATCGTATAGCTGGAACTCGTTTTCCCGGTGACGTCCATATTCAGTCGTGGCACTGCCGCCGCCCACCCTGCCCTCCTCTCCGGGAGCGTTTCGTATGTCGAAGGCGACTAGAAGACAGGCCATAGTCAGAGTGAGTTCGATAATGGCAAGCCCCTTGCCGATGCATCCACGCGGTCCAGTTGAGAACGGATTGAATGCAGCATGTCTAGCCTGCGCGGCGCTGGTGGAACTAGGTGAATCATCCTCTTCTAGCCACCTAGCAGGACGAAATGAATGGGCATCTGGAAAGTATTTTTCATTGTGGTGGATTGCGTAGATCCCAACACCAACATCGCAGCCAGGTGGGATAATATGGCCATCAACTATTAGGCCACCCTGACTTTTGTCGCTTAGGCGGACCTCGCGCCATAGCGCCGAGCCAGCAGGCGGCGACAAGCGCAGACTCTCGTCGAGGCAGGCGCGCATAAAACGGCAGGAGGTGAGAGTAGGACCTAAGCAGACGTCTTGGATTCGAGCAAAGGCGGCACGAACTTCGCTGGCAGCACGTGCGCAGTCTTCGGGGTGGCGCACAAGATAAAATAGCACAGCAGCCAGAGCCGTTGATGAGGTGTCCGAGCCGGCAACGACCAAGGTGGTGCTCTCGGCGGTAAGCTCGCGATTGCTGAAACCCAGGTTGGTTTCTGGGTCCCTGGCTATCAACAGGCTCGTCAGCACGTCCCGGCGCTTCCGTTCGCCAAAATACAGGCGACGGTAGACAAGGCCTGAAACAAAACGAATGAAGGCGTTGCGTGCGGTAATGGACTTCGGGAAGAGTAGGCGCCGGTCAAGCCGAAAAGCAGCCACCTCAGGAGCCTGGAAAAGCACTGAAGTTCGAATATTGGATGCTTCAATACTATCGACAATGTAGCGGTGGTCGACGCTTTCCAGCAGGTTATACTGTTCACCGAAAACAACATCGGACATGATGTCAAATGTGAGGTAGGTGACTAGTGAAGGGAAATCACAGATTATCAAAGTCCGTATTAGAAATCACCAAAACAAAACAACGTCAACATAGAAATAGCACGGGGCGATCAAAACCTACACCATTTTGCCATATTGCGGCTGACTGACCAAGCTCCCACGGGCGCGGCCATCTGTATGCATAACTTGTGGATGTGCCGCAAGATAGTCTCTTCGTAACCGCGTATCGAAGCATCTGAGAGCCCCTGGCCAATTATTCTGCGACGTCGTCCATGGGCTTTTCTGTCAACTGTCGTCAACACATTCGGTGCACGATGTACCATGGCCAAGTATGCCGACGATTTCTGCACGTGTGCGCCATGGCTGTAAATACTACTGAGACCAGTAGCCGTGTTCACGAGAAGCCGATTCGGGGCATATCGAACATAGTCGCCTGAGGGTAAGCTTTTGTTCTTATTTGAATTTGTTTCTCTTTTTCCCGCGTGTCCGCTACATACCATACACCTCGTGGCATCTCAACATATCCACGTGGATAGACCCTTGCCAAGCATGATACCCTGCGTGCAGGTTCGAGATCTTGGCCAGTAGCGGGCCTGGATAACGGGCAAGAGGATGGAACCAAAGGCGATAGACAATAATACCGCCGGTCTGATCAGTCAGCAAAATGGACGTATTGCCAGGTTTTTCTGGCGTAAACGATACGTACATAAGCCACCCAGGCAAAAAGTGAGATGCAGAGAGCAGCAAAAGCGAGAGAAGAAAGAACTTGTAGACTCATAGTGAGAACGTGCACAGGGTGATATGAGTCGGAGAAAAAAGCAGGCTTAAAGGTCCGTCTCAAGAGGCCACTTTGAAGGATAATTGGAAAGGTAGAAAACGTGCAGCGAGTCCCGACGGTGACACAGTATCGATTTCAAATTATCATCGAATTTCTTCCCCAAAGAAAGTTATTGAGTCCCCTGCCTTCTCCATTATGTCTTCGTGTCTTCATGCCGTGTACTCTCCGAAGAGAGTGGCACCACGGTTCATTTCCCGATTAGGAAGGACGTACTAAATCGAATCGTGGAGCAATGGCAGTGGACGACTAGGTGATGCCACCAGCCTAAAACACAGCATGTTGAAGGGCATATAGTGTTAGTCGCTGTCGCAAAAAGACGTATGTTTTGCCATTTTATGTGGCGATGCTTCTACGTCAAATACTAGTCGTACAAACAAAATGCATTCCCAAGTCGAGAAAGAGCTATCGCACCTTCTGCTGACAGAGCTATTGACGTAAGCATTTTTAGAGGAGGCGAAAGGAAACCATCGAGAGGCGACTGACATTTTGGCAGTTACCAGTTTGCTAGTCCGGTCAAATGGTAAGTTATGTGTTTTACCCACGGAAAGAACGGTGAGAATAGCACGGCATTAACTATCCCAGGATCGAGACACAGGACGTGCTGTTGGGAGAGAAGCATGTAGACCATCTCGTGGAAATTGGCCCGGCGGCAACGCTGATCGGTATGGCTAAGAAGACGATCCAATCCCAGTATGCCGCTTATGATGGGCACTTGGCACAGATGCGGACGCTACATTCATACGAGACAGATGTTGCTGCGATTCGATATGAGGAGGCTATGGAGGCAGAGATGCCAGAAGAGAAGACGACACAGGAAGGCACAGCAGCTGCGAGTTTGCCATCACCCAAGGTGACCTTGCGCATTCCAGAACAACAGGAAACGACAGTTCTTTCCGTCCCGGACGTACCTGTCACGGCTCGCGACATAATTGTTGTGACTATAGCACAAAAACTACGCAAGGCATATGGCGAGGTGGACTGTGCCAAGTCGATCAAGCAGTTGGTTGGAGGTATGAACAAGAAGCGGTTGTCAAGATGCAAAAAGAAAGAAAGATAAAGAAAACAAAACCAGGAAAATATGGCTAACGTAACAGGGCGCTCTGCTTTGGAAAACGAAATTATTGGCGACCTCAGTGTCGCCATGGACAGCCTGCCTGAACACGCCGAAGCGATTTCAATCTCTGAGCTGTCTGTGGCAATCGAGAAAAGCAGCAATCTCTCGGAGGCCAAGCTGCGGTCAGCCTGCGCCAACTTAACGCGGCGTCTCTTCTCCCAGAAGATGCCTGCTGGGCTAGGAGAGGCTGCTACGCGCACGTACCTGATGGAGCGCTGGGGGCTTCCAAGAGGGCGCCAGGATGCCGTGCTCCTCCGTGTGGCTGTTGCCAAGACACAGACGACGTCACGTTTGGCCAGTGTAGCCGAGGGTAAGGCCCTGATCGACGAGATCGGAAAGACATACTCCAAGGAGGAAAACCTGGATATGTCGACTCCGGTTCCTCCTACAGTGGCTCGCCTTGATGAGGGGAGGAGAGAAGCAGAAGAAGCAGTGGGAAGTGCAAAATTGAAAACTTTGCATTCCTCTGTTTCCTCTGAAACAGCCATAGCGGTGACCAACGCCAGAAATGAGGCCCAGGTTGTCATAGACTCCCTACGCAAGCAACTCGACACACTGACAACAGAGTTGGGCGAGGAATTTGTGGCTGGGGTCGAGCCGATTTGGGCGGTCGCAAAGGCACGCAAGTATGACTCGTACTGGAATTGGGCGATACAGGACTTGCTAGCTACGACACAAGACCTCTTGCAGGGACGACTAAAGGCGGACGATGTTCAGGTGCGGCAAACAAGTGCCATGATTGTACGCCGGTCAAGTAAAGCACGGCTTTTCAATGTCATGGCGTACCTCGCAAAACGGCATCTGACGGCCAGCCAGTCCATGCACACCGCGGCCGTCAAGGAGACGTTCATGCGCATCAGAAACGCTTTTCAGACGGAGGCCGGCCGACGAGATCTTTTCGAGTCGGCAAAATACCCGGAGATGGCCCCCGAGACCGTCGTCGATCCGCAAACTGGTCGACTGCAGTACGTCGAAGTACGTCGGCAAAGGAGCCGCAGCAGCAGCAGAAGAAGCACAGAAGCAGAAGCAGAAGCAGCAGATACCGGGGCAGTCATTCTTACGCAGCTGCCTAATCTCCAGTGGACTCGAGACGATAGCCTTACCGCCCTATATCATGCGATGCTGGCCAACACAACGGACACCTCGTCCCCCAGCACCAGAAGCCTCGCTGGTAGGACCGTTCTGCTAACAGGTGCCGGCCCGGGGTCCATTGGATTCTCTCTTTTGCGCAGCCTCCTTACAGTTGGTTCCCGCGTTGTCGTCACCACGAGCAGGTTCTCAGCCCAGGCTTGCAAGGCCTACGAGACCATATATCGGCAATATGGGGCCACCGGCGCTGAACTCGTCGTTGTACCCTTCAACCAGGCCAGCTTGCAGGATGTCAAGCATCTTGTCCACTACATCTTCCACGACCTTGGCTGGGCCGAGCTGGACTTTGTTGTGCCCTTTGCTGCCATGGCGGAGGAAGGGCAGGTCGACCGGATCGGCTCCCGTTCCGAGCTTTCCCATCGTCTGATGCTCACTAACGTCCTGCGGCTCTTGGGAAGTATCACAAAGGAAAAGACGCGGCAGACAAAAAATTCGGTCGGGCTTCCAAACCCGACAACAGTCCTTCTGCCCCTCAGTCCAAACCATGGATCCTTTGGTAACGATGGCCTGTATGCTGAGTCCAAGATCGGCCTCGAGATCTTGCTCAACAAATGGCACTCCGAAAACTGGGCCCATAGCCTTGCTGTCTGTGGCGTCGCTATCGGCTGGGTCCGTGGAACTGGACTCATGGCCGGCAACGATTTCGTAGCCGCCGGTGTCGAGGCCGAAACCGGCGCCCGCACCTACTCATCCGCTGAGATGGCCGACCGTCTGCTCACCTTGATGACTAATCCGATTGCTCGCGAAGCCGAGTCGCGTCCGTTGTACGCCGATTTGTCGGGTGGCATAGGCCAGGTGGCCAATCTGAAGGGAGTAATAGATGGGATACGCAGGGAGCTGCAGGGACAGCGAGAGCGTCAGCAGACCGAACGGGCGGACGGGTCGGGCATGGGTAAAAGCAAAAGCGCTGCCTCTCGCCAGCACCCGACGAAGTTGGCTAATCTCCAGCTGCCGTTCCCTACCCTGCCAAACTTTGACACCGAGATAGCGCCGCTACACGCTCTTCGCGGCATGGTCGACCTGGAGCGTGTCGTCGTGGTGACGGGATTTTCCGAGGTCGGTCCTTGGGGCAATGCTCGGACGCGCTGGGAGATGGAGGCCACGGGCGTCTTCTCTCTCGAGGGCTGCGTGGAGATGGCCTGGATGATGGGATTCATCGAGCACTATGACGGCAACATTGCGGGTCTGGACGGCTCACAGATGCACCATGTAGGCTGGGTGGACGCGCAGACGAAGAAGCCGGTGGCCGACATGGAAATCAAGGGTCGTTACGAGCAGCAAATCTTGGACAACACGGGCATTCGACTGATCGGCCCCGAGTTGGACGGAGGGTATAACCCAGAGAAAAAGCAGTTTCTCCAGGAGATTGCCCTCGAGGCCGACCTGCCGCCGTTCCACGCCTCGCGCGAACTTGCCGCCCAGATAAAGCACGAGCACGGCGACAAGGCCGACATTGTCCCGCCGTCACATGGTCATGAGGAAGACGAAGGCAGCCAGTGGACGGTGTATCTGCGCAAAGATGCGCTTCTGGCCGTGCCCAAAGCCCTGCGCTTCGACCGTGCCGTTGCCGGCCAGCTGCCCACTGGCTGGGATGCCCGTCGCTACGGCGTGCCGCAGTGGCTCGTCGATCAGGCTGGCCGCGAGACCATCTACGCTATCGTCAGCACAGCTGAAGCCTTGCTAGCCTCGGGAATTGTCGACGTATACGAGATCTACGAGTACCTTCACGTCTCTGAAATCGGCAATTGTATTGGCTCCGGCCAGGGGGGCCAGCAAGCTTCGAAACGCATGTTCCGCTCCCGCTATCTCGACAAGGAGCCAGTCCAGAGCGACATCCTCCAGGAGACCTTTATTAATACTGCTGCCGCCTGGGTGAATATGCTACTGCTCTCCAGTTCTGGGCCAATTCGCACGCCCGTGGGCGCATGTGCCACTGCTCTCGAGTCTCTCGAGTGCGGCTATGAGCTCATCGTCGGCGGGAAGGTCAAGATGGCTGTCGTGTACGTCCCCCGGTGAATTGTGCCTGGTGAACATCAAATATAAACATCAGTATCCCATATAGCTAACGTATTTTAGCGGAGGACACGATGATATGACCGAGGAAGCGTCATATGAGTTTGCCAATATGCGTGCCACCGTCAGTTCGGATAGCGAGCACCAGAGAGGCCGGGAGCCTCACGAAATGTCGCGGCCCATGACATCCACGCGTGGCGGCTTTGTGGAGGCCCAGGGCAGCGGCGTTCAAGTTATTGCCTCGGCGAAGCTGGCTCTAGACATGGGCCTGCCCATCTACGGCATTGTCGCATGGGTCGGGACTGCAAGTGACAAGACCGGCCGCAGTGTGCCAGCACCAGGAAAGGGTATCTTAACCCATGCCAAGGAGTGCAAACAAGGTATCGAAGAGGAGGCCGACTACCAGAACCCCCTGCTAGATCTCACCTTTCGTCGACACCGACTGCAAATCCGTCTTCAGCAGATCCGGGATGAACTCGACCGCGAGCTCGGCCAGCTCGACAGCCGGGACGGCCTTGACAGCCACAGACGACAGTTCCTCGTAGACGAGTCCGTCCGCCGTGAAAAGGCAGAGCTCGACGTCCTTGGCAACTTTTTCTGGCGACATATCCCTTCTATTTCTCCCCTCCGAGGCGCCTTGTCTGTCTGGGGCTTGACCGTCGACGACCTCGACCTGCTGTCGCTGCACGGTACATCGACCACCCTCAATGATCGAAATGAGACGGCCGTTCTGCAGAAGCAGCTGGAGCATCTCGGACGCACCAGTGGAAACGTGGCCTACGTGGTCACACAAAAATACCTCACAGGTCACTCCAAGGGCGCTGCCGCAGCGTGGATGCTGAATGGCGTGCTGCAGGCCCTCAACAGTGGCATAGTTCCGGGGAACCGCAATGCCGATAACATCGACGCTGAGCTTGCCGCCCACCACTCCCTGGTCTTCCCCCATGACAGCATTCAGACCGCTACAGGGCTACGTGCCGCTTCCGTCACCTCCTTTGGCTTTGGGCAGAAGGGCGCCCAGGCTATCGTGCTTCACCCGCGCTACCTTTACGCTGCGCTGCCCACAGCAGGTAAAGACACGTTTTCTGCCTACAGAGCGAAGCTGTTACCCCGTCAGCGCAAAGCCACACAATTTTTTCAGCGGGGACTGGCCAAAAACTCACTCGTTTCGGTGAAGGAGAAGCCACCCTACACAGATGCAGAAGAAGACCGCGTGCTACTAGATCCCACGGCGAGAATGCGGAGCAATAATTATGAACTATAGCGGCAAGCGCCCACAGTTCTCGTCTTCGCATATGTGTTCTTTTTCTCGAAGGTCTCTTTAAGATTCCATGTCTCATAATTCTACAGTTGAGGGCACGAACGAAGCATATGTATACGCCAAGGCGCATAACGCTTTAGTTAATAAAGTTGCGGTATAATGTCCGTGAGCTCTCAGTCAGAAAAGGACACAGAGGATCAGGCTGAGAACTACATGTCTCCGTCCAATACCCAATCTCCCCCCTCTTGCCACTCCCCCTTCAACTTGGTTACATGATAGGAGGTCGACCAGCCGACGTTCTCCTGAATCTCTCTGAACAGCCGGACGATCACTCTTCTTTCATAAAAGGAACGAAGGACCTGTCCGGCCACGAAGAGAGGCTCCAAGGCGTGTATGAGCACCGCGTCTGGTGGGTTGGTTAGACAGACGCCACATATCTCTCTTGCGTGGCGAATGCATTCCTTATGAGTATATTCGTGACATCGTAATCTGGATGTCACACTGGAACGGGTGCTTTCTTCCTGAGGACGATTGACCAGCAAAAGTATGCTGGCCATGTGATAGCTTAACATTACGGCTGCGCAGAGAGGCACGTCGTACCATATCTGCTCGAGCCGCATGCAAGCGTCAAAGGGGTCTCTTGTGTCGGTTACTGCGCGTCGTGCTAATATTGTGCGTGCACTTGGGGCAAAGGATGTAGGCAAGCGAGACTTCCAGCTTTGCAGTTTTGTATCCAGATCTCTCCATTCTGCGAGCCTTTGCTCTCGCACCTCCCTGGCCGAATGTGTATCCTTGCCTGGGCTTGTGTAGACTTCTTGTATCAACGCATCACCGCGGGCCAGGTGATTTATGATCCTACTCGACAGCCAAATCATCTCGTTGGCCATATGATCCTCTTCATTGTCATTCGCACTGCCCATGACAACAGGGCCAGTGGGATCAGCGCTTTCATCATCAGCGCTTCGCCCGTTATTCGCCAGGTTCAAGCCTGCACTTCGCCACAGTTGAACATCGTCTAGGCTCAGCCGCGTCTGGGTTTCACCAATGACTTTTTTTTGCATTAGTACTGCACAAAATTAACCACCCGACGCTCAGCGTTGCAGCTTACAGGCGCACAGAAAGTCCTGCCTAGCCAGAGACCAAAACACTGGCCGGCAGATGGTAAGCTTCTTCCCCGAGGACGCGGCGGCTCGTGCATTCCCTGTGCTACAGAACAACGGGATGGCACTCAAGTGGGCTCGCCATGCCGTCCCCGGACTGTCCATGAGTTCGTACATGCTCAGAATAGCAACGGCTGTGAAGATGCATTCCTGCTCCCGGTCCGTGCCGGACGAGTCGGGACCAATCTTTTCATTTCGAACTGCCGCCTGCAGATGGCGGATTGCGCGGTGGTAGCACTCGGTCGAGTGAAACAGCCAATTGATTTTGCCATTGTTCAACGCAGCGTACCGGGTGCTTTGGGCATTCCCGTTTGCAGATTGCATGCGATACATGTGCTTTGCAGATAAGGCGCATATGGACGCCTTCAGCAGAGGGCTGCTGGTTGCCCTTATGGGAGCCAGATTAGAGTAGTATGCTGCAGTGTCGAAGATATCCATCCTGCCACCATGTTAGTTGCATCCACGCATCAAGTGCACAGCCGTGTCCCAACAACTTCCTACCATTGGGAAGGTCCCTCTTTGAAATTTCGCATGAGGGTCTGTGTAATAATGTGTTCGTTGGTACTTGACTGCTCACGAGGCTGTGCACTCAATGTGGGGACTTCGTGATAAACCAGGCTTGGCCCAGGCGAGGCTAGAAACACATCAGTAAAAGCAGAGCCCGGAATTTCGGGGCTGTTTCTTTCAGAACCCCAACGTTCAGGGCCCCGGCTTCGTATTTCTGCTTCTTGTATCTCTGGCCTTGGACGGCCAAGTCTATGCTGCGTCGGTGGTCTCGTCGTTCCATTCGGCGCAATCGCCAGAGGCTGATCCACGAGAAATGGGGGGACGAAGAGGACTGCAGCCACAACCAATCACCGGCTTAGCTAGTGCCCGGATGAATAAACAGCAAAAGAGAATAAACGGAAACCCACGGTCTTTAGGGATGTCTATCCAGACCTGATCGTCCTCGAAAGAAAAAACTTCGTTTTCTGCGCCGGCAAGGTCGCCGGGCTCTCTGCATCCAGATGACCGGGTGACAAAGCGAAAGATACACGTATCTGCCAAGTCACAGTTCCGCGATACCTTCTTGCACGGTCCACAGACAGGTACGACTTCATCGCACTTGAGTTTTCGACGCTTGCAGATGGAACTGTCCTCTCTCTCATTATCAGCAAGGCTGAGTTGCGGTGTGAGTATGCATCTACTTTGAAAATTTGAACGCACCAGCCGAAATGCGAATGCATTGTTGACCCGTACAGAAAGCCGGATATGGCTCTGAGTCAGTCGTAGGGTTCGATTCTGGGCCTGTTGTGAAGTAAACAGGTCAAGACAGGCAATGCAATCTGAAAGAGGCAGAAATCCCGAGACGAAAAGACCAAACAGGCATCAGCCAACAAAGGCAATTTTCCCGAGAATAAGACAGCAAGTAAGCTTTGGAGGAATAGTGGGGCAAATGCATCGGGCACTTACACTCAGCATCTTGACCTCTTGACTGACGAGCATGTCCGGAACTATTTATTTAGTAGGCTATGAGCTCTTGTACACTTTCTGTGACCTGAATACTTAAACCCGTCATAGAGACTCCCGACACCTGGCACCCGTCCACTTCACCATGCTTCTGTTCAAGTTTGCGCCGGCCATCCTCCGCCCAGCAACACGGATCCTCCAACGCAGACAGCAACGCTTTAGCAGTATGGTGCCCCAAACGTGCCAGGCTCTGGCCATCCGGGAACGATCTGGCAGGAACACGCTCGTTACGGAGACTATTCCGGTACCGAAGCCCGGCCCTCGACAGGCCTTGGTTCGAGTCGCCGTGGCCGCCCAGAACCCTACTGATGTCCTCTGCTTTGACGATGGAGTCTTCGGGGAGGGGAGTGTCATGGGCTGTGACTTTTCTGGGACCGTCGCTGCTATCGGCAGCGAGGTGACCAAGATCCAACAGGGCGACAAGATTGCCGGCCTCATCTGGGGAGGTAGGTCGTGATGACACGCATATGAAAGGGTATCTATCACGGCTGACACGACGAACGGATCAGGTCAAGTCAAAGGCCAAGGAGCCTACAGCGAGTACACGATTGCCGACGAATGCATTTGCTACAAGATTCCCGACAACGTGTCGCTCGAACAGGCGGCCACCGTACCGCTTGCTGCAGCGACGGCGTGGATGGCTTTCTTCCGGTCCAAGAGCCTGAACATTGACCGAAACAGAGGCTCATCTGTGCAACTCCTCGTCTGGGCTGGAAGCAGTACGATCCTCGTTTCTTACTCTGTGCCGGTTAACAGTTGCTAACATATCATCAGCCAGCGTTGGCCTGTACGCGGTGCAGCTTGCCAACCTCTTTGGATTTCGCGTCGCCACGGTCTGCAGTCCTCGACATTTCGCCCTCCTTCGTTCCCTCGGTGCACAGCACATCTTTGACTACAAAGATCCCGACGTCATTGCGCATATTCAGCAAGCTCTACCCGAGGTGGAGTATGTGTTTGACACGATTGGCAATGAGACGTCGTCTGCCACAGCCTCTCAAGCAATCCGCGCCTCTGGGGGTACTCTATGTACCGTCAGGCCATTCAAGGAAAATACGGAAAATGTGACGCCTCGGACCAAAGTGACATCTCTTCTTGTCTTCACGTCGTTCCTGAAGAATCAACAGATGGGGCCACACTTTCTGCCGGTATGTGTAACCGCTTTTTTGCATGCATTGCCTTTTCTCGCCTAACATGCCTTAGTCCTGTAAAGAAGATCACGAACTTGCTTCGGAGTTCTATGAAATGCTTCCTGGACTTCTGCAAAGCGGGAAAATTCGGCCGAACCATTTAAAGGTTATTGAGGGTGGACTACAGGGAGTTGAAAAGGGATTTAAAGAATTTAGGGATGGTAAAATATCAGGCTACAAAATTGTGTACCGAATTTCGTAGCACGGCTGACCACGATTAGCTTTTACCTTTACTCAGACGTCTGAAATAAAAATGAGTCATTGAGACAGAATATGGACATGGTCCCAGTACAATACATTTGATTTGTGTCTCTTGGCCTTCGTAGCTCTTAATACTCAGGGAAGTCGTATTTGTCGTAGTCCAGCATAGCCGTGTACATGAAGCAATGGCTATTGAATAGCCTCGCTAATTGGAGTAACTTCGCTAATTAGAGCTGCTTATGTTTTCGCTTTCTTTTGATCGGATAACCCGTCCCTAGCCTGGGCTAATATGTTTGCTTTAATACGGATATCCCGGCCTTAGTTCACGACCACGATGGCCACTAGCCCGCCACAAGAGTAGTTACGGTGCTTTCTCTACAGGGAAGCTTTGCTCTAGGACAGCCTCCCCTGCACGGGGTGGTGAATAAGAGCATTGAAGCCTGCCCGGACCTCTTTGTCTCAGTCAGCCACCACATTACACTTGTCAACCATAGACTCACCACCATCTCTAGCAGCAGCTGACCGAGACGTTATTCGCAATGAGACTCATTGTTCGCGAGGATGCCAGCTCGGCAGCAAGCTATGTGGCCAATTACGTGGCCCAGAGACTTATTGAATTTGGGCCCAGCCCATCACGGCCGTTCGTATTAGGCCTGCCAACCGGCAGCAGTCCCACGGATGTCTACAAGATCCTCATTGCCAAACACAAGGCGGGCGAGCTGTCCTTTGAGAATGTTGTGACGTTCAACATGGTGCGTTCTTCCGCCCACAAAGACCACTGTATATTACATCCCTTTCTCGACACTGCGTGCACCGGCCCACTGATCTGACGCGGCCGTGCAGGACGAATACGTTGGCCTGCCCCGGGACCACCCCGAAAGCTACCACTCGTTCATGTGGAAGTACTTCTTTTCCCAGGTCGATGTGCGGCCGCAGAACGTGCATATCCTGGACGGCAATGCGCCGGACCTGGCGGCCGAGTGCGCGGCGTACGAGGCGGCCATTGCGGCGGCCGGCGGGATCGACCTCTTCCTGGCGGGCATCGGCGAGGACGGCCACGTCGCCTTCAACGAGCCCGGCTCCAGCCTGGCCAGCCGCACGCGGGTCAAGACGCTGGCCTACGATACGATCCTGGCGAACGCGCGCTTCTTCGACAACGAAACCAGCCGCGTGCCGCGCATGGCGCTGACCGTGGGCGTGCAGACGGTGCTGGACGCGCGCGAGGTCGTGGCCATTGTGCTGGGCGCGCGCAAGGCCCTGGCGCTGAAGCAGTGTGTGGAGGCCGGCGTGAACCACATGTGGACGCTCTCGGCCCTGCAGCTGCACCGGCATGCCATGATTGTAGCGGACGAGGATGCGACTCTGGAGCTCCAAGTCAAGACGGTCAAGGTGCGTGTGAGGGTACCGGAAAAAAAGAAACAGAAAGTGAGCAAAATGTAGAGCAGTGTGCTGACCGTTTGCAGTATTTCAAATCCATTGAACAGGTTGCGCTCGAGCAAGGCATGGCCCAGTCTATTCCGCGCGAGATTCGCATACGCGAGCCACCATCACAGCCGGCCAAGAGCGGTAAAGTAACAGTGGACGTGGAGATCCATTCGCCTGTGGCTGTTTCTCCGGGTGCCAAGGTCCAGCCTGGACTCCTACTGTCGACAAACCCCTTGACGGCGCCATCATCCAGGGCGGCCACCCCAGAGCCCACACTTGACAGCATGGGATCGCGTATCCTCGTCTAGGACCTGTAAAGCTGGGGCTGGTTAAGTGCGTTTAAGGAGTTTGGGATTCTAATTGTCTTTGTCTGGAAGATTATCTTATAAGCGGCCTGTTAAGCCGAGCTTGATTTGTGGTGATCTACGTTTTCCATATTGTCCTCACTGTATTTAGTGGATCGGCGATTTCAAAGAGAGTCCTCAGCTTGGGAGTCTACAGTTGCAACGTATTGTGTATTACAATACTTCGTATATTCCAACGATGTCCTTAACGTATATACACATACCGACACTCAAAGCCTGGCTTCCCTTTCTTTCTCCGTGGGTACAGCAACAACGTCGGCAATCTCAACGTCGTCACTGAGCTTGCCTTGTATTGTCACACCCCCAGTCCGCACCATACCGGCAGTCCGCTTGTCTTGCCACCACACAAGGCAGATCCAGAACGCGAGCAGGACGGTGACAACGATCATGGCGATCGTGCCCTTGTGGAAACCCTGTACACGGTGATTAGCTGTCGGTCTTTCTACTTGCAATGCCATGCAACAGTAGCTTACCTTTGCGGCATCAGTTGTAGGGTAGAGAATAATGCCCCAAAAGGAGAAGAGCACAGAGGAAGCGCCTAGACAAAGTCAGTAATCCACAGGACCCTATGAATGGACTCTCCAAGATGAAATAAGATGACTACAGTACCATTCATAGAGTACAGAATAACAGCACGGGCGGCGTCATCTCCGCTCCGGGACAAAATATTACTGGCCCAAACAAAGGTCACAGGCTGTATCATGTAGGCAGTTCCGGCCAGATCTGAATACCGAGTCAGCGGAGAGAAGGAGGGAGAAGAACGATTAGTATGCATGAGTTGATAAACGTACAGTATGCAGCCAATTTGCCGCCGTTGCCGATGGAATCCCAGCAAAGAAGAATAATACAGGAGACGATCTGAACGGCACAGGCAACAAACCCAAAGGGGGCATGCACTCCTGTAGCATCAATGGCCACGGAGGTCGCAAGAGTAAGCACAATTCCTGGCAGAGGTTAGTTTCGGTGCAGCTCACAGACAAGATGACAAAGATGGGCGCGACGAACCGATGGCGGTGATGCCCAGGGGAAAGTTGTTGTTCTGCGTGACCGAGAATTCCTTGGACGCGCGCATCCAAAGCAGCATACATGACTGCGTGGTAAAAGCCTCGAGAGCACCGCCCAGCACCCAAAAGATCGTGAAGATCCAGCTAAGACAAAGGCGTGAGTAAGCGCTACGACCGATGTGGGTTTTCATTTCTCTTTTTGGGGATGCTTACAAGTTCAAAGTCAAGAGCACGCGCTTGATGAGCGACAGTCCGATGTTGTGGCCGTTTGGGTTTTTGGGCGGGAGCCGGCTGACGGCCAGTTCACGTTCGTGGGGCTTCAGATAAAAGGCCTGGGTTGTCTCGGGCAGGTCAGGGAAGAAGATGTAGCCGAAGACGGCCACGGGTATGGTGATTAGACCGTCAATGATGAAAGACTGCAGGTGTCAGCAATGCCCCTCGAAAGGCATATTCCATTCTACTCACCCATCTCCAGCCGACCAAGCCAGCCTTGCCGTCCATTGTGTTACGGATGGCGTTCATCATGATACCTGAGGCGCGGTCAGTAAAAGAAAACACCAAATAAAAAAGCATAGCCAGGAAGACCAACCAGAAAACATGGTCCCAGCCATCCCAGATGCCTGAAAGAGGCCGATACGCTTTCCGGCCTCGGGTCCCTTGTACCAACTGCCGATGATGTACTGCGTGCCGCTGTAGGTGGACGCCTCCATGACGCCCTGGAAGAAACGCACGGCAGCCAGGGCGCTGAAGGAGTGGCAGGCGGCGCACACCATGGTCAACCCGGCCCAGGCAAGGGTCATGAGGGGGAACCAGACGCGAGGAGCAACTTTTTGGATGACGAGGCCATGCGGAACCTGTCCGACAATATCTATTTGGTGTGAGTCTTGTCGTCGTGACGGGGGACCGAGCGAGAACAGAAACATACATCCGACAGAAAGACATGTTACCAGCAGATTGTACTGGTTGCCGACCAGCCCAATGTCTTCCTTCATGCCCGAGACGTAGGCATTTGCGAGAACGGCGCGGTCTGGGGGACAAGTTAATGAAACAAGTCTGGGGCGGGGGAGATCCAGGCAACAAGCGGCCTACCGAGATAGTTGAAGAAAAACGCCACGCAGCAGTATGTCTGAAAGCTTGTCAGTTGGCGCTGGCATGAGCAGCTCAGGAGGTGTCTCATACCAGAATGGCGGCATCGATTTTGCGCAGCAGCTATCCGCTGTCAGTAACGTAGTAAGAGCGCGGAGACGGCCATGGAGGGCGAAGCATCTCTGTCTACCTTTCGCTCCTCTGGGGTGTCAGGGGCTTCACCCCAAACTGCGACGCGCAAGTTGTGCAGCTTGGAACCCATGGCGACTGCGTTGGCTGCGAGGGGGGTGTACGGGAGGGTAAGCCTGTGCGCGCAGCTTGCGCCGGGGTTTTTCAGGAAGGGGGGAATATAAGTATCTACTGCATGCTCCGTACACAAGACGACCATAACAAGCGTCTTATCTCTACGACACAGCTCTAGAGTCTCTGCCGTTGTCACGTATCTGCCAAGGCCCACCACTAGCTGCGGGAGCTATGGCTGATAGGCAGGGGCAAGAGCAGCACGACGCACGTTGTATGGAGCTTCTGCAAGCGGAGAGCGAGGAGCTCTGAGAGAGCGACTGAGAGAGACAAGACGCCAGTCCGGGGCAGACTCGGCGCAGTTTTTCCGTTGGCGCGGGATCGAGGCGGCTTGCGATCGGGTTATCCGGCCGGGCCCGCAAAATCGTCGGCTTCGGCCCTCTGTCGCTGACGAGCGGAAGCGGCGGTCACATCCAGTTTATCGGCGTGCATTGCGTCAACCGTCGCGGCAGCACTAGACACTAGAGAATTCGGGGATCACCTCGACCACCGGCAGCAGACAGACGCATCGCAGCGACCACCGCCATCATGACCGTCAATCTGGCCAGCCTGCAGACGGAGCAGAAGAACGCGAGAACGGCCAACATCGACACGATATCGTCCCTGGATCTATGCCGTGCGTCGCCGGGGAGAGACGAGAGGCGCGAACGCTGTGCATGGCTGACCGTGCGCTGCTCTAGGGGTCATCAACGAGGAGGACCAGACCGTGACGGCGGCCGTCCAGACGTGTCTGCCCCAGATCGCGGCCGCCATTGACCTGGTCGTGCCGCGGCTGCTGCTGGGCGGCCGGGTGATCTACACAGGCGCAGGCACCAGCGGAAGGTAGCCATGCAGTGTCCCTTGACAGTTGACACCTGAAAGTGCTTATGCTGACGGCGGCAGGCTGGGCGTCCTGGACGCGTCCGAAATGTGCGTGCCCGTCTTTGCTCTTTGCTCTTTGCTCGAGTGTGCTGACCGACAGCCCGCCCACCTTTTCGTCGCCACCGGGACAGTTTGTCGGCCTCATTGCCGGCGGCGACCGCGCGATCCGCAATGCGGTAGAGGGGGCCGAGGACTCGGAGGAGCTGGGCGCCGCGGACCTGGCGCAGCTGGAGCCGACGCTGGGCCGCGACGACGTGGTCATCGGCATCGCCTCGTCGGGCCGGACGCCGTACGTGATGGGCGGCCTCAAGTATGCGCGGCGCATCGGGGCTGCGACGGTGGGCCTGACATGCGTGCATCCAAGCGCGTTCGACGGGCACTGCGACATTCTGATCGAGTGCGTGACGGGCCCGGAGGTCGTCACCGGCAGCACGCGGCTCAAGGCCGGGACGGCGACGAAGATGGTGGGTTTGTGCTCTCCGGCCTCGCTCTCACGACTAACATGCAGCAGATCCTCAACATGATCTCGACCGGATCGCAGATCCTCGTGGGCAAGACCTTTGGCAACCTGGTCCGTTCTGTTTCTGTTTCTGTTTCCCTTTTTGTTCCCCTTTCTCCTTCTCACTCTCCCTCTTGCCATGCTGACCGCCAGATGGTCGACCTGAAAATGTCCAACGAGAAGCTGCGGGACCGGGCGCGGCGCGTCGTACGGTCGGCCGTGGCGCCGACGGCTGTGCTCGACGTCGAGCAGGACGCCGTGCTGGACGACGTGCTGGCGCGCTGCGATGGCGACGTCAAGCTCAGCATCCTCGTGGCCTCGCTGGGATGCTCGCCGGCCGAGGGCAGAGAGAGGCTCAAGGCCTCGACCGGCTCGCTGCGGCGGGCACTGACGCCGGAGACGGGGTCGCCAGCCTCGCCAGCCTCGCTGGGCTCGCCGCTGACGCCGTTGACGCCGGAGTCGACCGGCAAGGAAAAGGGCGTCTGTGAACTATTGTGATGCGCGTGGCAGCAGGAAGCCGTTCGTAGATAGACCAGCTTTGGCAGTTCATAGGCCATGGAAAATAAATCAAAGGCAACGCATAAACAGATCCTTTCAAATTGAAAAAATAACAAGAAAACTTCGAGCCGGCCTTCTCCGTAGATGTGCGCTGTCTGTAAACGTTTAGCGCTTGGCGCTGGCTTTTGGCACTGGATAGTGGCGCCGGTGGTGCCTATGGTGCTGTAATCGTGAGCTAATCTCCCACCATCCGCCGCAATCGCAGCAGGTTATAGGCGTCGTCGGCGTCTTTTGCACTAAACATTGTCTTTCAATCTTCGATCACCACCCAACTTCCACCACGCGCAATGGTCACTCTCAACGTCCTCGGACTGAACTGCGGCACCAGTGTCGACGGTACGTTCTCCTGTTCTGCCAGTCACGCACACGAAGCTGTCTGCTCACGCTCCAGGCGTCGACGTCGCGCACTGCCGCATCGCCTCGGTGCCCGGCTCCGGCGACGTGACCGTGGAGGTCCTGGCCTACACGGAGGTCGCCGTCGACCCCGGCCTCCGCGCCCAGGTGCTGCGGCTGTGCCGGCCCAACCAGGCGAGCGCCGCCACTAGCATGGCCGAGGTGTGCGACCTCAACTTTGCGCTGGGCCGCGAGTTTGCCCGCGCCATCAAGGCCTCCGGCGTCGACCTCGCCCACGTCGATCTCGTGGCCAGCCACGGCCAGACGCTGTGGCACCAGCCCCTGGGCGAGCACCGCTCGACGCTGCAGATGGCCGAGCCCGCCGTGATTGCCCGGCAGACTGGAAGGCATGTCCCGGCATGTGGCTGTCTCCTCGGTGTTTCCTTGCCCCCTTCTCCTTTTCGCTCTTACTACAGCTCCGTGTCCTACCTCCTCCTCTGTGTACCCTAACCCAACTATTAGGACTGTCGTATCCAACTTCCGGGTTGCTGAGCTGGCTGCTGGCCGTCAAGGGGCCCCTCTTTCTGGATTCTTTGAAGCCTGCCTGCTATCTGACCCCGGCGTGGCAAGAATCATCCAGAATGTAGGGGGCATGGGTATGTGAATATGGAAGGCTTGATTCTAGAGGAGACCGGGCTACGCTGACCGCCAGGGAACGCATCTGTGCTGCTGGGCTCGGCGACGACGACCCCGTCCACAACAGCCACGGACGATGCACCCTTCCGCTACTTTGCCTTTGACACCGGCCCCGGCAACGTGTTTATCGACGCCGCCATGCGCATCCTGACCGACAGCCAGCAGCACTACGACCACGACGGCGTCCGCGGCGCCGCTGGCGAGGCCCACATCGACCACGCCCTCGTCGATGTGTACCTCGCCGAGGAGACCTACTTTCGCCGGCCGCCGCCCAAGACGACCGGCCGCGAGCTCTTCTCCGACGACGTGGCCCGCGGCCTCGTCGAGCGTCTGCACGCGCGGGGCGCCTCGCCCGACGCCATCATCGCCACCGTCACGCGCATCACCGCCGAGTCCATTGCCCGGGCCTACGAGGACTTTGCCGTGCCGCTACTGCGCGCCGGCACCCACCTGGACGAGATCTACCTCTGCGGCGGCGGTGCCTACAACCCCAACATTGTCCGCCACCTGCAGGCGCGCTTCCCGCAAACACGCGTGGCCAGGCTCGACGCCGCGCCCACCAAGCTCGACCCGGGCGCCAAGGAGGCCGTGCTGTTTGCCCTGCTGGGCTTCCTCGGCCTCTGTGGCCGCACCGTGCCCCTGGCCACCGATGCAGAGACCAGCGACCCGGCCGTGCTGGGCGTGGTCACGCCGGGCGACAACTACCGGGATCTGCTGCAGAGAGTGGTCCAGGACAGCGACTTTGGCCTCGCCGGCGTGCTGGAGCGCGTCCAGATAATCAGCCGAGAACAGTGATAGTAGTTTGTTTGTTTTCGTGGACCTTTTTGAGTTAGGTAGCAGAGTCATCGGCTTTTGTCATATGACTGAACTCTCTACAAGCAGGGGGGTGCACTGTTTTTTGTTTGTACATTATATAAGTGGTAGTTTGCTACTGGCGATCACTAGCTATTCAGAAAAGCGCAGACACACAGACACAAAGATTTCATAAATAGGAATAGGTACAAGCAAGGGGCACAGATATAAGTATGTCTAACAAACAGGAAACGGTATAGCGGATGCTACAGCCTCGACGTTTACTGCTTCGTGCAGGGGCGAAAGAATCCAGCATTGTAAACATACCTTCACGCCACCGAACCCAGTACGGGTAGCTACCACGTATCAGTAGAAGATGTCGACGCCCGCCGCGGCACCGCTCGAATCGTGACGACGACCCATGGCACGTCTCCAAGCGCGCGTTCGATATAATCACGAAATTTGTCTCTGGCACTGCAGCTGAGACGGATGTCAATGCAGACGCCGCTGCTGCAAAGCTTGACAGTCTCAGTCCGGCAAAGCGTACCCTGAACGATGGCGAAACCGCCGAGGAGACCACAGGCTTCCTCCTAGAGTTTTGGCAAGTATTAGTTTTGGTTGCCAAGCAGATACCATGCGACAACAATCTCCAGACCCGGGTCGTGCAACTCGTGCAGGCGCCCAAGGCTCTGCCTGCAGATGCTGACGAGCCCTGTATCTGGGTACACCTAGAAGGGTTAGAAAACGTCCTACAAGAGTCATGGACAAGTAGTGTAATTATGCACTAAATCGAAATATGTTAAGACTACGTAGAACTGAAACTAACAGTACAGAACCTTCTGGCGATAACGACTCTTATGCACCCTTTACGGACTGGGAAAACATCAACGCATTCGTTGCGCGGCTCTACGAGGCTGGTGTGATGTCTTGGTATTACCTTGGCATCTGGACTCTACGCGAAGCCTTGGAGGACGAGGAGACGAACAAAGACGTCCGGGAATGCTCCATCAAAGCGTCGGCGCAGTGGATACTGTATTCCGGGCCGGCGCTTCACAAACTCTTCAAAGAACACACTGCCAGTGAAAAGGAAAAGAGGCCTCTCACAAGCGCATTGTGTGGAAAAGACAAGGTGCTCAGCTACGAGCGGTGGCAATTCTGGCAGAGCAAGTTTGATCTCGAGGGCAAGTCTATTACGGCAGCAGCACAAGCAGCCAAGGAGATGGCTTCCTTGGGAGATCTTAGCAAGGCAGATTAACATCTGAGATGAAAGTGGACCATATGACGCCATCTGAGGGTCACGAGTTCAACCCGGACTGGCCAATCACTCCGAAAAGCCTCACTTCCTCTCTCCCCTCTTGCCGTCTTTCGTCGTTATCAAGGAGTCCCTCAGAACTCTGAGATGCCATCTATCATATGTACATAAGGAAGCTCTTATGCCTTATACAAACGATTGCAGGAAGGAGACAAGGCGTAGGTCAAAGCTAGATTCGTATACACAAGGGGTTTACGAAGAATCGCTCTTTCAGGGTGGCTGTGCTGCAGGAACAGCCGAAGCTACACCCGCTAAACAGGCTTAAGCAGGAGCAGCACAGGCATATGTCAAATAAGAATTGTTCAATGACGAGATTCGCGTTTTATATTGGTCTGATTTACGTCACCCGACTTGTACGTGCTTATCCTAAGAATCGCCAACTTACAAGCTTTTTCTTGTACAACAGACTGAGCCAATCTCTCACGTACGGACAAGTATGTTAGCTTAATCCTGAAGGTCTGAATATGCAGTCACCAGCTAGTAGGAGCGGGATCCGCAGGACTACGGCAGAAGCGACACTAGAACACCGTCTGGCGGCCGGGTAACCCGACGCCACGTTCCTTATCAGTCGGGATCGGCTTCTGCGCATAGGAAGCTTCGGCGCCACCAATCAGGTGTAATAGCTGTGATTCTTTGATTCTTTGATTTTTTTCTTCTGTCTTCTACTGCTGCTACTCTGATCGACAAGACTGCCGACTCTGCAAACGTGTGAGACCTCAAGAAGCCAAGGAGTCCAAGGAGTCGACCAGTACAACATGCCGTCAGCGCTTCCCCCGTCCCGGCGGACCGACATCACCAAGTTCACCAACTGCCGTCTCGTCCGCGGCGACGAGCTAGTCGACGACGATCTCTGGGTCACCTCGGCCACCGGCACCATCCTCTCCAGCCAGGCCGCCTTTTTCGACGACGGCGTCGTGCCCGACAGCGTCGTCGACCTCGGCGGCCGCATTCTCTCGCCGGGCCTGATCGACGTGCAGCTCAACGGTGCCTTTGGCTTCAACTTCTCCACGTTGCCCGCCGCCGACAACGACTACGGCGAGCGCCTTGCCGACGTCAACAGGAAGCTTGCCACCACGGGCGTGACGTCGTACGTGCCGACGCTGACCAGCCAGCGGCCGGAACTGTACCAAGCGGTATGGCACGCCCATCTCCAGCGAACGAGTGCACGCACCAGGAAGCCGAAGACGCGCTGACGGCCAGGTACTGCCCTTTCTCCGCCGCACGGGCGCGCGGACAGCCTCCCACGGCGCCGAGTCTCTCGGCGCCCATGTCGAGGGGCCCTTCCTCAACCCGACCAAGAATGGCATCCACGACGTCAACGTGATGCGGCAGGCCGCCACCTTTGCTGATATCGAGGCCTGCTACGGCGCGGCCAACCTCGGCGTGCCGGGCCGCCCCGGCGCGGCCGCCATCAAGAAAATCACAGTGGCGCCCGAGCTGGCGGCCATGACGGACCTGATCCCCGAGCTCACGGCGCACGGCATCGTCTGCTCCATCGGCCACTCGGAGGCCACGTATGAGGAGGCGTCGCGGGCCGTGGCCGCCGGCGCCACGATGATCACCCACCTCTTCAACGCCATGCGCCCGCTGCACCACCGCAACCCGGGCGTCTTTGGCGTGCTCGGTGTGGCCGAGACCCGGCCGCGGCCGTTCTTCGGCATCATCACCGACGGCATCCACCTGCACCCGGCCACCGTCACGCTCGCCTTTCACACCCACCCCGAGGGCCTGATCCTCGTCACCGACTCGATGCACCTCGTCGGCCTGCCGGACGGCGCGTGTCCCTGGGCCAACGGCGACGTCGACAGCACCATCATCAAGGCCGGGCCCACGCTGCGGCTCGACGGCACCGACAAGATCGCCGGGAGGTGCGTCCCGTCCCATCCCCTTGATGCAGCACACGCTTTCGCTCCCGCTGACACGTCGCCTACAGCTCCATCACGCTCATTGAGTGCGTCAACAACTTTCTGGCCTGGACAGCCACCACGGTGCCACGCGCTCTCAGGGCCGTCACCGCCACGCCGGCCGCCATGCTCGGGCTCGCCGCTCAAAAGGGCCGCCTCGAGTCCGGCGCCGACGCCGACCTGGTCGTCTTCTCCGAAGTGTCCTCCGAGACGGCGCCGTCGACGACACAGCTCGTCGTCGACGAGGTGTGGAAGTTCGGCACGCGGGTATACAAGAGAGTTCTATAGAGCTACTACAGGGACGGCGTTTTAGACTTGCTTTCAGAATCTCTCAAGAGAACTATCGAGTAATGCAATGTGCAGAGACCTCGAGCTTCGAGCTCTAGCCGAGCTCTAGACCTCTTTCGAATTACTGTGGAGACAGCTTCCCGTATTAGTTGCCCGATCGGGAGTTGTCGATAATAGCGTGCTGTCAGCCGGCCAATGACAAGCCAAGCCGATATCACGGCCCCACTGCGGATCGGAGACCGGCGTGCGCAGCCGCCGATACGAAGCAGTCTGCAGCTCCTCGAGTCCTGCTCTGAAAACCCTGGCCCTCCCCGGCTTTTCCGTGCGGCCCCCAATCGCAATGCCACAGCGAGCAATGCAATTCGACAGCTATGCGACGCACATTCACGAGAACCCCGCAGGCATGCAGCTTATGGTGAGTTTGATATCTGTGTTCTTTCTGATTTCATTCTGAGTTCGAGTTTGGGTTCCTTTTGCGTTATATTCTGTGTTCTGTTGTTCTGTGTTCATTCTGTGTTCTGTGCCCTGTAGTCTGTTGTCCTCTCTTCCCTGTCTACAGCCCTGACTCCCGCAGCCGACGGCGCAAGACAAAATGTGACGGACGACGTCCCCGTTGCGCGCAATGCCGCCGCAAAGGCCTGGCGTGCGAGTGGACCGGCTTCGGCGTCTCGAGCAGCCCCGAGTCGCCCGGCGCCGACGGCGTCATGGAGGCCGCCGCCTTCGCGTCGCTGCTGCCGAGCGCGTCGCCGTCGCCGTCCGCCATGGCCAGCGCGCGCGCCGACATCCACCCGCGCGCCCTGCAGCTCTGCCTCGACCTCTTCTTTGAGCGCCACTTTGCCAACGACTTCTGCTCCTTCGACTACCGCCCCGACTTTGAGCACAAGTGCCGCCAAAACGCCTTCCTCTCGTCCGCCGTGCTCGCCCTCTGCGCCCGCTACCTCGCTCCGGACCCGGCCGAGACCCTGCTGGGCATCACGTCGCCGGCCGAGGCCTCCCGCGCCTACACCCAGCGGGCCCGATGTCTGGCCCGGGCCACGTCGGACGAGCCGAGTGGTAGGTTGTGTCGCCGTCCCCCGTTCGTCTCGCGCGCTGACCAGCAGTCCTGCACATCCAGGCGAACCTCGTGCTCGCCATGGCCGAGCTGCTGGCCAACTCGGGCTCGCGGCACTGGCTCTTTGGCGGCACGGCCATCCGCATGGCCGAGATCATGCGGCTCAACAAGGAGTTCCACCAGCGGCACAGCCTCCGCGAGCAGGAGGTCCGCCGCCGCACGTTCTGGGCCTGCCTGCTCTTCGACCGCACCCTGGCCTTTCTGCTGGCCAAGCACCGCACCATCCAGCTCGAGAACGTGTCCATCGCCGTGCCCGGCACCGACATGTCGCTCGTCTACCAGGAGCAGACCCGCGGCGTGCTCCTGCACACCCTGGCCGCCTACCCGCGTCCGTCCGAGCTCGGGCTCAACCCCTACCTCATCAAGACCGTCTGCCTCTGGAGCGACATGGTCGACTTCGCCGGCTACTCGCGCCGCCACCAGGACACCTTCCCTCCCACCGACCCGCGCAGCACCTTCTTCATCCGCAACGCCGCCCTGCGCGCCTGGGACGACGTCCTGCCCCCCGGCCAGACCTGGAGCGCCGCCAACTACGAGGACCACCGCCACCTGGGCCAGGCCCGCTCCTTTGTCGCCATGCAGTTCCTGCTGCGCAGCGCCGCCTGCGTCGCCCACCAGTGCTACCTGCCCCATCTCACCTTTTACACCAAGCTGGTCGACCTCGTTGACGCCGCCGGCCTCTCCTACCTCTACCGCGACCAGGACATCCTCGAGACCTGCGTCGCCAACGCCCTGATGGCCGGCGAGATGCTCGAGTTCATCATGGGCCGTGGCGGCATGGACCGCGACGAGAACAGTCACGGCAACGGCAACGGCCACCTGCCCGTGCTGCAGACCGTCTGGGTGGCATCCTCCGCCCTGATCGTCGCCAAGATGTTCCTCTGGCTGCAGTACGCCGACGATTCCATCTGCATGCGCCCCGGCATCCGCGAACGCGCCGAGCACTACTTTAGCCTCGTTCTCCAGCTCGTGACCTCCTGGACGGCCGACTGGAAGGCCGCTCGCCAGTGGACCGCCGCCCTCACGGCCATGCAGGGCCTCTACAAGGCGGCCTACCTCGGCGAGTTCGACGCCGCCATCCTCAGCCACGATGCCACCCACGAGCCCGCCGCTGCCGCCCCCGGCAGCGCCGAGAGCGAGGACGCCGCCACCAGCGAGGAGTCTGGCGACTTCCGGCCCCAGCCGGGCGACGGCTATCCGTCCCTGATCTCCATGCCCAATCTCCACGCCTCTATCAAGTTTGCCACCGGCGACACCTCGGCCAAGGCCATCGACCTGCGGTCCATCTGGATGCAGTTGTCCGGCTGGCCCTATGGATTCACCAGCGAGCTGCAGGACGTCTAAGCAGCGGCGTGAGCTTGTAGCACGCCTACGAGGCCAAATAGGAGATGCACAATTAGTGCAGGTGTGTCATTTTACTCTGTAGGAGTGAGTTCGACTAGCTGTAGGCTGTACGTTGGAATTTAGAGCTGCTGCAGGTGAAGCTACGGTGCTGCAGCGGAGAGCGGCACTACTGAATTAGGACTAAAGATCACCGAGATAGCGCTTAACTGTATCTCGTTGTCTCCTTCCCTCGCTCCTATCGCTATCTACTACTCCGACTTCTTACAGCGCCGGTCATTATAAAACCGCGCAGCTTTATGGGTACAACGCAGCTGGTAACATACTTCTGTGCATCAAATTCAAAGCAACTCACGATGCGTGTTGCCATTGCCGGTGCTGGCGATCTGGCCAAGTACCTCGTCGAGGAGAGTCTTGCTGCTGGGCACTCGGTTGTCGTCATCTCGCGCTCCCTGAAGCCATGGTACGATAGGCCAGACATTACCTTCAGGGCGAGTGACTATTCCGTTCCCTCTCTCGTTGCCGCCTTGGCCGACTGCGATGCCGTCGTGTCCACCATCCTCGACTACGGCACTGGCGGCGTCGTGCCACACCTCAACATCCTTGCAGCATGTCAGCAGACCAAGTGCAAGAAGTTTATCCCTTCCGAGTATGGCGGTGATACCGAGCGGTTTCCCGCCATACCCAAGTTCTATGAGGACTCGCATGTGCCAGTCCGGGCGGCCCTCGCTGCCCAGACAGACGTGGCCTACACGCTGCTTGGCACCGGCTGGCTGATGGACTACTTCGTGCCGGCCTCCCAGCGCTACATCCGCGATATCGGCGCCTACCACCCGATCGACTTTGCCGCCAAAAAAGCAGTCATACCCGGCACTGGTAACGAGACGATCTGCTTCACCAGCGTGCGCGATGTAGCGCGCGCTATCGCCAAGCTGGTCGCCTGCGACGACTGGGACCAGCCGTCGACGTATGTAGCTGGCGAACGCACATCCTGGAATGGGATCCTGAAGAAGCTAGCACAGCGTGGGCAGGAGATGGAGATCTCGTATGTTCCTCACGAACAGCTGCTCAAGGA
The DNA here is from genome assembly GCA_002778075.1 of Grosmannia penicillata. NCBI lineage: Eukaryota > Fungi > Ascomycota > Sordariomycetes > Ophiostomatales > Ophiostomataceae > Grosmannia > Grosmannia penicillata. Next base: position 1,581,367 of record PCDK01000011.1, read on the forward strand.
CAGCGAGGGCGACAGCGACGAGGCCGTGGTGGCCCAGTTTGGCATCTGGTCAAGCTCGGGGTCATGCGACCTGCCTGCAGATTTGGTCGAGAAGCAGCGCTCCAAGTTCTTTGCCGGTCTGCACTTTCGCACCGTAGACGAGTTCTTGGACGATGCGGCGAAAAATCCCGATAAAGTGGTTTAATTAGTAGACCATAAGCAATCATTAAATAAATATAAAACACAAACTACATAGGGCAAAACACTACCCTCTCACATCCTTGGCAACTCGCCGGTGGGTATCAGTACCAGCAAAGAAACCATTCAACGAGAAGTACAGTTTTCGTTTGGAAGGAACCAGTCCTGAAAGCCGCCTGACCAAAAATCATCGCAGATATCAGTATCGAGCATGTTAGTCAAGCCAGGATACATGTCGAGCGCCATGTCTCCACTCGAATTAGACGTTTCCTGAGGTTCTGGTGCTCGAGGCTGATCCACAGCGTCGTTCTCGGAACTTGAGTCATGGGTTGACAACGTAAGATGGAAATACCGTGCAAGCCGCAAGCGCATCTCGCCTGCCAGTTTATACTGTCGAGAATAATCCGACAAAACCTTGATTATGAACGGTATTCTGTCATCGCTGCGGCCACCTTCGCGCCCTTTGTAAAGTATAAGCCCAGCTCCATGCAAGGGAAACTGTTTCCTTGAGTACTTACCAGAAGTTGTTGCGATTGTGATAGCCGCCATTACTAGGGCATAGACGGACATAATCGGTGGGCTTTGTGCGGTAAACTGGGTTCTGAATTGGCGTATGATAGCAACAACAACACCGCATGAGTTTGCACATGCGCTCCGCGACTGTTCATGTGGCTGACAACCGGTAGGCTTTGACTGTCTAATGAAGTGCCGATTCAAGGACATGACAATGCTGTGGTAAAATAGACTGATTGCACGTCAGGGGACCAGGAAGGAAAGATTCAACTGGAGAAATCAATCCAACGTACTGTATCGTCAAGATGTGAGTGCCCATTGGCCCCTTCTGAAGAGAGTATTTGCTCCACTGGAGGCACTCCGGAAGATTGGAATGCCATTTACTAAGGTGGAGGTTGAACTGGTCGAGGTAGTTGAGCATGGACGACTGGTCAGACTGCCCGGATTGACCTTTCGGTGAAAAAAGCACCCCCATGATGTTTTGAAAGATCTCGCCGAGTAAAACCATGTGCTGCAGACACGTTGTTAGTTGGGGGCGCGGAGATCCATGAGGTCTGGCAAGTTCAGCAGCCAGACCAGTGAGACCAAACCAGGAATGATCATCAGGAAAGTCTCTTTGTGGAGGTTAGCGACATCTCGAGTCTACAATTTACCCCAATTTGACTTACGGCAGCGGTTCTACAGGCTTGACTTCAGCATCTCGCTCGATCAAGCAAACAGGCCTTCCCATGAGTAAGCTGATAAATCTAAAGGCCGTTAGTAACCCATGATGCCTATGACAGTATGAAAGCTTGTCGTACTTATCGGCAAGATAGCAGCCCCAGTAGATGCGTCGCCGAATTTCAAAGTCAGCAGGCACAAGCATTGACCTGTCTTTGGACACCCAGTTGCGAGGGTCTCTTTGGAAATCAAGATCTTGGCCCATACGAAAGGCCATGCCTAAAAGCCGTTGAATTAGCACGATAACTAGCGAAAACCAAAGGCTGCCACACATACCCGACAGAAGCCACCCTTTGGAAGAGCTTCCTTGGCCCAGTTCATGGAAGGCTAAGCACAGCAGTGCCTGCACAGTAGTGAAAGATGGTCGACTAAGCTCGTGCGTGATGACGATCTCTTCTGCACATTTAGCGAAGACGGTGGCCTTTGCTCTACTTTGAGCGTGAGGTGATTGGGCAATCCCGAGAGCACCGATGGCATAAAGAAGAGAGAAAGACCAGTATTTGCCACCATGTTCAAAAGAGAAGTAGTCGGCCAGGAAGGCTTCCCTGTAAACAAACATAAACTGCGGATACTGGTGGCTGAAAAAGAGACTTAGACCCTCGTTGATAAGAGTTTCCGTGATTCCCAATGCCGAGGCGAGGCGAAGATCGCTCCAAGAGTGAACAGTCGTCTGGCTGTCTGGCGGCACGAAGGGAGCTGGACCGTTCATTCCTTCGTCCATATAAATGCTAGTTGGACCATGATATTGAAGAGTGCCTTGCAGAATATATTGTCATTACAGAAGAGTGGGCAGAATAGGGAAAGAGAGAATACCTGTTGCGTCACGCTTCAGTACACCGGTTGGCAGCGGTGAAGCAGCCTCAGGTAGATCCTCTTGAGATTCGGTGTTTTAAGCGAGTCAGGGCTCCTGAAGTGATCATCCAGGACGACTTCACCGATGAGGACATCCCGCTCCTCCACATTGGCATATTTGAGTTTTTTCAAGAAAGACTCGTACCAAGCTACTCGACTTTCAAGGGCCGTGACATATGCATGAGAGACGGGCCGTCGCCTACTGTCCCGGGGGCTATACTCGCACTTAATTCCACCAGCAGAGCAGTTGGCGCATGGCTGCATGCGATCGCATTTTATCTAGACGGGTTTTAGTTCGTACAGCTGCTTCAACTGGCCGAGGAAGCAAACTACTTTTCGCGTTTGGCAACGCTTGCAACTGAGTTTCTTATAGTTAATAAAATGTGGACAGGAACGGGAACAGGGAAGCACTAACGATATCCGACGAGGCTCTGACTGCACGTCCATTGAGGCGTAATTCGTAGGCTCTGCGAGCTTGCTGGTGGAAGTGGCAGGAATGGCCGCGCGCGCTAGTCTTACGAGAATTGCTATCTGCACAGCAGCTTCTTTGCTATCGGGTACACTAAATGCCCAGATAAGGTCTGTCTTGTTTTTTGACGCGTTGTGAACATGAGGCAACAACGGCCTTTCAAAGAAGTCATGCCCTCCACCGTCACCGCTTCAACCAGTACCGAACTCAACGATGCATCCCCTACTAAATCGTCCTCGTTTTGACCGTATGCAACTTTTGTTTTGGCCTTATTTGATAGTAGTTAGATGTTTATTCAAACTTTTGGGCTATTATTAGGTGATAACTGGGTGCAGTTAGTGACGTGGCCTTGTGTAATTATTAGAGAATGGGATGAATGGCATCTGGAGGTACTTAGTTTAGTATGGGTTTGTACCTATTCAATCTATGCCGAGAAAAAAGTAGTAGTTTACTACGTTAGGTCTCGAGGATTTAGAATAAAGGGAAAAAAACTCTAAAATCAAATGTTCATTTCTTAACGCCTTGATTATCCTATTCAGACCAGAGCAACAAATTCGCGAGTTTTGGCCACATCTTTCCACGCAGTCCCACATACCTCCGCCATTCCAACTCGTTCGCAGTACACAATATTGGGACTACCTACGGCCGGTCCCTTGAGTTGGGCCACAACCAACGAGTTACACGAGCCTTCGCATACGACATCCATATAGATATGGTAGACACAACGCCGCGAGCTGTGCGAGAGGTACACCAATCGATATTGGTCAAACTCCGCGTCGGTCGGCCTGTTCTTGGCGTTCAAGTCATACTTTTCGTGCATATGCCCGCAAATGTTGCGATAGGGCTCCCGACTTGCCCATAAGCGAACTTGATGTCTCCGGGTCGGATGGAAGCGGATCTGGAGCGCACCCGGGGCAGTTATCTGACCCCAAAAAGCGAGAGCTGGGAGGTTCGGGCTGTGATTGAGGAGACATTGGAGTTGTGCAGAAGAGCCAAGGCCTGCTGCAGAAACTTGCGAAATCAAAGCACTGCCATCAGAAGGAGAAGCGTCGATATTGGGCGTAAACGCCCTTACTTCACCACGGTCCACCAAATATGTCTCGTCGATTTGAGGAACCAGTTCAGCTGGGTTGTGCCGTTCAAGAAAGAACGCCTGACACTCCCATCCGATCCATGACCAGGATGGCCATCCCTGGCGGCGCACCACCTCCGAGCCCACCCAGTTAAGGCAGTGGAAAACGTAGTTCCCAAGAAGGCCATATATGGACGAGTTTGGACCGAAGTCACAGGCACGCTCGATGGTTGACAGGATGCCGGAGAAGGCTTTGAGAATATCGGACTGGTAGGTGAGACGTCGGCCGGTATAGTGTGTCACAGCTGAGGTGTATGCGAAGAAGACGGTCCTGAACATCTCGGCCTTGTCTTTGCTGTCAATGCGGCTAGAGACCAGCCGAGAAAACGACATGAGGGCTTGCTGTGTCTTTGTTCTATCAGCCATTCCTGTAAGATCGGGGTTCAAATTCGGCCTAAACTCAACCCTGGAGCCGTCCGTGTCGAAAATAACTTTGGAGGGCCTGGCCTTTGCTTCGCGATCACTGTACGTAAGGGGCTCCTCGCACCAGTCGCCTGCATCCAGTGACTGGCAACTAAAGAATGCTTCGTCAGCGCCAAACACCAGCCTCCTCCTTGAAAGCAGCTGCTCCTGGAAGGTCCAAGCCCGCGTGTCATATACGGTCGGATACTGAGTGTAGTCGCACGGAGAGCAAACAATCATTTCATTCTGGATCCCGGCCGCTTTGCTATGGCAGCTGGGGGCTGTGACCCGGTAGGGTCGCCGCGTACCTTGCCTAATACCGGGGATAGCAGAGTTTGCGTCCAAGCTTCCGTGTGCGACAATTGTGCAGACTGCCTCGGCGTAGATAATGTCCATTTTCCCGATGAGCTCAAGCTTCATGTCCTCGTTGTCCTGGATAATACAGAGAGAGTCGACCCAGAGATAGCGCTCGCCCAGACGTCGCATCAGGACAAAGACGTCGCGGATGAGCAGGGGAATTTGGTTGCCCAGCTTCTCCAACGCGCCGGGGATCTTGAGCGTTTCAACGTTGGCGTTTACTGTCTTGAATACTGATCCTGCCCCCCACACATAGCTCAGGGCGAAGTAGCGCGGGGCCGCCTTCTCGGTGAGACACATGAGCTCAACATCGATCACGGTCAGTTTTGCTATCGAGGGTGTCGTTCCATATGGAAGAATCCGGCACCTCTCATGCTCCGCCTCGCACAATCGAAGCCATGACTGGATTCTGGGTATGTCCATCGAGCGACCGTCTTCGTGATAGCCAGTCTTGCTTTCTATATATAGCTTGTTCACCGCACTCGGTGATATTAACTGGCAGTCGCCTCCGCCGGGGACGCAGCCACTCCGCAGATGGGTATGGCGTATGATAGCAATGGGTTGCGGAGGGTTGAACATGCGAGAGTCAACACGGTAGCCATAGCGGCAGATACAGCCGTAGCCATGCGTGTGTTGGTCAACCGGTAGCCCTTCAACTCCCGTGATTAGAAATTGCTCCATAATCCCCTCACGAGATACGTAAGGGCGGTTGGCGCGATAACTTTCTATGGCCACTGCCAAAACGCGGCACATCGTGCATGAGACGCGGCTTTTGATGTCTTCAAGGGTCCCCAGGATCAAAGAATGCCCTGTGTCTGTAGTGAGCTTTCCAACGGTACTGCACAGCTGGCACAGGTCAGTCGCACACCCGGCTTCCTTTCCTGCTTGGTCCATAGGAACAGGTGTCAAAAATACAACTGGGCACAGTAATGGGATATGGCAGAATGTAAGCGAAAATCATGTATGATGAAACGACAGTAAAGTCCCAGAGAACATGAGGCAAAATAAAACAGTTAGGCTAAAAAAATGTACACGAACACAAAACGGAAAGGAACAGAGCTCTACATAAGACCGATAAGATGTCTTCTATACCCCTATATAGACCTTGGCCAGTTATACTCGTTAAACTAATCACACAATACTGTCACCATGGGATCAAGGCCTAGAGAAGGTTAAAATTGTCCTATGCACCATGCCATGTCACGCTCTTAATAGCCTAATTGTCCTTTCGAGCTAGTACTCGTAAAACGCTTTTGATTTTATCGATAAAATTATCAAATAATGAGAACTTTACGCCGACTTTTACCACAAGACACACGAAAACCAAACGACGTCAGATGTAGAATTTAAGCCTCTTATCAAAAGATACACAACTTCCCTTCCTTCCATCCGATTAAGCAGGCCTAAAGGTGGGGTCGTTGGGCAGCAAGATAATAGCAGCAGACTAATGAGAGTGGTGTTTGTGATTTTTGTACGGGCTTCCATGGGAGTTGTGCTGAGGTATCTGGATGTTTAAACTACCGACCAATTCCAGCTGACCAGCGAGCTCCGCTCCGTGCGCGTACTTGTCTCAAACATGACCGCCTGCTCCATCGATATGGAAGGCATACCCTTCAACGCCGACCTTACGATACTACACAAGCAAGGAGACTTAAAGGCACTCTCGGCAAAAACGGGGCAGATATTGTCTGTTTATCTCTACTTGCACAACTTCCCCTCGTCCTGGCTACCATCGCCACCAGCCTGAAGAAGATTGTGATCTAAATTTTAGCGGCTATCCCATCTGAACGGTTGGCACATCTCCACTTCCAAAACAGCAGGATTTTGAAGAGGCTGCCAGCAGTGACGGCCTCGCCGACCGTGGCACGGTTCCAGGCAGCCTCTTCAGTAACTGCGGAGACAGCCCACGTACCAAATGAGGTGACCGTAGCACCGCTAGACGCAGTAGTATTAATTGTAGCGGTGGTGTCACCAGTAGTGGTGGCTTCCGGTGGGTGGACGAGAAAAGCGAAGTAACCGGGGAGATACCGGCTTACTCGTCCGACTCTTTAAACGTTTGCAGGAGCATAAATTAATGCGAAGAAGGGAAGCATCTTGGTGAACGTGTCATCTTCTCACGCTGGCATCGAGGCGGCTACACGTTCCTTCGTCAGCGGCATCACGACACCGACTGACGACCTCCTCATCAATATTGACGAGATTGTGGTACCGACTGTAGCCTTGCTCTCCCTTTTCTGCTATTTTTACCGCGCCAATAACTGCGTATTCTTCCGCCAACCCATTGCTGACCAAATCGGTGGCCATCAATTTACTGACTCGTCCAGGCGACGCCCGCCAGGCAGGGTTGGAAGCGGTCCTCCACATGCACGATAACGACTGCAACGCAGTCACGTCTGTATTCTACGTCTTGTATGCTCTTTGAATTTTTATCTACGGCGGCCGTCTAGTGGATAGGCCTGGGATGGTACCTGCCCACCATCACGATCTGCTTCGGACTCGTCTCGCTAGAAATAGCCTCTACTGTTCACTTTCTGGCTGTGCAAGTTTGGGTTAATGCATGGCATCGCCTACTTTCTCTAGCCCTGGTAAGGGCTCCACTAGTTAGCCCTAACTGTTACACCGACACTACCTACGACATCAGCCATACTCTTCTGCAGCAATGTCGCCGTCAGTGGACTCATTGACTTTACACAGCATCAGATAAAAAATCATATACAGTGCACGTTGCTCAACGAATTATAATATGCCCAGCCCGCGAACCCGCCACTACATCCCAGAATTACTCTCCCCCAGTGCTTTTCTTCAGAAAACTGAACATGCGGAACTGGAACACTGAGTTCTCGGCCTGCATAAGCTGCTCCATAGCTTCGATTTCTTCAAATTCCCGACGCCCAGTCACCAGATCCATTTCGGAGGCCTTAACTCGTTTCGTTCTCATAATGAGCTTCCATGCAGTAATATTGACCAAATACACGGCGATTCCAATGTAGCAGGTCATAAATGTGGCAATGTTGAATGAAGGGATAAAGGCATTGTAACCTGCAGAGATGCTTGGTTAGCGACTGTAACTTGTACTTTCGCCTCAGAACAAAGTTTGATAACGAATCGTTGAAGAAAGTAATGATAACTGTGAGGCCAAGCGCAAACCACGCGCCATAGGGCTGCAGCGGCCCACGGTATGGCATTTCCTTACGGTCGATACCTTGTGCTTTCATACCGCGATAAAAATAAATGTAGGACAGAAGAATGTTGATCCAATTTAGAGTGCCGAAAACGGTGACGAGGCTGACGAAGTAGCCGAATACAGTAGATGCCGATTTGCTAACGTTCATGTATCCAAGGAGGCAGAAAAGGGAGGTCGCGATAATACCATACAGTGGTACTCCGTTGGCCGTCGTATAGAGAAAGACTTTTGGTGCATGTCTATCCTTGGCGAGAGAATACAAAGTTCTGGCACCAACATAGATATCTAAATGACAAAGTCGAAGTCAGTAAGAAGCCCCGCTGACCCTGAACATCCGGAATGATATCTTACCAGTGTTGGCTGCACTTATCACAAAGACAAGCAAGCATGCATTTATAATGTCTGGAAGGACACCAATTCCTGCTATACTCATGGCAATTACGAATGGCGATGCGGCAGCGCTAGTTTTGGCCTTGGTGGCGCCAACTAACCTCTCGTCGTCGTAAGGGACAGCCATGCCGAGTACTAGGACGCCCAAGATGTAGAAGACACAAATACGCCACAGGGTCTGTTTGATGGCCTTGGGAATGTTTTTGCGCGGGTTTGGTGTTTCACCAAAGGCTGCGCCAACGACTTCTGTCCCCGTATAAGCAAAGCACGACTGAACCATACAGGCCCAGAAGCCCAGAACCCGACCGAGACTTCCTTCCTTCAAGTACTCGGCAAAAGCGCCAGGGTTGTTCCAGTATCCGAAACCAACTCGATGATGTGACGGGCCACCCCCAAGCGAAACTATGAGGCAGACAAGCATGACCGTGATCAAGGTGATGATCTTGATAGATGAAAGGATGAACTCTGCTTCACCGAAGCTACCAACATGCAGAACCTGGCATCTGATATTAGCACAATGCCCAATGCAGAGAGCAGCTGGTATACACAGTAAAGTATAACTTACATTAATGGTGATCACGACAACGGCAAAGACAGTCACCCAAATGGCCACGTTCAGGTCGGGACGCCAGTATTGTATAATCAAACCCGCTGCCGTCAGGTTATTGGGAAGTACAATGGTATATTTGAAAAAGTAATTCCAGCCAGTTGCAAATCTACAAGCCAGTTAGATTTTTCGTTGATATTCTCATTATATGTGCTTACCCCAAAGCAGGATCAACGAATCTTGTAGCATAGCCATTAAATCCTTGGTCAGAAGGCAAAAGAGCAGCCATTTCTCCTAGAGCCGACATGACGAAGTAGATAATAGACCCGGTCACTCCGTAGGCAATAATCAGACTGGCTGGACCTCCCCTGGACAGTCCAGTTCCGGATCCGATGACCAAACCTGTGCCGATTGCACCTGCAATAGCTAGCATATTGACTTGTCGTGCCTTAAAGCCACGATGGAGAGTTTGGTGGCCATCAGCAGCAGCACCCACGAGAGTGCTCTCCCCTACCACACAGGTTGGTTCAGGGACAAGCTCCGAGGATACTTTGGGGGAGTCCTTCGCCATGATGTAAAGATGGCGAGTTGATAGATCGAACTACCTAGGATCTCCTTTTCGGCGATCCATGGATGCGTCTCGAGCTCAATGTAATATAGTTGCCTATCACCTTATCACGCCCTTATGATAATGTATCTCTGTTCTTAGGAAACAAGAGACTAGGATGTCCGTTTCTTGTAACTGTACTGCACGTCGTATGTTGTAGGAGTTCGAGTTAGTAACTGCAATCATTCATTTCCGCTTGCTATCAGACGGAGTTTGACTAGTGGGTCCCGCGATTTGCGGAGGTAGAAGTCCGTTTAAGTTGTGCTAGTCTTTCAAGATGTCACCGCTTTGACGAGAGGCGAATCTGGGGGGGCAGCAAGCGACGCAGTTGGCCTCCCGCCTCAGGGCGGTGGTGGAAGTCGAGTTCCGAGGAGTCGGGGCTACCAAATTAGTGGCCATATATCAAATACCTCTCGCCACATAATTATGCCTGGCAATGTCTCTCGACGTGATTAATTCGATGCATTGAGGCGAACCTTATCAACCATGGGCTCCCTAGTCGTCATGGACAAAGATGTCTCCGCCACCAGCGAGGTCTTTAAGCTGTTCTCGGACGATCAGTTGGCTGACTATCGCTCCATGGTTCCGGCACTGGACCTGGACGCCGTGACCCATGTCAATTCCGGGTACCAGTCCCTCATGAACCTTCGAATTAAGGGAGCCATCGATCTATATCTCCATCAGGCTGTTGGTCATCCGGCTCCCAAAAGCATCTGGACCGAGCAGGCGGCCGCTGCGAAGAAGGCTCTCGCCTCTCACCTTCACGTTCCAGACGAATCGCTCGTCTACACGCGAGATACGACGGAAGGCCTCAACCTCTTCCAACGATCCATTCGGTTTGAGCCGGGCGACAATGTGGTGGTGCTGGAGGGCGAGCACCCCAACCAACTGTATGGATGGCTGGCTCTGCGGGAAGCCGGTTTAGAAGTCCGCCGCATTCCGGACGGTGAGCTCTCGGTCGAGTTTGCCGACAGCGAGACCTTCGCGCCTTACGTGGACGAGCACACGCGGTGCATTGGCATCTCCTCTGTTATGTTTCACTCGGGTCAGCTCAACGACGTGCAGGGCATCGCCGCTCGCTTCCGGCCTCAGGGCGTCCATGTTCTGGTCGACATCACGCAGCACATTGGCCTGGCTGACAACAACCTCGCCGAGTGGAACGTCTCGGCTGCAGCGTTTGGCACCCACAAAGGCCTCGCCTGTCCAACCGGTCTCGGCGCACTGTACGTCCAGCCAAGCGTAGTGGCAGACCTCAAGCGAACACCGCCCATTGTTGGCGCAGGCGCCATCGCCAACTTGAACGGGGACCTGATTGCACAGGAAGATGTGCAATACCACAGTACCGCGCAGCGATATGCCCATCTGAACACAAGCCTTGTTTCAGCCATTGCGCTTGGGGCATCTCTCAAAGTCCTAGACAACATTGGAGTCTCCAGGCTGGAAAGCCACGTGAGAGCGCTGGGCCGCGAGCTGATCACACGGCTCAGCTCTCTTGGTATCGAGATTGTTGGCAGTCGCCAAATGCGGCAGCGCTCACCTCATATATATATCGTGCCTCTTTTGCACCCGGACTGGAAGCAACATTTTCAGAAGAGCCACGTGTATGTTACACACTATCGACGAGGCATCAGGGTGTCGTTTGGTTTCTACAACTCATTACGTGACGTGGAGTTCTTCGTCTGCTCAGTGCAACGAGGCTTGGCAGATGGTATTCCAAAGGAGTAAATCCGGGGGGGGCTGAGATTTTTAGATACAATTATTTTGTAGCTGAACTGAGTAGAAGTTGTCTATTATATTCATTGCTTCGTGTTAGCCTTGCCGCTTGGTGGCAGCGTACATTCAGCACATTCTCCGGCAATCACGGGCGCCGTGATGCCGCGGATTGTATGTTCGCATCCGTTGTATTGCAACGCAGCCCAGCTGTGGTATTTCCTTGCAGCCACATGCCAGAAATGCGCATACACCATGCCCCTGCCGCACTGCAAATGTTGTACGCGCATTGTTGGCAGAGCATATGGTTGCAAGGAAATACGATGGCTGGGCGGAACGTGCCATCTAAGGCACTGTCGCCAGGGCCGCTCCGAATCCATCCATGCGTAGTATGTGTGCAGACAGCCTTGGCATCGGGAGCGGATGCGTGTACGGTGTCAGGCAACGTGTACGGGGGTCGTATATAGTTTACCTCCAAATAACTTGGAAGAATATGGGCCCATCGATCTGAAGTATTAGAGAGTTAGCATCTGGTAGACTTGAAAGTTTCGTAATAATATTGCGTACCCAGGCGTTAAATTACCAAGCACCTCATTCGACGACTGCAGTGATTGAATTGTGACAATGCTGTCCCTTAACCGGAGAACAGACGATGGCGAAGAGCCTGAAAATTAGAAGAATACGGAGAGAATTCTACCTTTCAGGCTCTTCATCATCGTCTTTGTCTTCATATAGTTCCCCGGTTAGTGGGCAGCTTCATGCCTCCACAAACACTGAGAAGTACTCTTTTTGGTCGTCGGTGTCATCGTCCCACGGGCACACCAAGTTTTGCGCGCCGACCTCGATAAGTCCTCTCAAAATTTCTGGGGTAACACCCAGCCGTATCAGCAGCATGGTGTAGTGGCCAGTTCTGTACGCGACAGCGACTTTATCCGAAACGTCAAATTTTGGTTTGCCATCATAAGTGCGTACATTCCCACATCATGAAGATCGCTGCTCTTTTTTCTTATAATAGCAATAAATTTTGATTGCCAACGCCGCATCAAGATTCGGAAACAATACGCCACGTCTTAAAATTGTACTGTACCGGGACGAAAAAGAACTACAACTCCACAGCATCGTAACTTTATAACAGATGAAGCTGACTGATATGCAGCCTTAATAAGCCTATACGCTCATCGCTACCCATATCCGGAGCATAACGACTACATGACGAGTTACATTAAGTACCAGTTGTCTGTGACTAAAAAGTTCTTTTGCCCAATGCCCGCGTCAAAGTCTGTCTCGAGTGGCAGAAAATACGCCGCGCTGAAACAACGGTGGAGGAAGCACGAAGGCGTATTCCCCACAAAGACCTCGATTTTGCGAAGCGGAAGGCTGAGATCGATGAGCGAATAAAGCGCAAGGCAGACGACGAAAGGCGGAAGGCACAGGCGCCAAGTCCAGAAGCACCATAATGGCCATGACCAATGGATGCGGATGGCTCCCGAGCCTTAGCTTGAAGGAGCTTGATTCCTTAAGACGTCTTCTCGCCAAGGCTCTAACCTGGCCATATCTTGACAGCCAAGACTGCCGCTCCACATCAGCCAACGTACACCGATGGTGCCATATCATCCTAGAATACGAAATACTCGAGGGCAAAACCATGTCCCCGTTGCCTGTCTGGCAATACGCAACGGCACGCATGAGGCAGTCAATAGTTGCCGTTTACCGCATGAGTCGCACATCAACGCTCGGCGCTTTTGCTAGTCCCTTTCTTATCTTCAATAGTCGTCCGATTGAGCCAATGGTAGAGCGTTGTTCAGTCTTCTTTTGCTTCTGAGGCGCCGCCAATGGGCTCAAAGCACACAATTTTATAGGTTCGCGCGATCCATAACTCGGATGACGGCATACTCGCTTTGGCTGTTGTTCAAGGGTGCATACGAGTTGCCAAGATGATACTGTCCGCTTGGCATAGCAGATTGGCGGCGGCAGGATGCTTAAATCGAAGCTGCTTTCTCGCCTCGGGGCCCGGCAAAATGCTCGATATCATCGCAGAATCACCAGCACGCAAGGTTCGACAGGATGGGCGCTGCGGACGTTGAGAAGAATAGGGAGGTGGTCGTCGCCACCAACAGCGATGCCACCGATACGAACAGCACGGAGGAGATCGTGACATACGTGAAGACACGCTCATGGAAGGGCTACATTTGGGACACGTGGGAGCTGCCCCCGAAACAGCGCTGGCTGCTCTTCAAGGTGGACGCATGCGTGCTGACATTCGCGTCCATCGGCTACTTTCTGAAGAATATTGACCAGACGAACGTCCACAATGCCTTCCTGAGCGGCATGAAGGAGGACCTTTCCATGTTCAGTAACGAGCTGGTGACAAGTGAGTCAAAGTGACCCTCATCCGCTATGTTTCGTTATTCCGTTATCTGACACGGCGACTTTGCGGCAGGCACATCGATTTGGACTGTGGGCTATGTGATTGGGCAGATTCCATGCAACCTCTTGCTTACGCGTGTGTCGCCGCGCTGGGTGATTCCTTCGCTCGAGGTGGGCTGGGGCGTTGCCACCTTTTGCACGTCCGCTGTCAAGAACGTCCGGGCTCTCTATGCCCTGCGCTTCCTCGTCGGATTCTTCGAGTGCGTGTCTCTGTCCTGCGTCCCTTCCACTGCCCCTGCTGACGGACAGGTCTGGATTTTATCCCGGCATTCACTACATGCTCGGCTGCTGGTACACCCCCAGTGAGATAGGCAAGCGGGCCATGATCTTCTGGCTTGCTGGCTCGGTCGGGCAGCTCTTCAGCGGCTTTTTGCAGGCAGCTGCTTACACCAACCTGAACAATGTTGGCGGCCGAGCCGGCTGGCGCTGGCTCTTCATCGTCGACGGCATCATCACTCTGCCGCTGGCTCTAGCTGGTTACATCTTCTTCCCCAACGACCCGCAGCACGGCAAGCGCACGTGGTGGACGACAGAAGCCGAGCAGGCCATAGCCTCTGCGCGCATGCGAGCTGTCGGACGTGCTTCGAAAGAGCCCTGGTCGCGCGCCAAGGCTCGCCGGATCGCTCTCAGCTGGCACACCTATCTATTGCGTACGTTTGCAAACAGCCTTTCCCATCTGGCTGGCCGACCGCCACACATACTGACTTGACCACAGCGCTCTGCTACGTCCTCTGGAATAACGGCAGTGCGCAGGCTGCGATGGGCTACTGGCTGAAGAGCTTTAATGCTAAGCCTCCCCCGGTGCCCGGCGTCTCTTTCAGCGTCCCCGAGATTAACAACCGTACGTTTGGAGTCATCCACCGTCTGTACAGTAGATGCAAGCGCAACGCGTGCTGACCATCGCAGTTCCTCTTCCTACGACCGGTATCTTCATTGTTATGGCTTTCATCTGGGGCTGGCTGTCGGATGGACCGCTCAAGGGCGCCCGCTGGCCGTTCCTGTACATTGGTGCAGTCATTGCCATCATCTTCAATATTCTTCTCCTAAAGTTGCCGCTCCATGAGAACATCAATGGCCGCAAGGTCGTGTACTGGCTCTCCCATATCGGTGTAGGTCATACCCTGAATTCTCGCCGATGGCAGGACGCTGACAGAAGCCGCAATAGAATGGTGCTGGTCCACTACTTCTAAGCTGGATCAACGAGATCTGCTCCGACGATACAGAGAAGCGAGCACTCGTCGTCGGCGCCGCCAATGATATGGCCTACGTCCTACAGGCTATCGTATGTTGGACCCTGAGTCTGTGTGTGACGATTATGAGTTATCTAACAGGCGTTCCGCAGGCACCAAACTTTGTGTGGAAAACAACCGACTTCCCTGCCGCGAGGAAAGGCTATACATATTCAACAGCACTGCAGGCATCGTTGAGTATGTGTCATAATATCCATTGGTGCCGTTTCGAGATTGCTTGGGAGCTCAGCTAACATATGCGAATCAGTTGCTGAGACATTTCTTATACAGATGCTTCTACGCAGAGATCGGAAGAGGGCGGCTTTGCTCAACAACGCCGGGGCCGAAGCTGATGTTTCCGATCAGTCAGAGGCACTTACAGGAGGCGAGAAGACGGTGACGAAGAAGGAAACTGACGGTTCCTAGCTCTTTTGAACTTCTCCTGCCGCAAATGGTTTATAGCTCAACTTGACTGTCAATGTTGATGAGTGTGAATGCGGAACATCCGAGCACGCTCACTTAGCCTTAGAGGAGAAAACCATACACTTGCACCTGCTCGAATCTACATGCGGAAAGTAGCTAATGCCAGGGGAGTCGCCGCAGGCAGTCGAATGTTCACAAATAGATTAGGTGCATCGAGAGTACTCCGTTTATTGACAGCTCCGTCCCATGGGATGGAGTCGAGTTCTCTTGAGCCAGATATCCGAACTAAGGTATATGGGCTCCAGTCAGCTTCTCTGACAATTCCCACAGCTTGTCTGCGTTGGCAGGATCGACTGCGTATTTTTTCACAACCAACTTGGCCTCCTTTCCTGGCACCACCGCTGCACTCTCGCCTTCCACTTCTGCAATGTCGCAATCAACGCAATAGACGCCACCAATGCCATCAAGACTCGGGCTCGTAGCGGCCCAAACCTGGGTGGCAGCGCCCTGGTGCACACTCTTTGTGCTCCGATTCTTGATCATATTTTGAAGGGTAGCCGCGGTCCCCTCATCGAGATGCCTTGAGAGATTGGTATCATAAATGATACCCGGGTGGAGCGAAAAAGCCCTGATGTTGTGCTCCTTTCCAATTTGGTCCAGCTTGACGCCGAACAGGATATTCGCAGTCTTGGACTGCCCGTAAGCCACGAAGGGATGGTATGGCGTTTTTTCAAAGTTCGGGTCGTCAAAGATGACGTTGGAGCCCTGGTGCCCGTTGGAAGAGACGATAACGACACGGGCTCCGTTTGCAGCTTTCAGGGCAACCCAGAGCCCAAGAGTCAGCTCGAAGTGGCCGAGATGGTTGGTGGAAAACTGGTACTCGTATCCACGCTTGTCACGCTTCAGATCCGGCAGCGCCATGATCCCCGCATTTAAGATGAGAATGTGGAGAGGCTTTCCGTAGGATTCTGTAAACGCCTTAATCGACCCAGAGTCCAGAAGATCTAGATGCACAAGCTCGACCTTCTTGCCTAGCTCGCCCATAGACTCCAGAGCCTTTTCCTTGTCTCTATTGGGAACAGTGACATGGGCGCCAGCTTCGACGAGGGCCCTCACCGTCTCCAGGCCAATACCCGAGTAGCCGCCCGTGACAATTGCATTCTTGCCCTTGAGGTCAATCCCTTTAACGACGTCCTCGGCCGTGCTCTCGGCGCTGAAGCCGGACTTGATTGGATGCTGATGTGCCATGCTGAAGTCTACTTTTGGAGTTGGTTATGGGCAATAAATGGGAGTCACAACATGCTTTTTAACTTGCAACTCTCGTACGGAGTAGGCAGATCATCGGGATTCCTAACTCCGCGTACTAGTTAACTAATCAATGGGGATAGGGTTTTAAGTTGGGTAACGGTGATGTTAAATACGACCTTTACGATGTAGTGTACTCCGTAGCAGGCGGCGTCATACGGAATACTCCGTAGTGAGCTGGAGTTACGGAGTACTTGTGCGGACCTTTGGCTAGCGTTCCCGCGATCTACCGGCCCCCCTCCAGTCCCGCAACCGTTGCCACGTCGGCTCCTAAAAGTATCCGCTTTAGTGAGACTAGCATGTGCCATGATATGTACAAAGTAATCATCCTCCGGTCTCGTACTCCGTGCTGGTCCGCGGGTTTCGACACCGCAAGTCCGCGAGTCAGAACAGACTTGACACGTTTGCGCTGTGCGAGTCGCGTCAGCCATCCCCGGAATTTTTGCCCGTCTCAAGTGCGGCGTTCTCATTGTCTTCCACCGAAGTATCAAACTCATAGCTGATAGCTTCTGTACACCAACGATACACTCTTCTGAATTTCTTACAGCCCTGGACACCGATACATTCTGAATCTCTTACAGCCCTGGACACACCGATAATAGTGTAGTTGACGTCCTTTATTGAGACATCAAGGAATACTTACAGCTATGACGCTATGTTTGTGCTGAAAGGGGAGAACTCGTACTGAGCACGAGTCCGCGAGATGGACGCAGAGCGGTGAAGAACAGCACTGTTTGCACTGAGAGGCTGGAGATAGCAATTGCCGAACGATGCAGTAGTATGTCTGGCCTGTGTAAGTCGTGTTCATTCATCCAACTGGAGTTATGATTAATGTCGGCTATGTCTCGCTTTGATTTTAGACAAATTATCGACTTTGAGATTCGGATGCTACACTGAGAACCTCGTTCCAGCCGAGTTGGATAAGGACTGCAGATACTCTGCTGGCACGGGCTATCCCCTTTCCCAGAAACTACGTCATGGACCTGGCTTAGACACTGGCACATTCAAAACGCCCTAATAAGCACTCTGTACTCGTAAACTTGTTCGATATCCCTGTCGGCATCCCCAGCTTGTGATATCACGTGATGTGACACGTCACCTGCATACGTACGCCGTATTCGGTAATGTCACTGCTCAAACTACCCCTCGCAGCTTCTACGTCGTACGTAAACTCCAAGTAATCAAAACTTCAATTGCCAGAGTCATGTCTGAGGCGATTACGGGCAAGCTTGCCTCCCTCAACCCCTTCTCCCGCTCTCGCAAGGGCGACGATGAGAAGGGCGAGGAGATTGACGAGAGTACTATTGGCGGCGGCGGCCATGGAATCCGTGCCGCTGACGTAACCAAACACGATCTTCACGTCAGCCGCGCCCAGAAGTCTTTTCTTGTTGACCGCGGTCTTCTCAGCCAGGACCAGGCCGGCCTCGATCAAGACGGCTACACCGACGGTCTGCTGGCCGTCCTCGAGCAGCCGCACGCTGTCTTGCCTGCCGAACTGACCGATCGCTCCTTTCGGCTGCCCGAGTACTTCATCAGCTCGAGCCACAACACCTACCTCAAAGCGCATCAGCTGTACGGCAGCTCTGCCACCGATGCTTACACCATTGCCTTGACGACCGGCTCGCGCTGTGTCGAGATTGATGCGTGGGACGACACCGACAATGCCGAGGAGCCCAAGGTGACGCACGGCTATACGCTTGTGTCCAACGTGTCTTTGCGCGCCGTGTGTGAGACCATCCGCGATGTCATCGACAAGGAGGCTGCGAACGCGGAGGAGGATTCTTCTGTGCGCCCCAGCCCCATCGTCGTGTCGCTGGAGAACCACTGCGGCGCCCATGGCCAGCTCCGTATTGTCGAGATCATGTCCGAGGTGCTGGGCGATCGTCTGCTCGCGCAGCCGCTGCCGTCGGACCAGCCAGAGGAGCATGTCGCGCTGGAAGAGCTCGGCGCCAAGGTGATCGTCATGGTTGAGCACCACATTCCGGGCGAGCACGAGGACAGCGATACGTCGGACGACGACTCGAGTGACTCGAGCGACGACGACGACGAGAAGCGGGCGCACCAGGAGTACAAGGAGAAGAAGAAGACGGCCGCCGCCGCGGTCATCATCCCCGAGCTGGCGGCCTTGGGCGTGTACGCGCAGTCGGTCAAGCCGAGCAACAACAGCTGGTTTGACCCGGGCGAGCTCGTGGACCGGCCGCACCACCATCTCATCAATGTGTCCGAGTCGGGACTGGCCGCCCACCTGCCGGCGCAGCGGGCCGCTATTGCGCGCCACAACGCGCACCACCTCATGCGCGTCTTCCCCAAGGGCACACGCATCTCCTCGCGCAATCTGCATCCAGTACCGTTCTGGGCCGCGGGCGCCCAGGTGGCCGCACTGAACTGGCAGCGGTTCGATGCGACGATGCAGCTGAACGAGGCCCTGTTTCGCGGCTCCGACGGCTACGTGCTGAAGCCGGCGGCGCTGCGGTCCGGCGGCTCCTACGACGTGCGTACAAACCAGCGCGTGCGGTTGCGGCTGCACGTTGCCGGCGCCGCGGGCATCCCCATATCCCAAGACCGGGAGCTCGACACGGTGCGGCCATATCTGACGTGTTCGCTGGTGCACCCCGACGACCTGGGCACACCGTCGGCAGACCGGAAGTGCAAGACAAAAGTATACAAGCGCGGCGGTCTCAGGGCTTTAGGGGCTTTAGTCTCGGGGGGGAGTGAGAGTCCGCCGCCGACAGATCCGCTGTGGGACGAGGTCTTGGAGTGGGACTACGAGGACAGCGAGCTCGTGTTTCTGCGGCTGCTGGTCAAGAACGATGAAAGCTGGTCGGCTAATCCCAAGTTCGTCGTGGCGGCAGTGCGCCTGTCGTATGTGCAGCCGGGGTGGAAGTTCATCCCCATGTTGGACCTGAAGGGGCGGGAGACAAAGTGCTCGCTTCTCGTGAATTTTGAGTTCATGAAGCTATAGGTGAATGTCTGTACATTACTTTGGTGGCGTGTCATGATGTAAATATATTGGGGTTTGGACATTCTGGCAGTGTAGAGTGTAGTTACTGGTATTGTTTCGCACACCAAACGCAGTTGCATCTGGCTACAGCCGTCCTAGCACCAACAAGAATCGAACGATAGAAGAAAAGCCTCGTACCCAGTTTAGATAGTATGAGCAATCTAACAATGGCATGAGACGCGGTAAAATAAGAGAAACCGAGCTAATGGAGCTTTTCTTAAAACGAAACACAGAGGAGGATAAGAAGGGGGGATACCGACATGAGGTCTGACGTGCTGACTTTGAGTAGAGAACCGTCGTGATTCGTGTTGTCCGTTTGAGACAGAAATTATGGGAGACCGCGTAATCAAATCAGTTCATTAGATTGGTCTTTCAAGTCTACAGCTCTGATCGCACTGCCCCAGTTTCGTTTCAATCTGCCAAAAACTCGTCACAAAATATGTAAAGATTCTGTCTTCTGACGGCGAGATTTCTTTCTGTCATCATTGGCAGCTATCATGCCTTCCTTTGGTGCTTTGGTTCGCGGCGCTCTTCAAGTTTTAACTGATCCGATGTACGGAAAGCTACGATTACTTGAGGTACATGGAGATTAGACATGAGGCCATATATTATCCAGAGGAAGCAGTGTGACGGGCAGGTTATTATCATGATTCAGGAATGGCTGGACAAAATGCTATCAATTGTCATGGCGATGCAAGTCAGAACCTCGTGCTCTCAGGACAAGTCATTCGGCCCAACTCGCTGCAGTAGATCCGATTACAACAGGCGGGTTTGGCGGTCGCGAGGCCATGTGATACGATGAGCCATGACCAAGCAAAGTGTACAATACCAATACAATCGGGCCTACCTCAATTCTACTGCAACGCATTGACTTATTTCAGTCACTGTCTTTGTTTTGTGTAGCTTTGTAAGCCTTTGAGCAGACAGTATCTCCTATTTAGACTTTTGCCTGTAATGTACATATTTGCTTGCACTCAGATACCTTTTTATGATTATACATGCCCGCTTCTCTAGGCTTGATGCGGTAGAAGCCCAGTCTTTGTATATGCACGCGTGTCACAGAAACAATGGCCCGATTTGATTATCACCAACCTTGGCAATGTCCGGTTAGGGGTCTTTGAAATTCATTTGTTGCCGTGCCAACTTTTACTCATAGTTTCATTTATATCAGCTGAAAAGAGTTGAAGCCCGCGTGGCAATACCGTATTCGCCATGAGAACAATGTGAGTATACATGCAAGGAAAACTAACAGACACCGTCGCATCCATCACTGTGATGACTGCTGCGCCTGGCTGGCCCCATTCGCTTGGAAGCCCTCCAGGGCGATGCTCACAGCACCGGCTTGGACGAGCTGTGGAAGTCAGTACGGCGCGTGTTTGTGAGGAGCATGGGGGAAGGCTTACAGCGCGCTGGAGGTCGTCGATGAGGTCGTTGACGTCCTCGATGCCGACGCAGAGGCGGATGATGTCCTCGGGCATTTGGCGCTCGCGGCGAGTCTTGGCGTCGATGCTGGCGTGGCTCATCTGGCAGGGCATGCTGATGAGACTGTTGACGCAGCCGAAGCTGACGCTGATGCCCCAGAGGCGGGCGGCCTCGACAATGCGCTCGGACAGGGCCGGGTCGCCGGTCTCAAAGGAGAGCACGGCGCCGGCACCGCGGGCCATGGACCAGTGCAAGTCGTACTGGGGGTGCGACTTGAGGCCGGGGTAGCGGACGCGGAAGCCGTGGGACTCGAGGAACTCGGCGATGGCCTGGGCGCTGGCCTGTTGCTTCTCCATGCGGATGGCGAGCGTCTTGATGCCGCGCATGAGCAGGAAGGAGTCGTTGGGCGAGAGGCCGCAGCCGGTGGCGTTGATGGTGAAGAAGAGGCGGTCGCCGAGGGCGGCGTCGTTGACGGCGATGACGCCGGCCATGATGTCGTGGTGGCCGGAGAGGTACTTGGTGCCGGACTCGTAGACGATATCGGCGCCCATGTCGAGCGGGTTGGCCAGCATGGGCGACAGCATGGTGTTGTCGACGACGACGAGCGCGCGCGGGTTCGCGGCGTGGGCGGCGCGCGCAATGGCGGGCACGTCGACGATCTTGATCAGCGGGTTCGTCGGCGTCTCGAGCAGCACCATGGCGGTCTTGGCGGTCAGGACGGGCGCGACGGCGGCGACGCGGGTGGTGTCGACGTGGTGCACGGTGATGTCCTGGTTCTTGGCCAGGTACGTCAGCAGGCGGTTGGTGCCGCCGTACAGGTCGTCGCCGGTCACGACCTCGTCGCCCGGCCGCAGCAGCCGCGTGATGACATCCAGCGCGCCCATGCCCGAACTGACGGCCAGCGTGCGGTGCGCGTTCATGACCTTGGCCAGGTGCCGCTCCAGGTGCGTGCGCGTGGGGTTGCCGGAGCGCGTGTAGTCGTACTCGCCGCCGCCCGTGGCCGAGGTCTGCTTGAAGGTGGCCGACTGGTAGATGGGGATGCTGGACGCGCCGTGCTGGTCGCCGGTCTCGGTGTAGACCAGCTCCGTGGCCAGCGCATAGCGCCGGCGGCCGTTGGCCGGGCTGGAGGGTGCCGGCGACGGCGGCAGGTTGTATCCGTCGCGGTCGGTGCGGGCGGCGTCCTTCTTGGCGGCGGCCGCCGTGCTGAGGGTGGGCTGGTCGGCCATTGGACGGGCGGTCTGCACGAGGAGTGGAAGGGAAGCTGGCCGAGACGGAGTCTGTCTCGCCTGGATGTGAGGTTTTGGTCCAGGTGACTCACGGCGAGCGAGATCGGCGAGGCGCGATTGCGAGCTGGTCTGGCGGCAAGCAGACGGGAGGACACGCAGACGGCTGACAGGCGGGCCAGATACGGTCAATGGCTGTCGGTCGATGGAGTCGAGGCGGATGGTCGAGGAGAGCGTTGAGGTGAGCGTCGAGGAGAGCGTCGAAGAGAGGGGAACGGAAAACTGCCGGCGAGAAAAAGTGGGCGGATGCGATGGCGCTGTACTCCGTAGAGAACTGTCGGCGGTGGCACAAGACACCAGACCAGACAAAAAAGGCGTGCTTGCGATGTGACAGGAAACGGCCGCACTCGATTGACCGCTCTTCTGAAGCTGTCTCGGTTGCAAAGACGCGCATCAAATTCTATCTCTGTCAGAAGTCTGCCGACGTCGGAAAGCACAGCAGAAAACCCAGCCGGACGTCGGTACCTGCGTTGTGGTGGCCTGACAGTGCGGCGCCATGTACCTTTTGCGCTAGGACGATATCGATAAGCGGGAAAAAATGACGTGATCAGGGTGACTCTCCGCAAGTGGAGTCGCATTATCTGCAGCACGATTGGCTGCTTCGCGTCAGCAGAAGCTCTGCAGGTACGGAATCCTGTGGCAGAGCTTTCAGGCACGCAGCATGCAGAGTGCAGTAAGGCCTCGTAGTATTTCTGTACGTGTGCTGTGGCCCTCTAGATTCCCTCTAGGATCCCCGCGGATCGTGTGCTGAGACGCATCGTCGGCCGGGACATCTTCGGCCGGGATGCAACAAATAGCAAAGACAGAACGATACAAAGACAGAACGATATACAAGACAAGCCAACGCCGTTTCCATGCTTCTTGATTCCAGAGTTGGTTGTGGCCTTCAAGCCCGTCTATCCAAAGACAGCATCGCCGCGGACAGCGCCTGCACGCCGTCACAGCGCCCGCACCCGTCACAGCGCCTGCTACGCCGTCACAGCGCCGCTGGCCGGCTCGTCGTCGACATCCTCGTACTCGTCGTCGTCGGCGGCGGGCGTCACGGCCTTGGCCTTCTTTGCCGACGCCGACGAGCGCCGCCGTGCGTTCGGCTGGCGCGCGCCCACCTCTTCGACCCTGGCGCCGCCCTGCACGTGGCCCTGGGTGTCCACGACAACGGGGCGGCCAAAGAAGTCGTCGGTGCGGATGCCGCGCACCGCCGCGAGGTTGACCTGCGAGACGGGGTGGCCGGCGGCGCGGTGGGAGCGCAGAAACTCGCGCAGCGGCTTCATGGCGGCGTCGCGGCAGAGCTCCTTGAGGTCGCTGCCGGACATGCCGTCGGCGATCTTGGCCACGAGCTCCGCGTCGAAGCCGGGGTCGCGCTTGGTCTCGCCCAGGACCAGCTGGAGGATGCGCAGGCGCTGCTGGTAGCCGGGCAGCGGCACGGGGAACTTCTTGGGCATGCGGCGCAGGATGGCCTCGTCGATCTCGCCGATGCGGTTGGTGGCGCCGAGCACGACGATGCGCGAGGGCACGCCGGCCGCGTTGCTGGACGTCATGCCGTCCCACAGCGTCATGAATCTGCGCGGTGAGCGGTCAACGTTGCGGAACAAGAAACAAGAAACAAAGAAAGAAGGAAACAGGGAAACAAGAAACAAGGAAACAAGAAACAAGGGCTCACTCTGCCTTGACCATGCCGCTGGCCTCGTGCTCGCCGCTGCGGCGCGTGCCCAGCACGGCGTCGATCTCGTCGATGAAGATGATGGCGGGCTGCAGCTTGCGGGCGAGCGAGAAGACGGCGCGGACGAGCTTGTTGGAGTCGCCGTACCACTTCTCCGTCAGCGTGGAGATGTGCAGGTTGATGAACGAGGCGCCGCTCTCGTGCGCGAGCGCCTTGGCCAGCATGGTCTTGCCGCAGCCGGGCGGTCCGTACAGCAGCACGCCCGAGGGCGCGGCCAGCAGCGGCGCCGCGTGCGAGTACAGCTGCGGCATCGTGAGCGGGTAGATGACCGACTCCTTGAGCTCCTCGATGATGTCGTCGAGACCGCCAATGTCGTCGAAGCCGACGGAGATGTCGCCGGGCGGCACGACCTCGAGCGCGATCAGGTTCTCGTACTCGTTGAGCTCGAGCTCCGCCGGCCGCGGACCGCGCCGCACGCCGTCGCCGCTGCTGTGGCCGTCGGTGCCGTCGCCGTGTCCGTCGCCGTTCTTCTGCGACTCGAACAGGCGCTGGATGTTCTGTCGCGCCTTGAGCTGCGCCTGGTCGTTCTTCTTCTTGTCCGGGTCGAGGTTCGTGGCAAAGGACGAGAGGATGTTCTTGGACAGGAAGTAGAGCGTCGCAGTCTGCCCGTGTCAGCTAGATGGAAAGCAAAGCGGCCGACCAAAGAGAGCACGCGCCAAAGGCGGCGCCGGCGCCGGAGCCACAGTCGTTGCGCGGCCAGACCAAGTGCCGGCCCCGCGCCCCCTCCTGCCATCCCGCGCGTGGGGATTCATCCGAAACAGACGAGCAGACGCAAGGATCGCAACACCCACCATGCCTGCAAACAGGACAAAGTCCATCATGTAGTCGCCGACGCGCTTTCGGTCCGCCATTTTGGCGACGAGGTCTCGCTTGCGCGGCGCACGGAGCCTCTCGCAGGCCGGGATGAGGGAGGCAGATGCTTGCTGGGCGGCCACTGCGCGTCCAGCTGTTGATGTCGGGACAGTCGTCGATGCGGTGAAGCCGGTTGGGCAGGTTGTCTTTGGTCTTGTGTGTCGTTGTTAATAAGCGTGGCCTTCGTCTTCGCGCTGGCTGGCAGCCATTTGCCCCGATTCAGCCAATCATGTGATTGTGGGTCGCTGCTGACTGTACAGGGCACTCGCCAGCTGCTGCCGGTTGCCGGTCCAACATGATCTGGGGTGGCGGCCAATCAGAGCCTTGTACGGCACCCCTCGGCGCTCCACAACATCCACAACATCGACGCCATCCATAATGTAGAGTCGCGTCGCGATCTGAAGTACAGATTGCTGTCGCATGCACACAACGACGTACGCGCCACCGATTGACGATATGACTTGGTATCAGGACATGAACAAATATTGACGCAGACGCCGTCGCAGTATCAGTCTTACGACCAAACACTCGATTCTCTCGGTTGTCCCTGACAAGAAAACAAAAAGCAACAACGTGGGTCAGCACGACTACTTGTACGGAGCACAAGTACGAGAACGGAGTACCAGAACCCACTCGAATTTAAACACCGTAAAAGTACCTGTCTCTGCCGCTCCTTTCCGCTCTTCATGGCTCGGATACGCAATCCGTCGCATCTGCTGGACCTGGTCGACTCGGAATCGGACGACGATCTCGGCGGCATCGCAGCAAAAGCAAAGCGACCAGCACCGCCGAACACGCGCATCATGGCGCCCGTTAAGCGCGGCCGTCCGCCGGCCAAGGCCGCGGCCACCGCTGCCGCGAGCAAGGTCACCAAGCCGGCGCCCAAAAAGGAGACGGCTGCGCAGCGCCGCGCCGCCGAGCGCAGGGCGGCTGCTGCGGCCGCGGCCGTGGAGTCGGCCGACGAAGACGACGCCGACGACGCCGACGACACGACCGACCGGCCCGCGCTGGCCGCCCGCGCCAGCACCAACGAGCCCGCCACCGCGCCCAAGGGCAAGCCCCGACAGGCCCGCAAAGCAGCGCCCGACGACGACGAGATGGAGAACACGGCGCTCGCGCCTGCGGACAGCGACACGTCGCCCGCGGCGAAGAAACGCGGCCGGCGTAAGGGGGCAGCCGCCAAGCCCGAGAGCACTGCCGCCGGGCGGAAGAAAGCATCGGCGTCGCGAGCAAAGAAGGCCAAGGCGGCGGCGGACGAGGAGGCCACTGAGCCGGAGGAAGACGACGCGGAGGCCGACGACTCCCAGCCGGAGCCCGACACGACCGACGCCGCGCTGGCCGACACTATGGACGTCGACGCAGACGACACCGCGGCGCCCGGCGACGACACCGACATGCACACCGACGCGGCATCGGCCGTCGCTGCGGCGGGCCGCGGCCGGCCGGCACCACAGCCGGCTGCCCCGGACGACGCGGCGATGCGGCGGCGCCTGGGCGAGGCGGCCAAGAAGTACGACACGCTGGAGGCGCGCTTCCGGGACCTGCGCGACTTTGGCGTCAAGGAGTCGGAGCAGAACTTTGAGCGGCTCAAGAAGCAGAGCGAAGAGAGGACCAAGGGTACGTAGCGTTGCTTCCGATTCCGCGCTTCTCGTGCTGACCGTGCGCAGCGTCCGACGACCTCGTCGCGAGCCTCAAAGCCGAGCTCGCGCGCTTCCGCGACCTCGCCCAGGAGGGCGCCCGCCACAAGCGCGAGTGGGACGCCAGCGAGGCGCGCAACAGCGCGCTGCAGGCGCGCGTGGACGAGCTGGCGGCCGCGCTGGGCGAGGCCAAGGCGGAGGCGCGCACGCTGACGACGAAGCTGTCGGCGGCGCGGACGGAGGCGGCGCCGGCGCACGCGCTGTCCCTGGCCATGGTGCCGGGCAGCGCCATGAAAAAGGGCCTGGCCGCCAAGGGGGGCGCGGGCACGGCGGCGGCGGCGGCGGCGGCGGCCACGTCGGCGCAGCAGCAGCAGCTCGCGCAGCTCAAGGAGAACCTGTACGGCGACCTGACCGGCCTGCTGGTGTGGTCGGCGCGGCGCGACGGCACGCGCGAGATGTACGACTGCATCCAGACGGGCCGCAGCGGCAGCCTGCACTTCAAGCTGTGCATCGACGAGGGCGAGGGCGACAAGAAGACCGACGACGACGCGCAGTTCGTCTACATGCCGCAGCTGGACGCGAGCCGCGACGCCGCGCTCATCAGCCGCCTGCCCGACTACCTGGTCGAGGAGATCTCCTTCCCGCGCGCGCAGGCCGCCAAGTTCTACAGCCGCGTCGTGCAGTCGCTGGCGGCCGCGGCGGACAAGTAGGCTGGCGCGGGCTGGCGGACCGGCGAGGCGAGGGTGCGGCGTGCGGCGTCGGCGTAGGCGGATCTGGTCTCTTTTCTGCATCGGACGGGCGCGGCTGCTTTTGTATATCTATGAGAGGACATGTCACGGCGCGCAGTGCTTTTGTGTTCGCCTGTATTGCTTTGCGTTTCTCATCTTGGCTCACCTCACGCATTCGTCCGGACACGGATGGATAAACTTATACGGTTTGATCGTATGTATCTCTGGTCTGCTTTCGCCCGACTGGACATCTATGTACAATGGATATATGGCGCACAGGGGCCTCTAATGGCCTTTCATGACACCCCCTGCGAGCAGACTCAACTAGCCAGCCCGCTATCAGCCTTGCTCAGCCGAGCGCGTCTTGCGTTGTCCACTTCATTATCCATGGTCCCAAAAAGAGACCTGATCCCCGGCACCACGAAGAGCGCCCCTGAAGTGTGTCCGCTCCAAAAGCTTCATAATAGTTATTAACGTAGTTTTGTTGTCCCGCGCCTCTAGCATCCATCCGGGTTCCTGGCATCACGTGCCCGTCGGCACAGGAAAGGGAGACCAAGCACCTGAAAGGCACCGCAAAGAGCCATGCTGAATGCTGCCAGGTCGACCTCGCTGCGCAGTCAAGCGTACACCAAGCACCGGACATGGCTGTACATCTGTGCCGGTGCCCGTTCCCCATCTCTGCTACTTTCCCTGCCTCTGTGGCTAAACAAGGCTGGCCAAACGAAAGAGAATATTACAACGAGAAAATGAAAGAAGCGAGGCGACGCTGGCAAGAATGTGACAACCCGTACACACCCCGGAGCCCGCAGGACCAGCCCGCTCCGTGCATAAGCAAGGCTAAAGACAAGAGGACAGAAGAACGCCGTTGCGCCGACCACCCAATGAAACAGACGGTTTAGGTAAATAAGCAGGCCGAGTCCAGAGAAAAAGCCGAGTACAGAACAGGGCGCAAAGGCGCAAGGAGCACAAGGCACAAGGCAGAAAATCAAACAAGAACACCGGCTGTCATGCATCAAGACAACGAAAAGCGGTGCGCGACGTGAATGGGTATTGACGAAGCAGGCAAGCAGAAAAAGAGCAGCGTCGCGTGGATCGTCCGTGTACACTGCCGGGATCACGGCGTCTTTCCTCGCTTCCCGTCGCTGTCACCGAGACCAATCACGTTCCGGATCAGGGCCACCGACCAGGTGTCCGGCTCGCCCGTCGAGTGCACAATGACCAGCCAAGCCACCAGGAGGTTGACCAGATGGTGGATCATGTACGCAAACGACACGCCGTACACAGCGGCGCAGATGCCGACGCCGAAGAACAGCAGACTTGTCACGTGCCGCAGGCGCGTGGTCACAGCGGGCACCATCTTGCCCGTCGTCAGCGTCTCGACCAGCACGATAAAGGGCATGATGGAGAGCAGGTTGTGGTGGGACGAGAAGGGCGTCAGCCAGTGGACGGCCAGGTTGCGGACCCAGACGGCGAGGGTGGGCAGGTTGATGGGCAGGATCCAGAGCATGAGGACCAGGATGGAGTGCACGTAGTTGTAGAAGTTGTAGTTGATCTTGGACCGCAGCTCCGAGGCCACACGCTGCGCCCGCACCGTGGTCGCGATCTGGATCAGACACGCGACGAGGTAGGCAAACTGGTAGGGAATGAAGGTGGTGACGAGCAGCAGCAGGATCATGGTCGTCACCACGCGCCGCCGCGGCGAGGACTGGATGAACGGGGGCGAGAAGTACGCCTGCGTCTGGATCTGCTGCAGCTGCTGCAGCGGCTGCGACTGCAGCGGCACGCTGCTCTCGTGCGCCATCTGCTGCTGCGGCGTGCGCCGGCGCGCATGTCTCGTCCAGCCCGGCCGCGACATGGCCAGGCTGAAGAGGCGGCCGAGGATGTGTGTCAGCGCCAGCGTCGCGTAGTTGAGCGCCGTGCAGACGGCAATGCAGACGACGCCGATGAGCGGCGTCATGAACCAGAAGACGGGGTCCTGCGTGCCCGTGAGCAGGTCGTTGCGGTGGAAGTCCAGGGCCTCGGTCGAGTTGCGCCAGGGCCAGAGGCCGCTCGTGGTCGGCGCAGCGCGCGAGCCGCCAACAGACAGCGACAGGAGCGTCAGCGACGTCAGCACGACGGGGATGGACCGGCGCAGGCACTTGTCCAGACTCTCGGAGAAGGAGATGAAGACGCCGGTCTCGTCGTACTCCTTGAACTGCTTCTGGAGCACGAGCGCGACGATGAGGATGGGGAAGGCGGCAAACACTGTGCGATAGCGCATGTACAGCTTGCCCATGCTGCCGAGAAGGTCGAGGGTCAGACGGACGTCGATGCGGGACTGGCACGTGGGGTCGGTCCAGAACTGGAGGCTCAGGCCGTCCTCCCGCGTCGGGTTCTTGGCGAGCGGCGGCGGCATGTAGGGCGCAATGCCGTGCAGGCTGACGCCGACGTCGCTCGCATTGACGTAGAACTTGGACTCAAAGGGCTCCGACAGGTACTGGCGCACGAGAGGGGCAAACAGCTCCGGGTGGCGGTCGCAGGACTGGCCTTCGATGGACAGGTGGTAGGCGAGCATGCTGGACTGGACGGACGGCAGGTTGACCTCGGTCACCATCGGACGGCTGGCGTGCAGCGAGAAGGCGAGGCCGGGGTAGAAGAGGCGGTGCAGGCTGCTGTGGCGGGTGCGGTGGGACTGGTCGTTGTCGCTGAACTCGGCGACGACGAATCCCGGAGTGGGCACGGTGGCCTTGTCGATGATGGCGACGAACTGGTGGTCGGCGACCTGCTCAATGTCGTACTGCAGGTAGGAGAACGGCGCGGCTTCGCGCTCTTCGGAGAGCGAGAAGGGGTAGCGGGCGGTGCGGCGCGAGGGCGGCAGGCGGATGGTGTCGGAGGCGGCGTTCTTGCAGGCGAGTCGCGTGGAGCGGGTGCTCTCGCCGGAGAGGTCGAGCTTGATGGGGAAGGCGCCGGCCTGGGCGGTATGCAGGGGGAAGACGGTGCAGAAGAGGACCTCGAGCTTGCCGGCGTCGGTGGGCTCGTCGAGGCGCTGGTCGGTGAGCAGGGTGAAGCGCTTGCCCACGGGCGAGCCGAGCGGCGGAATGGGCATCAGATAGGCCTGCGGCCGCGGCGAGACGCCGAGGCGGCGCAGGGTGAGGCGTTCGCCTTGGCCCATGATGGCGTTGTGGTGCGCGTCGAGCGTGAGCAGGGTGGAGGGGACCTTGGCGGGCAGGTCCTTCTCGGCGAGGGCCTCGAGGCCGGTGAGGAAGTGCTTTTTGAAGGCCTGCAGCCGCTCGGCACGCGGCTTCGTCTGGGTGGCGCGCGTGACGTTGACGACGTCGAAGAGGGCGCGGGTGATGACACGGCGGAACTGGTCGCACCACAGGATGGCCTGGTGGTCCATGCTGGTCCAGACGGACGGGATGGTGGTGGTGAAGACGGCGAAGCCGTGGGTCTCGGGCACGATGGACTCGACGCTGGCGTAGTCCGAGGGCACAATGGTGTCGAGGCCGCCGCCGGCGACGGAGACGAGGGTGACGTGCCACAGCGGGTTGTTGTTGGCCCACTGCTGGGAGTAGGCGTGGCGCCAGTAGGTGTTGATGTCGTCGTAGATCTTGACGATCTCGCTGTCAAAGGTGACGGGGGCGCGGGCGTGGGGCGCGGAGAGGGTGAGGATGGTGTTGATGGAGTTGGCCTGGTAGTTGGGCCGCGTCAGCATGGCGCGGGCGACGACGCCGCCCATGGAGTGGCCGAGGACGATGACGGAGGTGGGATCGGGCAGGTGGTCCTCGCGCTCGGCGGTGCGGGGATCGAGGTAGAGCGAGAGGATGTAGCGGATGGCCTCGTTGAGGTACTCGGCCTGGTCGAGCAGGGTCTGGCCGTGGAAGGCGGTGATGTCCTCGTTGAAGTCGACGGTGAAGAAGTCCAGCGGGCGGGCGCCGCCGCGCAGCGCGGCCTCGTCGTACTGGACGACCTTGTGGAAGTGCTGGGCGGCCTCGCCGGCGATGGGGCGGACCTGCTTGTAGCTGCCGGCGTTGCCGGGGATGAAGAGGACGGGGATGCCGCGCAGGCGGGAGGCGTCGTCGAAGCCCTGCTCGCGGTAGAGGTAGAGCGAGTACTTGCTGGCGAAGCGGGTGTGCTCGGTGTCGAAGTCGTGGAGGCGGGCGTAGGTGGGATACATGTAGGCCATGCGGCAGCCCTTGGGGTCGAGCTGGCGGTGGACGAGGGAGTGGAGGATGAGGCCGAGCAGGGCGGCGCCGAGGAGGGTGGTGAGCAGGACGAGGGCGGAGAGGGACCAGGGATGGCGCGCCGGCTGGCGCGGGGGGGGGCTACGGCGGTGCGCGGCCACGCGCGAAAACGCCGCGGCGGAGGGCGGCTTGTCGAGCAGATCGCCGCCGGCGAGGCAGTCGGCGTAGTTGGCGGCGACGGCGGCGCTGAAGGCGGCGGCGGCGCTGCGCGGGGCGGGCCGGTCGCGTTGGCGGTCGCGGTCGTCGCGGTCGCGGTCGGAGAGGCCGTCGTAGCCGTCGGCGGCGTCGCAGGCGGCGCCGGAGTCGCCGGAGGCCGGCAGGGCGGCGGCCGGGCCGGCGGCATTGCTGGTGCCGGAGCTGACGGCGGCGCGCTCGGCGGCGCTGCTCGAGGCGAGCAGGGGCGACGCCATGGCGCGGTCGAAGGCGCCGGTCGGCGAGGAGAGGGCGGAGGCCGAGGAGAGGGCGGGCGAGGCGGCTAGAGGCGCGGCAAAGACGGGGCCATGCCGCGATGGCTGTGTCTTGCCGCTGAGGCGGTCGCTGAGCGAGCGGCGGCTGCGGGCGGCCGACGGCGGCGGTGGCGGCGCGGGCTGGGCGGGCGGCGGCGCGTGCGGCGCGTGCTGGGAGGGCGGACAGGACGGCGCGTGGTGGATGGGCGAGGCCGGCGAGCCCGGCGAACCCGGCGAAAGCGTCGAGGAGGACGTCGGATGCGGCCCAGGGGGCGGTGATGGCGGCTTCTTCTGGCGGCGCGGCTGGGCGCGCAGCTCGGGGCTGGCGGCCGGGTGTGGCCGGGCGGGACGCGGGCTCAGCGGCGGCAGCTCGACGGCGGCATGGGTCGTCCGGTCGGAAGGGTCGCCGTCGGAGAAGCCAGAGGCTGGCGGCTGCTGCATCCCAGACAAGCCGGCGGCGGGCTGGGCGACGGGGAAAGCGAGCGTGTGCGGACGCCGGGCAGATGCAGACGCAGACGCGAAAGACAGCGAGGACGGCCGGGCGACGGCGTGGATGCGGCGCGCACGACAAAAGAAAGGCGGAAGACGAGGCAGAAGGGCCGGGAAGAAGAAAGAAGAGAGGCAAAACGGGCAAATTGGCGAGACGGGATATGGGGAGCTGGCGGCGGCGGCTGGCGGTTGGGGGCTTGGCAGGTGCTGGCTGGATGGAAGGTGCGATGGGGAGTGGCACGCGTACGAGTAGCAGAACAAAGGGTGCAGGTGCGACTGTGTGCGGTGCTGTACTACCTAATACCTGCCAGGAAAGGGCGACCGAACTGTCAGGAGCAGTGCGTGGCACGGCGTACCGGTACATGAGGAAGTAGCAAGGCGAGGCAGAGTATGGGGAAGGCGCGAGGCGGAGATTGGGAGTGGCAGAAAAGCAAGCAAGGTACTCCGAGGTAGAGTGGCGGTGTAGACCGCGCAAACGCGGCCTAGTTGCCGCGGAAAGTGCGCCAGGGGTACAAGGCCGGTACGTGGCTGCAGTTCTGTGCGGAAGAGTAACGTCGTAGCAGGCGGATGTGGGGCTGCAGAATAAGGGGCCCGCTGACAACGCCCTGCATAAGAGCGAAGCGCGAGAAAGCAAGAAAAGAGAAGAAAAGAGAAACTTGGGACAATAACGGCAATTGCGATGGCGAGGCGCAGTACGGAGTACTCCGTGCAGCGTTTCCGCGCACAGTAGCGCACCCAATGTCTGACGACGCAAGCGACCACATTCCAGTCGGCCGTTTGCACTCGACGCACACGCGATCCTATCGGAGTATTGCTTACACTTGCTCCGTACTTAGTTGTAGTGCGAGACTACACTTGCTCCGTACTTAGTTGAGTGCGAAGACTACACTGCTCCGTAATACATTGTACGAGTAGGACGCGCGAGCCAATGGCAGGCTGCTTACAGCCACACGTCGCGGGCTGGACCGTGGTAGCGAAGTAGTGCGGTTAGGCACAGGACGCTTGACAGTGTGGCGAACGGCTTCGCGGTCCCTGCAGCTTCTGGAACGGGACACGCGGCGTTGCAGGAGGTTTAGGTCTTTAGCAGGCCGTTTTCCAGCGAACGCAAGCAGGATCAGGCGTGCAAGGCCGCCAAGTAAGTAAAGTGCAGAAGTGCAAGTGCAGAATCGCAACCTGCCGAGCCCTGCAATCCGGCGGATGTCCGCTGCAGCCTGCATATGGCGTGCCGTCTGCAACAGACGCAGGCCCGCTCGAAGCCTTGCTAAGAGCTCCGTGGCCATCGGCGAAAGACCTGTCATCTTTCGTCTTCCGCGTCTGCTCCTCTTGCACGTCGTGCGGAAAGGACGCCGGCGACAGGCCTCGACGTTGAGACGGAACTCTCGACGCCAGCACTGCCCGTCTAGGCCAGGCATGATCGTGATCGCCGGCTTGTTTTTCCACAACGGCGCCGCTAACCAGGCGCTGCCAGCGAGTACCGGTACTAACGTTGTACTTGTACGGAGTACAAAATATCTGTTCCGCTCGTATTGCCGGCCCATGTTGCAGTCGGCAACTGGCAGCCCAGGCCTGGCGTGATACTCGTATTGCTCGGTGTAGGTCTGCGTGAGAGAATCACAGAGTGCAGAGGCGAGAACAAGAGACGGGGGCACGAGCGCTGAAACTGCTCCGTAGGCGTGCATGAGAGCAGCCGCCCGTGCAAGTACAAGGGTCTCCGATCCCAAAACTTGGCAGCGCCGCAGCAGATCTCTACCATAAACTCGTTCGGCCGTTTCCGCGCCAATATCGCGTTGAGGTGCCAGACACCCGATCGGAAGGATGTCGTTGCTACTGGAAGGCCGTCCGATACGTACTCGGAATGTGTTTCTTGTAGTATTTGTCCTTGTACGGAGTGTGTTTCTTGTAAAGTATTTGTCCTTGTACGAGTAAGATAGAAAGATACGTTCTTGTAAACGTGCTACTTCGTGCCGATTCATACACGATACAACGCACATTACTCTTGCCTCTCCGTACGTGCATCACTCACTCGCAACGATCACATCCATGGTATGCCTAGTGCCTCGCTCTGTGCTCGGCGTGAAAACCGAGGCGATGAGGGAGCGTCTACGTGTACAGCCCTGAAAATTGCCCCGTGTACACCCGGTCCACTTAATTTTAAGATGTATGAGTTTTATTGGCTAGACTAGCTGACTGATAAGTCATCGCACTCCGTAATACAGAGTACGGACGCTGCCTCCTTCTTTACAAGGCGTTACCTTATTATACTCTTTACTAGTTATTAAGAAGGAGGGCGTGTGCAAAGCGAGTATAGCTAGTATAGGCAGTAAACATACAGGCGTAAGTAGTAGACAAGTGGGCATAGTAAATTATTACTACTATACGCTACGTAGCACCAGTACAGGTATAAACGTAAGGCATGTAGGCCGGCGTAGTAGAGGTAGCAACACACACACTACAGTCGTTCAAATCGTTTATAGTTTATTGGACAAAAGCATAAAGACACTGCCTAACAGTAACGTATGTATGTTGCCTTCTACATCCTATGCTTAGTCATTTACGAGCTCATCCATTTGTACGGTCAGCCAATAGAATTATTGTATTTCTAAAATAAGTGGACTGGGTGTACACAGAGTAATTTTCAGGGCTGTACACGTAGACGCTCCCAGGCGATGAAGAACGAGTACGTAAGCACTCCTAACTACGCTAGTCCCAACAGGGCACATGGGTCACCACTAAACGCGTCGCGTTGGCAGCCTCATCAACATCATCGCCACCGCAGCCTCGGCAGCAGCCTCGGACCTCAGCCTCGGCACCTCCAGCCTTCCCCAGCCGAGCACACCGTCTCGCGCGTGCTCTGGCTCCGATAGCGTCCCGCGCTGGTCACCCGGCCATGCCCATGTCAGCAGCCTCGCCGCACCGGAACACACAGTCGCCATGGCCGCCGACGCCGTGACGATCAAGGCCATCGATGCCGCTGCCGTACGTCGAGCCGTCTGCCGCTGTGCGCAAGCCCACTGACACCCGCAGGTCCACAAGATCCAGTCCGGCCAGGTCATTGTGAACCTCTGCTCCGTCGCCAAGGAGCTCGTCGAGAACAGCCTCGACGCCGGCGCCACGAGCATTGGTATGCTGAGAGGAGAGAGAGGAGAGAGAGAAAAGAGTCACTGCTAACCCACTAGAGGTGCGCTTCAAGAACCAGGGCCTGGACGCGGTCGAGGTCCAGGACAACGGCGCCGGCATCGCCCGCGCCAACTACGAGACCCTCGCGCTCAAGCACTACACGTCCAAGCTGTCGGCCTATGCCGACCTCGACACCCTGCAGACCTTTGGCTTCCGCGGCGAGGCCCTGTCGTCGCTGTGCGCGCTCTCGCGCTTCACCGTCGTCACCTGCCTCGCCGCCGACGCGCCGCGGGCCACGCGCCTCGACTTTGCCGCCTCCGGCCGCCTCGCCGGCACCGCCGTCGTCGCCGCGCCCCGGGGCACCACCGTCACCGTCGAGGGCCTCTTCCACAACCTGCCCGTGCGCCGCCGCGAGCTCGAGCGCAACATCAAGCGCGAGTGGACCCGCGTCATGGCCCTGCTGCACCAGTACGCCTGCATCCAGACCGGCGTCAAGATCAGCGTCTCCCAGCAGCCCAGCAAGGGCAAGCGCGTCGTCCTCTTCGCCACCAAGGGCAACGCCGCCACGCGCGACAACCTCATCAACGTCTTCGGCGCCAAGACCATGACCGCCCTGCTGCCGCTCGACCTCGTGCTGGACCTCGAGGCCACCCGCGACGCCAAGGCCCGGTGGACAGCGACCACGACAGCGGCCCCGGACGGCGCCGCAACGCACCAGGTCGGCGTCCGCGGCTTCGTCTCGCGGCCGGCCCACGGCCACGGCCGCCAGACCCCCGACCGCCAGATGTTCTTCGTCAACGGCCGCCCCTGCAAGCTGCCGCAGTTTGCGCAGCTCTTTGGCGAGGTCTACCGCGCCTACAACGCCGCCCAGTCGCCCTTTATCTTTGCCGACATCCAGCTCGACACCCACCTCTACGACGTCAACGTGAGCCCTGACAAGCAGACCATTCTGCTGCACGACCAGGGCAAGATGCTCGACAACCTGCGCGAGTCGCTCATCGAGCTCTTTGAGAAGCAAGACATCACCGTGCCCCTCACGGCGCTGTCCTCCCGCAAAATCACCGCCTTCCGGAAGCCCACGCCTGGCCTCGCCGCAGGCACGCCGACCCTTGCGGGCGGCAGCAGCCGTGCAAGTGTTGCCGAGGCCCGACCAGACACACCCTCGGGGAAACGGCCAGAGGCGAGTATACGAGGCCGGCCATCTGCACCTGCGAAGGCGGGGAAGCACGGCAGTCAGTCGGAAGACGAAAACGGAGAGACGGAGGCGCGAGAGCGAAGAGACGGGATAGAGGAAGCGGAAGAGGGCCAGGCCGAGGCGCCCTCTCAGCAACGGTCCCCTGCCGCGGAAGATGCCGAAAAATCAGACAGCGACGGCGAGGCGATCAACTGCCCGACCCAGACAGCCGGCAGCTCCCAGCCCTTGACCTCGCCATTGCAGCACCGGCCGGTCCGAAACGCCAGAGAAACCAGGGCGTCGATTCCCGACACGCGGAAACGGCTTGTCCACGAAGTGGCCACCGTGACGGTTGGCGAGCACACGGTCTCGAGGCCGGTTGTCTCGAGTGCTAAGCGGCTGAAAGTGAGCGGCAGGGCCTCTGCCAGTAGCCGGACGCGGACGCAGAAGCCGTTGCCCTCGTTTGGTGCCAAGCTCAGTCAGATGTTTGCTGCAGCACGAACGGCCAGTGGCGCGGGGGAAGACGACGCTTCCAGTGCTAGTGAGGAGTCTGTCATGGAAGACGAAGAGGGCGAAAGCGAAGAAGACGATGACGAGCAACAGCAGTCTACCAGTAGAGGAGACGTTGAAGATGCCGAAGACGGAGACGAAGTGATGGCAGAAGACAAGTGTGACGATGAAACTCAACAGACGGATGCTAGGGAAGAAGACAATGATAGCGAGAGCAGCCCCGGACGAGACCAGGACGTCGCTATGCCGGATGCAAGCCATGACTGCTGCAGTCCTCCGGCAAGGGAGGACAACGCGAAGGCGGCAGCACAGTCACATCGCCGTGGCTCAAGCGAGCCACCTAGTGCTGCGGACAGCGATGCCGAGCGTGCAGACGACGACGCAGCGGCAGACGACGACGCAGCAGACGACGACGCAGCAGACGACGACGCAGCGGCAGACGAGGCAGAAGACGCGCACCACAGCGCGCAGCCCCAGAGCATGGAAGACGCGCACGAGACGGGGGAAGAACGGCGCTGCCGGCTCTTTCTCAAGAGCAGCGGGTCCAAGAAACGGCACGGCACGCTCCAACTGGTGCAGACGATCCGGACCGAC
Source organism: Grosmannia penicillata (assembly GCA_002778075.1). Taxonomy (NCBI): domain Eukaryota; kingdom Fungi; phylum Ascomycota; class Sordariomycetes; order Ophiostomatales; family Ophiostomataceae; genus Grosmannia; species Grosmannia penicillata. The sequence goes on from PCDK01000011.1 coordinate 1,619,007, forward strand.
GAGAATGCGCTCGGACGGAGGGTGGCCTGGCAGAGGCAGTACGTGCGGCACGTCGCGACGGCAGCGGCAGCGGCAGCGGCAGCGCGCGCGGACAGCGCCGGCAGCGCGGACAGCAGCGGGCTGGACGAGGCCAGCGCGGCGGCGGAGGTGCGGCTGGCGCTGACGATTGCCAAGAGCGACTTTGCGCGGATGCGGGTCGTCGGGCAGTTCAACCTCGGGTTCATCCTGGCGGTGCGCGCGGCGGGCGGTGCGGAGGGCGCGGCCGGCGACGACGAGCTCTTCATCATCGACCAGCACGCGTCGGACGAGAAGTACAACTTTGAGCGGCTGCAGGCGGCGACGACGATCCAGTCGCAGCGGCTGGTGCGGCCGAAGCCGCTGGCGCTGACGGCCGTGGAGGAGGAGATCGTGCTCGAGCACGCGGCGCAGCTGGCGGCCAACGGCTTCTGCGTGGCGGCGACGCTCGACGGCAGCGCCCCGGTGGGCGCGCGCTGCCGGCTGCTGACGCTGCCGCTGAGCCGCGAGACGACGCTGGACCTGGGCGACCTGGAGGAGCTCATCGGCCTGCTCGGCGAGGCCGCCGGCACGACCACGGCGCCGACCATTGTGAGGCCGAGCAAGGTGCGCCGGATGCTGGCGATGCGGGCGTGCCGCAGCAGCATCATGATCGGCAAGGCGCTGACGGCGCGGCAGATGGCCGGCATCCTCGTGCACATGGGCGAGATGGACAAGCCGTGGAACTGCCCGCACGGCCGGCCGACGATGCGCCACCTCAGCAGCCTCGGGCGCGCCTGGGACGGGGCGCGCGGCTGGCGCGAGGACGGCGACGCCGACTGGGCGGCGTTTCTGCGGCAGCGGTGAGGCAGTAAGACCACACGAACAGAAGGGTTATTTTGGATCACAGCTTGGATTGGTCGCCGTCTTGGAACATGAACAATACAAGATACATGGCCATCACAGTGCGCCAGCTAACAGAACGGTAGAATTCAAACGCCAGAGGCGAATCTGCCGCGTACAACATGGCCTCGTACATCTCAGCCTCGTAAATCTCACCCTCGTCAAAGCCAGAAAACCCAACGCCCCTCGGCCGTCCGCCGTCTATCATACAGTCGTCCCTACATGTGTCCGCCGGCGCGTCCCTCCTCGGCCATCTTGCCGCTCACGAGGCGCCGCCGTCCGGCAAAGTACGAGGGCGCGTCCTCGGCGGCCGCGTCGTCCCTGTTGTAGGCGCCGGTGCCGAGGTCGTAGTCGTTGCCGCTCGAGACCTGGCGGCCGGCCGGCGCCGCGGCCAGGTCCTGGCCGACGAGGATCGGCGGCGTGCCCGAGCGCAGCGCGCCGTACGGCTTGCTGTAGAAGCCGGCGTCGGCCTGGAGGCTGCTGTCGCGCGCGCGCTCCGGCCCGCGGCTCTGCGGCGCCCACGTCCAGCGCTTGCTCTTCTGGCGCGCGGGCGTGTCGCCGGCGGCGTCGGGCGTCGTCGGCGCGGCAGGCGCCAGCGGGGCCGGCACATCGTGCTTCTTGCTGTAGGCGTAGTCGCCGCCATCGCCGCCGTCGCCGAGGTCGCCGGCGCCCGGGGCCGGGCCCGCCACGGTGCGGATGCTGCCGACGGCGGTGCTGTGCACCGACGAGGTCATGGACGAGACGGTCGGCGCGCGTGCGGCCGGGCGCGGGCCGCTGCGGTAGGCGGCGACGGTCTTGGTCGCCTCCAGGAGGGGGCCGTGGGGGTGGGAGCGCAGCGGCTGCGGGTGCAGGGCGGCGTCGGCGGCGGCGGGCGCCGAGTAGCGGTTCTGGCGCTCCATGGCGCGCAGGTTCTGCTGCAGCGAGTGGTGCAGGTCGGCGTTGTGCATGGCGGCGGCGGCCTGGGTGGCCTGGCGCACGACGTCGGTCTCGTAGCGGAAGGTCTCGTAGCGGGCGTCGGCGTCGAGGTCGTCGTCGCTGCGGTCGTTGTCGCTGGCGCCGTGCTCGCCGTCGGACGCGTCGGGGAACGCGTACGCCTGGCTGACGGGGTCGTAGTGGCGGCGCGGGCCGGCGGCGTTGCGCAGGAGCGTGTGGAGGGCGTCGTGGGCGTTGGGCGTGCGGTCCGGGCGCGCGTGCGAGCCGCCGCCGGCCGCGTACGCGTCGTGCCGGGCGAGCTCGCTGTAGGCGCCGCGGTCTCCGGCCGGCGCCGACCCGGCCGCGCCGGCCACGGCGGCCGCGCGCTTCAGCGACGGCGCCGCGCTCCGGTTCGCCGGCTCGACCTGGTACTGGCGGCTGGGCAGGTCGAGGCGCGAGTCGCGCTTGCGGTCGCTGCGCCGGCTCGCGTCCGAGGCGGCGCGCGTGTGGGCAAAGGGCACGCCGCGCGGCTTCTCGTCCTGCGACGCCGCCGAGGTCGCCGCCGACTTGGTGCGCGCGTGCCGCAGACTGCCGGCGCGCGACGTCAGGTGGTCCTCCAGCGGGTTCATGTCCGGCGGCATGCGCGCGATGCGCCGGAACTGCAGCGACAGCCACACGGCCACGGCCAGCGTCGCCAGGTGCAGCCCGCCGGCGCCGATCAGCGTGTAGTACAGCGCCCGCACCAGCGCCGGCGCCGCCGCCGCGTCGGCCAGCCGCGTCGTCCAGCCGCCGCCGTCGCGGTGCGCCGCCAGCGCGCCGTAGGCGTACAGCGGCAGCACGCACAGGTCCGACACGCCCGCGAACACGTGGTACGCCGCCGACGACGCCGGCGTCTTGGCCCCCGCCGGCTTCGCCAGGTGGTACACGCCGTAGAGGCAGTGCGCCGCCGCCACGGCCGCCGTGATGCTCACCACCCACGACGTCAGGTCCGCCACGCCGCGCAGCAGCACCATCACCACCAGCACGCCCAGCGCGCCCGCCAGCTGCACCACGCGCGCCGCCAGCTGCACCACCCGCACCGCCTTGACCACCTGCTTCGTCCGCCGGCTCATCGGCTGGTACGGCCGCCGCCGGCCGCCAATGACCTCGTGGGCACTGCTCGTTAGCTTCCGGCGCACTTTGCGGCTGTGGCCTACTCACTCTGGATGTCGATTCATCTGCAGCAGCGGGCCGCTTGGCCTCGTCTTCACCGGCTTCGGCTCCCAGCTGGCGCGCGTCACGGCCTTGGGGTCGAACGGCTTCGCGGGAAACTTGGCGGCGTGGCCCGAGTCGTTCTGGTACAGGAACGGCAGATTGCTGGTCATCAGTGTCGGCTGCGCTCCGGTGCCGGTCGCCGTGGAGCAAAATCGGACACGGCGAGAGTGCAGAACACAGCTTTTCAGTGCAAAGAGTGTGAATCTATTTTGTGCTCTCGAGATTCACGGTTGCGTGCTATGCTTTCGCTCTGGCATGCCAATCGGAAAATAGGAGAGAGGAAACGGCAGGAATGCAGCGGCAGCACGGCGCCAATAATAAGGCCAAGCAACAGCGCTGTGATAGCCAGTCCCAAAGTCAGCCGCGCATGCGATTGCGAGTTGCCACGGCAACGGTGATCAGAAAAGCCAGTGAAACAGCGATGTCCGGACTAAGTCGTCCACGTCCGCGTTTGTCTGTCGTACGACGTAAGAGTGGTGTACAACGTAGGACAGAGTACTCTACACTTGCAAAGTATCATTGATTACTTGGAACACGTCGCTTTCGTGTGATGACATCCAGGCGAAACAGCGCCACCAAATGCTGTTCTGCGCATTTCGGAGGATTAAGCGCATTGGGCATCGCCTATCAGCCTTGATTTCCTGCAGAACGCAAAGTAGCACAGTGTAGCTGCATGTTGCTGTGTGACTCGGGTCTGCGCGTGCATCGCTCCGCTGGCGACTACGGCAGCCTTCAGCCGCGCTCCATCAGTAACTTCTGCGATGCTTCATTTGTCGATATTGCCAAGCCTGGTATGCTTGTGTCGAGGCTCTCATCATAAAAGCTCCCTTTAATCGCATTGTGCAGCATCGTTGTAAGCACTTCAGCTAGCTCGGCAGCTAGCCAATCACCGCGCACGCATTTGATGGCGCCGGGATCTAGAAAAATCGCCACATCCCACCAGCGACAGCCGATCTCGCAGCAGATGGATTTGTTCATTCGCGATTTCAAAGCGCCGCGTGTCCTTTGGCCTACATAGACCATACATAGGGAACTTGCGGCCGTCAGTTTCATCTTCACTTGCCAATCGCTCTGCCGCGTATCTGCCGAGACGCTGTGCTCGCATACTGTACGCATTCCAGATTACTAAGCAGATTCGATATTCGACCTCAATCTTGACTCCCAGCTTGATCTCGCATCGATCTCGACCCGATCTCGACCTCGACACCCTCTCCGGCGTCCGCCCTACCATGAGCGCCATCCTCTCTGCCGACGATCTCAACGACTTTATCAGCCCCGGCGTCGCCTGCATCAAGCCCGTCGAGACCCTGCCCGCTGCGCCCGCGCCCGCCGACGGCCTCGAGCACGAGGTCATCCGCGATGGCGCGCCCGGTGCCGTCGCCGGCGCGCCGTCTGCGCAGATCTCGCTGACCGACTGTCTGGCCTGCTCCGGCTGTGTCACCTCGGCCGAGGCCGTGCTCGTGAGCCTGCAGAGCCACGCCGAGGTGCTGCGCGCGCTGGACGCCGCGCCGGCGCTGGCGCTGCGGCCGGCCGACGCGCGCGCATCCGACGCCGCTGCGCGCCCCTACACCGTCCACGGCCTCGACGATCCGCGCCGCCGCCTCTACGTCGCCAGCGTCTCGCCGCAGACCCGCGCCAGCCTCGCGGCCGCCTGCGGCCCCGGCGTCACCGCGCGCGAGGCCGGCTGCATGCTCGAGCACCTGCTGGCCGCCGCCGGCGGCGCCCACGGCAACGGCTTCGTCTGGGTCGTCGACACGGACGCCGCGCGCGAGGCCGCGCTCGTGCTCGGCGCCGACGAGGTCGCGGCCGCGGCCGCACAGACACACCCGCCGAAGCCGCTGCTCACGGCCTCGTGTCCCGGCTGGGTCTGCTACGCCGAGAAGACGCATCCGTACGTGCTCGGCCACCTGTCGCGCGTCAAGTCGCCACAGGCCCTGACCGGCACCCTGCTCAAGACCGTGCTGAGCCGCACCCTCGGCATCGCGCCCGACCGCATCTGGCACGTCGCCGTCATGCCCTGCTTCGACAAGAAGCTCGAGGCCAGCCGCGCGGAGCTGGCCGACGCCGGCGTCCGCGACGTCGACTGCGTCATCACCAGCAAGGAGGTCCTCATGCTCGCCGAGTCGCGCGGCATCGATTTCTTTTCGCTACCAAGAACCCCTCCCACCATCGCTTCTGCGTCCTCTACTTCTGCCGGCTCGCCCTCCCGCCACCTGCCCTTCCCCGATGCCGTCCTCGACCGCTTTCTCTTTCCCGCTCGCCCGCGCCCGTCCCCGGCCGAGGCCGCCGGTAGCTCCGGCGGCAACCTGCACTTTGTCCTCCAGTCCGTGCTCGCCCAGCACCCCGGCGCGTCGCTGCAGACGACCCGCGGCCGCAATGTCGACGTCGTCGAGTACGCCATCACGGCGCCCGGCGCCGCCGAACCGCTGTTCAAGGCCGCGCGCTACTACGGCTTTCGAAACATTCAGAATCTCGTGCGCCGGCTGCGGCCTGCCCGGCCATCGCGGCTGCCGGGCGGCCGTCCCGTCGGCGCCGTGCGGCGGACGCCCGCCGGCAAGGCCGGCGCCGGCCTCGAGTTCGCCTGCGTCGAGGTCATGGCCTGTCCCGGCGGCTGCACCAACGGCGGCGGCCAGATCCGCGTCGACGACCCCGTCGTCGTCGCCCGCCGCCACGGAAGCGGCAAGGCCGGCCCGCAGGAGCAGAAGGAGTGGCTCGCGCAGGTCGACGAAGCCTACTTCTCCGCCGACGAGTCGGATGGGGAGAATGCGTGCAGCGCAGCAGACCGGCGCCGCCCCGCCGACGAGGTCGACGGCATCAGCCCGTCGTACGTCCGCGCGGTGCTCGCGCACTGGGCCCACATCACCGGCATCGACCTGCAGCGGCTCGCCTACACCACCTACCGCGAGGTGGTCAGCGACGTCGGCAAGGCCACCAAGGACGGTGGCGACGTGGTCGAGAAAGTCGTGCAGCTCTCCAGCAAGATCGGCGGCGGATGGTAAAGGCGATGGGCGACAGCGGCGTATCTGTTCGGTTCTCGGGCGAGAGAAAAAAGAAAAAATAAGGAGAGGCAGGGGAAACCGGGCGGGAGACATGTAATGGTTGCGATACCCTCCCACAGACTGGGACCGTGTGTGGATGGATGGCGTTTGCGTTTCCGGCTTGGACGGTGCTCCGTGTAATCTCACGAGGATGGCTGGCGGCATGCACAGCATATAGATTGGGACTTTGTTCAGGAATAGAAAAAATCCGCTTGTTTTGGTCTTCGGTCTCGCTGTTCAGCCGCCGCGCCTGGAAAACCCAAAGCCGCCGCGTCCGCTGCCGTCGGGTCCGCGCGGTGTCCGTATGACGAGGTCGTCGTCGCGCAGCGTGCCGGAGCGGCTCATCTGCGGCGAAGCCGTCGATCGGGCCGCGTCGCTGCAGCTCGCACTGTCACTGCCGCCGCCGCGCCTCGTGTGCTGCGCCGGCCGCGGCGAGTAGCTCGGGTCGTAGAGTTCTCGTGCGGCCGCGCCGCCGCTGTGGCCGCTCTGGCCGCTCTGGCCGCTCTGTGGCCGCCGGTTCTCCGTCTGGCGGTAGTCGCTCCGGTCTCCCCGGTCGCCCCGGTAGTCCCCTCGATAGTCCCCTCGGTGGCCGCGGCCGCGACCCCGGCCCCGGCCGCCGCCGCTGCTGCCGCTGTTGCTGTGGTGGTGGTGGTGTGGCTGCTGGAACGGGCTGCCGCTCCCGGCGCCGGCAAGGCTTGGCGATGCCTGGCGCGACGATGACAGCGACGAGGGCCCTGGGCTCGCGGCCCCGGCGCCAGACGATGCAGCCGGCTTCGGCGCCGGCTCGCCGAAGATCTTGGCCCGCGCCTCGTCGTACTTGCGCTGCTTCTCTTCGCGCTCGCGCTGCTGCCGCTGCCGGATCTGCTCGGGCGTCAGCTGGTTGCGCGCCGCCTCGGCTTCGGCTTCCGCAGCGGCCTCGGCGGCGTCGTCGTGTATCGTCAGCTTCTCGAGCCCCGTCACCGGGTCGCGACGCTTGATCATCTGCGGCGCCGGCTTGCGGCTCAGCACCTTCATGGCTGGCTTCATCACGGTCACGCCACTCGGTATAGTGCTCGTGGCGGCCAGGAAGTGGAACTCTTCTGGCTCGTCACTGCGCGATGCAATGGCCGCCGTCAGCATTCGTGTTGAGTAGTCGTATGGAAACAGCCGAGGCAAGAAGACAGGAGTAGAGAGCATAGGGGCATGAGGGACATACGCAGACTGCCATAGCTTCCGCTGTTCCTCCGCGTGCTTTGCGAGGCGCTCCGCGCGCGACAGGATGACGGGCTCCTGGTTGATCAGCACGCCGCCGGTCTCCTTGTCCTCGGCAGCGGCCTTGTCGGCCTGGGCTTCCCAGTCGTCCTCCCAGGCGCTGGGGACGAGTTTTTTCGGCATTGTGCAGGCAGGACGCGGAAACGAAGCAATTCCAAGAAATGCAAGCAGAAAGGCAGGCCAGATGCGCGCTCCAAAACTAGAAACAAAAACGAGGCACGACAGCGGCAGCTTGCGCGACACCTCGAGCTGGGAAACAGGCGCTGTTCTGCGATGCGGATATACGTTCACATTCTCCGTAGTTCCATTGGGGTTTTTTTCCTGTAAAACAGATGACATGCGTAGTGTAGGTGCGAGGAAAGCCTTGGCTGGGCGGGGACGGCTGGCTGTGTCCGATTGGCCAGCGACCCTAGCACGCTACCCCACTTATCCCAGCAGCCTCACCACACCTTAGATCCATCGTCATTCTCGAACGCACGCCTCGGCTCCCGCATCGCACGCCGTCGAGTCTCACGGTCCGCTCATAGAACAGCCTCGCAAGCCGGCGAGACCAGGCCTACTTACAAACTTGCCCGCCAACTACCACTATGAACGGCGACGCGATGGACATTGTCCATGGCCAGCCGGCCGTCGCCCAACCAAGAAACGGCACCAATGCCACCAAGACGGCGGTGGCCCCCTGGGACACGCCCAAGCATCGCGAGGAGTGCGAGCACTACAGATCAAGCCTTTCGGATCAGGGCTTTTACATTGGTAAGCCACTACGACGAAGCGCATGCATGGAGGCGACGCCTGACCCTGCTCGCAGCCGACTACGGCGACCCGCTGACTGCGGAGCGGCCACACAAAGTGGTCTACGTCCGCAGTTTTCCCGAAGGAACAGAGGACCGCTTGCGGTCTCTCATTAAGAAGCTGGAGCAGGACTCCAAGTAAAGGGCTAGGCTCGACACGACGAGCGTACTCATAAAGGGTCGATGGCAATGCCTTGTTTGTAGCCTCAGAATGTATCTCATGCTTTCCTGCACAAAGCCTAAATCAACTACTATTATCAGCAAGAACTGTAGACACATAGCCGTCGCCTTGTCTCGTGTCCGAACAGTGCTGGGTGCTCGTGCCTACCCTAATTGCAAGTCACATGATTTGTGTGTATGTTTATGTTCAGGTTGAAGAGAGTCTTTGTATACCGCGATACTTTGAATAGTCGGTCACAGGTCAGCTCTCACAATATTCCATACATCACAATATACCATACAAAGCCATCTAATTCAAACAAAAGAACTTTCGGGACTTCCAATCGATATTGGGGGTAAAATCCAGTATTAATGTAGAGATAAAATAACGTCGTGAAAGGTAGCATCACGATGTCATGATTTCGTGTTTCTTGCAACGAGTTCATTGTGGCGACAGAAAACTGGTCGATGAATCAGGCAACAGAAATAATGAAGTAGCTATTTAGTTTCTCGGGTGTACATCCTGCTCAATCATGCTCTAAAGCAGGGTTTGGGTGTTGCTTTTACAGTATCTCTTGCATGAGAGGCTCTTAGTAATGACCTGTCTGTCGAAGTATAGGGCTTTCCCCTTAAGTAAGAAAAGAGAAGGCACGATTTGAGCTTACTAACTTTAGCCGTTATTGTTGCTCTACAGTGTGGCGTGAGGGTCGCTGCTTCCTCTCCTGTATTTCACACATGTATGGAAATATATCATCCTTTGAAGCCTGACTACAGTTGTCACACTCTCGACTTCTCAAATTCTCCCAGGCATCTTTCACTACATCCTTAGTTTGATACATCTGCTCAAGGAAACCAAGCGTACGACCTTACTGATATCATCTCCTTTGTCACGATTGTAATAGTAAGTTACACACTATACTCCTCTTGTTGTTCAATACCAGATCAAAACCGTCAACTGTTTCGCTTCGCTGACGATCTGATCGTTTCGCTATAGATTATAAAACATTGATTGCCTCAAACTCAATGTCTTCTATACGTTGCACGACAGAACAGTGTCGACCTGTGGATACTAGGGACAGGATTCTTTCCCTGGTCAATGATATGGCTACGGCCGTGCCCCGGAAAAGAAAACTAGTCACTATCAAATACTCAAATTCCGATGAATCTTCCTCAGGAGGGCCACGAGCGCAGCCTTGGACTGAAGATGGTAAGGCCAAAGTCCTTGCCCTGGTCGACAAAATGGCCACTCCTAAAAAAATGGTCACTGTCAAGTATCCAAAGCCTAAGGCATCTTTTGCCGAGCCAGTGACGAAGCCTCTGACTGGGGACACTATAGTTACCATCGTGCCTGAGTCTAAGAGTCAGGCCAACGTTGAGTGTCCAGGGCAGAAACCACTTGAATCCAAGGCGAGCAAGGCTCCAAAGAGTAAGAAGCCGAGCCATTGTATGGCTCTCAGGAAAGCGCCAGTATCGCGTCCAAACTCGGGGCCGTGTCAGGTCAGACGAATGATCACCGCCCAGTCCATTATTGAGAGGTCGCCCAGGCTCCGAAAAATGTTCGCGATCAAGGCCATGACCCCGGCTTTGTTGGTTGAGGCTCGCCGTACTGCCGACGCCGCTGCCAATACGATCGCTGCTGAGCTTCAAGCCAAGTCCACGATGGCACTGACGGCTCGCAAGAGAGCTGATGCTGTCATGACGAACAAGGAAGATGACGATGCGGGCACGACCTCTGATGATACGGACGAGGAGTCGGACGAAGAGAACGAAAAGGACGAAAAGCCGGATGACGACGACACGCACACAGCCTCGACTAAGGACAGCGAAGCCGACTCGCTGCTCGCTGGCCAGTCGAACCGAGGCATCTCCCCCACGCCCGGGACGGAGCTGACGAGCGGGTCTAGCTCCGCTAACGAGACGGAGAAGCCTCTGAAGCCTACGAGGATTGTCATTGTGGGACGGTGGCGCCAGAACTGGCTGAGATCCGCTGCCCGTTGCGGTGCGCCGGGCACGAAGCTGACGGCGGAAGAGTGGAAGGCACACATGAAGGTGGCCAATGCACACACAAGAGCGATTGTCAAGACGTACCTCGGCCGCCACGACCGGGCACCGGGCTCTGAGCAGTCGTTCCTGCGCAATCTTGCTCGCAGCCACCAAGAAGTTCTGCACGACGAATACGTCCTTTCGCAGCTGCGAGACATCATGGACATGGAGGACTACGAAAAGCTGATGCTGTGGTACAAGAGAGAGGCTTCGTGCCAGGTCCAGCTGCATTGAGAATAGGGCGACGTGCTTTTCATACTAACTTACTCGAACTTACTCGGAGAATGAGAGCCTGCAGTTGTGTTTTTTATCAAAGTAATGGGTTGACCTTGAAATGGCGTCGAGTTGGGCTGTGGTGGGGAAGTACTGGAGTCCTGAGCGACCTCGGAGTACAAGCTTCTTTTGTTATCGGTATTCAAGCTGCGTCCTTGGCTTTTACTTTGTAGACAGATACCTACACATATATTCACCATAAATAAGGCAACAGATCGTAACTCTTCATGGAATCCCAGAGCACTTACATGATGCGGATGTGCAGATCACGTGATTCACGTGACATTCAGCCAACTAGGGCAAGGCTGAGAAAGGCCGCGGGGATCCGGACAGCCAACGGGACTCGCCCTTGTCCACGGAAGAAAGTGAGTAATGAGGAACTGCCGTACTTGCAGAGGGAGATGAGCAAGGGATGTCGGTAAGCCAGGGAGATGCCAGCCTGTCAAGCTGGCGTGAGTAGTATGTCGACTACCACGTCTACTCCCACCAGCGCCATACTTGTGCCCTCTGCCTGCCAAGATGGCACCGGCCGCGCCTGCTAGGTCGAGTGCTGTGGCTCTCGCGGTTCCGCTCGTTCTAGGCCACGCCGAGCTGCAGGCGCTTCGTACCGGAAGCAGGAAGGCAATGCCTGCGTCGCATGACAGTAGGCGGCCCCGCTCTGCGTAGTCTGAAGTAGCTTGGCAGGTGCTACGGAGTATGCCCGTTCTAACCTGGCTCGCAGCTCCTTCCACTGCTCGCACCTGCCTCGCTGCCGCATAGCGCCCTGCTCCTTTTGCTTTTTGCTCTTTGCTCTTTGCTTTTTGCCTCTTTTCTGCATCCATCTGCGCCGACATCACCACTGTCGACATCACCGCATCGCCTGCATCGCCCGCCTGCACCGTCCAGCCCGACACGACCCGCCGACGACCGCAGCCATGCCGAGCACCACAGAGGGCCACGACCTTCTGCGCCGTGCCACGCAGGCCATGACCACGATGTCCAGGTGCGCGATTCGAGCCACGCAACGGCTTTTTTGTTGCAGCCTGCTCTTTGCCTGCATCCTGTCTGCCCGTCCGCCCTGAGCACGCCTGAACACGTCCTGCCCGCCACATCCTGCCCACCTGCACATCCTGCACAAACTGCCATCCTGCACGTCCTGCCCGCCGTGCCTGTGCGTCATCTGGCCATCCCGCACGCCCAGCGCCGGCTCTACAGCGGAGAGTCCTAGTGGCAGAGCCAGGCTCCGGCACATCTGCACGGCTGTCTCCCGCTGGCTTCGCTGGCCGGTCCGCCCTGCCGTCCGCCTCGCTCTCGTCCATTGTCTCCTCGCGGGCCTCGCCTGTCCCGCTCTGCCTGATCCGGGCAAACCTGCAGCCAGCCAGCGTCAAGTGGACTGGTGAGCGAGCGCTAGCACATGTACGAGTACGAGTAGGAGGCCGGACGAAGCGCCGTCGCCACTCTGCTGCGCCGCCAATGGACGGGCCGCGATACGGAGACGAGGTCAGAGCAATGGCCGAGGCCGCATCGCCTGCTGAGTCAGCAGTCCATGCGGCCAAGAGCGGCAAAGAGCGGCCTCGGCCGGGCGACAGCGCTCTGGCCCCGAGCGCGCAGCCCAATGGCCCCGTTGGGCGGCTGTCGGTGCTGCGCAGTCGTTGCCACTGCCGACGTAGGCCCGGCTGCGTCGTACAAGCAAGAAAGTAGGATACAAGCGCAGCACCGCCTCGGAATCCGCAGCCTCAGCAGGCCCAGCGACCCAACGTCTGACGGCCTCTGCCTCTCTCCGGCCTCTCCAATACGGAGTACTTCTAGCCTGCCCGCCTCTGCCTTTGCCACCTCCCCTCCTTCCTGCATCGGCCCTGTCCTTTATCGTCTGGCGTCATAGACAGCGACCCACTACGGCTGCGCTATTGCTGCGAATCCACTGCGTCGCTTAATAAGCCGGTCCGGGTCCACCCCTGCTCCGATCTGCTACTCCATATTTGCTTCGTTTCTGCTTCGCTTTCTGCTCTCTCGGAGCCTCCTCGCCACGTCCGTCTTGACAGAGTCGACGTCCTCGCAGCCCTCTGTTTATTGGCACTGGCCTCGACGGGTCTACGCGAGGCGCATCCACCTCGAGGCGCCCAGCTCGATCAGTACCACGCCAGTCCTACACGGCACTGATCCACTCGCCACTTGTACTTTGTACCGCGTCCACTATCCACACCACTATCTGCTATCCGTTCCCATCCGCATTCACACCACCCAGCCGCAGCGCAGACGCACAGACTAGCTGCCTCACGAACGGACTGCCAACGGGAGGGCGCAACAGCTGCTTCGTCCCTTGGGTTGGCTGCAGCCGGATCGCCTGCGATGTCTAGCCGCACATAGCGCCCAGCAGCTACGCAACAGACGCACACTACTGCGGTGCAGTGCATAGCCAGCGCGAATAGCAGCGCGAATAGCCGGCGCTGAACAGCCCAGCGCCATAGCCCAGCGCCAAATCCCAGCAATCCCAGCGCTCCAAGCCAGCGCTCCAAGCCAGCGCTCTCCGCCACTCATTCGCCGTCCGTTGCTTTTGCCATTTTTGCCCCTCACTGACTCGGTCACTCCTTCCCCTTCCGAGCTATTTTCTCCTTCCGTTTTTCTGCCTCTTGCGCGTACCAAGTATACAGACTATTTCCATTGCCGGCTGCCTTCCGCCTTTCGGCCCTTTCTTCCTCGATCTTCCATTTCTCCTCTGCTCCGTCTCGCGTCCCCTTCGCTTCCACCCTTCTGCTCCGCTCTCCGCTCTCCGCATCGCGCTGTGCCGGCTGCTGTCCTCTGACGTTGCTCGCTCAAGGCGTTCCGGCCCGGCTTCTGCGCTGCACTTGCACTCTCCATCTCCTTCATCTCTCCATCTCTGGCTATCTCTCCGGCCATCTTCGCGTGTCGTGGTCTCGGCTCTTTGACTCTTGCGCTGCTGCTCTGCTCCCGCTCGCGTCGCCTGCCTTGCCCTCTGCCTCCTGCCCGCCATGTCGTCGACAAATGGAATTGACGAGCGCAGCAGGTCTGCCGCCGCCGGCGAGGACGACGGCACAGACCAGATCGGCGCCGAAATCCCACGCTCTGGCGTAGCAACACCGCAGCCGGACCTCCACGACAAGCGCCTCCCAGGCATCATGAGCTACTTCAACCAGGTTCGTCCTGCTTCTTTTAAGCGCCTGCTCTCAGGCACCTTTGCTTCACCCTTGGGGTTCTCCTCCACCACACCAATGCCCACCTCTGCAACTCCAACTCCCACCATCGTGAGACCACCCAGCACGGCAAGCGTTGTCCACACCACCATCCCAGCCGCATCTGCATCTGCGCCTTCCCCTTCCTCTGCACCGTCCGAACGCAAGCAAAAGGAGAACGGCCGTGCCGTTGAGCCACCCCCCACGCTGCTCGCCCCGGCAGAAGGAAGACCGGCGACAGGAAGGCCGGCGACAGAAACGCGCGCGACACATCCGAATACAGAACCGGGACCGGCACGACCACCGGCACGACCCCCGAGTCGCCCGCCGTCCGATCCGATCGGTGGCGTCTGCACCAGCGACGACGTGCCGCACAAGATGGGCCAGCTGGCATCACGGCCGACGTCACAGCAGCAGGCAGCCAGTCCGAACCGGGAAGAGCTTGCACAGCCGGCACAGCCGGCACGGCCGGCACAGATACCAGAGGCCTCCGCAGCGACAGCGACGGCTGCACTGCCCGACAGTGTCGCTGCAGCTTTGTCCTCGCTGCATCCGTACCCAACCCCGCCTGCATCCCTGCGCGATGCCACCGGAAGCGGGAGTGGGATTGGCGCCGCGCACGATAGCGGAGGAGACAGCAGCCGCAAACCTGGCCCAAATCCCGCCGAAACGCCAGCCTCCGCGTGGGAAGCGCCATGGAGCTACAGCCGCCACAAAAAGAGCATATCCGATGCTCTGGACACCATCCCGCTGGCCGGCATCGTCACGCCATCCAGTGTGCTTGCTCGTCACTTCTCCATCCCTACCATACCCCCCGTCGCCTCTTCCGCCACTCCCTCCCCTCCCCTCCCCCCCAGCCGCGGCGAATCTTCTGCCCCGGACAACCCTGCCCGAGCACACTTTCAGCAGTCTGATTCTACCGATTTGACTTCGTTCTTTCGGCCCACTTCGGCTGGGCAACTGAAGAAGCTAACAGTAATGCCACCCGTTCCAAAGAGTGGACAGTCCACACCCACCCGCTCTCTCTCCATGGCACAGCCAGCGCCGGGCGAGACCGCTCTCTCCATCCCGAGCGCCGACACCGCTCGCGACCCCGACCACCTGGAGGCGAGCGGTAGCCTTCTCCGCACCGCCACCTCCACACCCACTCCGCAGGGCGTCCAGGCCCCCGCCCCCAAGGGAAAGCTCACAATCAAGGTCATGGAGGCCCGCGGCCTTCGCCGCAGCCGGGACCCCTATGTTGTCGCCGTCTTCCAGCGGAGCGAACTGATCTCCGGCGGCCCTCGACACAACGAAGAGGACGATGATGCTCCCGTTACGACTGCTGCCATAGGCGGCATCCCCATCCAGCGCCAGGCTAGCGACACCGGCCGCCCGCCCATGGCCATTCCCATGCGCAGCCGCCAGAGCAGCAATACGAGCATGTCCGACTACAATACCTTTCGAAACCGCGGCGGGGGCCGGCGTTCCCTGACCAACCCTACCTGGGATGCAGAAGCCGTGTTGTGCGTACCGCTTTCTGTGTTGACTGACATGCCTTCTGCAGCCAGCTCGAGTACTAATGCGTGTTGCAGCGACGTTGTCGATACGGACACCTTGGTCGACGTGTCTGTCTACGACCACTCTCCCACGGGCGAAGAGTTCCTTGGCCACGTGAACTTTCGGGCCAATGTCTCCGAGAAGGACGGGCCTGTCCGTGGCTGGTTCCCGCTGCAGGGCCATGCCGACACCATGGCGGAGAACGCCCCGACCGGCGAGATCTACGTCGAGGCCGTATACCAGAGAACCGACCGCAAGCACTACGGACCGGACGACTTTGAAATACTCCGTCTTATCGGCAAGGGGACCTTTGGCCAGGTCTACCAGGTTCGCAAGAAGGACACCAAGCGCATCTACGCCATGAAGGTGCTCTCCAAGAAGAAGATTGTCCAGAAGAAGGAAGTCGCACACACCGTTGGCGAGCGGAACATTCTCGTGCGCACTGCCACATCCGACTCGCCGTTCATTGTCGGCCTCAAGTTTTCGTTCCAGACGCCGTCCGACCTGTACCTGGTCACGGACTACATGTCCGGTGGCGAGCTGTTCTGGCATCTGCAGAAGGAGGGCCGCTTCGAAGAGAACCGCGCCAAGTTCTACATTGCCGAGCTCATCCTTGCTATCGAGCACCTGCACAACAACGACATTGTGTACCGGGATCTCAAGCCGGAGAACATTCTTCTGGATGCCAATGGCCACATTGCCCTGTGTGACTTTGGCCTGTCCAAGGCGAACTTGACCAAGAACGACACCACAAACACGTTTTGCGGCACGACCGAATATCTGGCGCCCGAGGTGCTTCTGGACGAGGCTGGCTACACCAAGATGGTCGATTTCTGGTCCCTCGGTGTTCTCGTCTTTGAAATGTGCTGCGGATGGAGCCCATTCTATGCGGAGGACACGCAGCAGATGTACAAGAACATTGCGTTCGGCAAGGTCCGCTTCCCCAAGGACACACTGTCGGCCGAAGGCCGCAGCTTCGTCAAGGGACTGCTGAACCGGAATCCGCGGCACCGTTTGGGCGCGACAAAGGATGCTCGGGAGCTTATGGAGCATCCCTTCTTCCGGGACATTGACTGGGTTGCGCTGTCGAAAAAGCTCATCACGCCGCCGTTCAAGCCCAAGCTCAAGTCGGACACGGACGTGTCCTACTTTGACCCTGTTTTCACGGACGCGATGGACAAGAGCGGCTCGCTCAACGAGCGGGCCGCTGCGCTCGCGCGCGGTCTCGCCACCTCCACGCCGCTGTCCCCGTCCATGCAGGCGAACTTCCAGGGCTTCACGTTTGTAGACGAGAGTGCCTTGGAAGACAACATGCGCAGTGGCTTCGGAAGCTACTACAACCGCCTGCCGGACAACGGCATGGGACATGACCCGCACGGCCGCCACGACGACCGGAAGGATGACAACGATTGGGACGATCTGAATGACATTGACCCGCGGCGCGCGGATCGTATGAGTGGCGTGGTGCGGAGCACGGATGAGCACCTGTTCGGCGGCACCCACTTTGACATTTAAGTTCTGCCAGGCGGCACGGGGACGAAGTAGGCCAGCCTTGCTTCGGGCAAGACGGCGGTACCGCGCAGGACACCTTGACAAAAAAAGCAAAACCTTTTTTGATTTTCCGACTTACGACATACCATGCGATTGTTACCCTGGCATTGCTGCATTTGAGGAGAGGGACGGTCTATTTGCGGATTGCATTTGCTGGGCCCGGTAGACCCTTCCGGCACACACCGGTCCCGGCAGGTTGGATGGCACAGGCGTTATCTTTTATTTTTGCGACTGGGCGGCAAGGGGGATGAGAGGGGACGGAATGTGTCGAGACCTGTATCTTGATTGATTTTTTTATTTTTGTCCCCTCCCTCCCCTCACCTTTTTCCTGCAGCTGGCCAGACTATGATCAGTCTGTCATCTGGATAGGCATAGTATTTACTCGCCGGTGAACGGTGCGCCTATGACAGTGTTTTATGAGTCTCTTATTTTTGCTGCGTGAGGAGCTGCGTGAGGAGCTGCGCGGTGCGATCAACATGTGGCCACGAGGCGTATTGAGCAGGGAAAGGGAGACACTGCTCGGCTGGCGTGCGTTGAGTCGAGGTCACAGCGCGTATCCCACTGTTTGAAAGGCATTTCGGCGTGTACCGAGTGAACATGTGTATGCTCTCAATGCTACGATATACCTCCAGCTGGAGAGGTCTGCGGGCTTCTGACACTCCGTATAATCTGGTTCTCGTGACTAGCCACAGCAACTGTAGCAGTGCCGCGACGTAGGACTTTGAGACGTTGTAGGAAACGACACATGCAGGCGGTGCCTATCTCGCTGATTTAGCGAGCTCATATGGAGCTGCTTTAACGGGGAGAGAGTAACATGCATAAGTTTGTTGCAGGAGCGTCTTGGTTCTACGACGTAGACAGCATGACATTACACAAACCCACTGTAGCCAAGCACTGGCGTAGGGCTCGAGACGCAAGCATTCCTATGCTCAAGGGCTCGACGGCCAAGGAACCACGGCGCAAGGCATGGGCGAGGATGGAGGTTGAGAACTTCAGGCCAAGAGTCGTGCAACAGCCAACGGCACGATACAGCAGCAGATGAACGGAGCAGCCCGGCGCGGCCAGGCGCTGTCCAGTACTTGTATGAAATCATTTTGATATTCCTTGGTAGAGCATTTGTACACGGAGGGTGGGATGTGTCAGTAAGGGGAACAAAGAAAGAAGTTCTCTCCGCCCGGAGGGGGCCGTCCTCCGACGCCGCCTCGGCTGCCTTTCTGCTCCGAGCTGCGGGGGGACATGGAGTCGGGGTTCGAGCTGCGGGATCGTGGTTCGTCGGTATCGTGCGCGTGTGGCCCAAAGGTGGTGCGGCGGCGGATGGGGTCGGTCGGCCGGTCAGCCGGTCACCGGGCCGGTCGGTCGGCGGGTCGTCGCGCTCGCGGTCAGCGTCGGGGCTGCCGCTTAGTGGTGGGCGCCCTCCTCCTCCTCCTCCTCGACGAGCCAGTCCTCGACGGGGGCAGCGACGGCCTCGCCGGCGGCGCCGGTTGCCTGGCCCTCGACCTCAACGGCCATGGACTCGTACTCCTGCAGGCTGCTGGCGAGGTCGGCCTCCTCGGGGGAGGCGGGGGTCTTGGGCAGCGAGAAGGTGGCGACCTGGCCGGCGGCGTCCTCGGGCTTGACGGCGGGGACCTTGTAGGCCTTGAGCTCCTTGAGGTAGAGCTCCTGGACGAAGTCGGCTGCGCGCGTTAGCTTCGAGTCGGCGGGCCGCGGCGCGTGCGCCCGTTGTCCATGCGCTCTCTCGTCCGGTCGGCTAGCTACTCACCCCGTCTCGCCACGGTCGGCACAATAAGCGTCCGGGTCTGGGTCTGGCTGGCGCGCGCAACCGCAGCGAATGCCCGGCGGGCCGTCTGTGCAGCAAAGTCAGCATTCCGTCCTGCGTGCCCGCGGCGTGGCCTGGCGCAGCCGCTGCCGGCCGCCGATATGCATCCGCCGTGCCGAAGCCTGCGCTCCTCCACTTTTTCCTTTTTCCCCCTCCCGAAAGCCGGAGGGGAAGATTTGGCTGTTCAGAGTCAACGTACCGCAGCGCGAACTACAGACTGGAGCATGGTGTCAGATGCGTGGGAAAAGAGGGCGACGGGCGGTCGGGATGGGCAGGTGGCGACAGCGACGGCTTGGATGAGAGCAAAGGGGTCGATGTGGTGATGGCAGGTCGTGTTGGACGGACAAGAAGAAAAAGAGCAGAAGGCGGTTAGGGAAAAGCAGGAAGGGCCAGTGGAAAAACCGGGGCCCGCGTGGTTTTTTTTCGCTCCGGTGGGCGATAAGCCGCCGGCAACATCGGCCAGCGCCTGCAGCTCAGGTGATGCGTCACGTGGAGCGCTACTGCAGCTGTTTACGGAGTATTACAGCTTGGGCTCCACCAGAGCTCCGCGACCTCCACCTCTCCGCCAACCTTGTCTGGGTGCTAGCCTCACTTGCACAGCATTTGTTTGAATCGTCTCTCTTGCCAGTCTGTCGTGCATGTATCTGTGCCTTGGGATCCTCAGTCTACAAATTGATTACCTGCCGTTCGCCTGTTACATATCAGGAGGAAAGACTAACAGAAAAGAAATAACAAGGAAAAGAAATAAAAAGGAAAAGACTAAAAGATATAAACAGTGAATTACAAGTCATACTATTCGTCTTTTCACCAGTGTCGTAAGAGAAAGCCCGCTGCCCTGAACCGGCGCCGTCTAGTCTCATGTCACAGCAGGGAAACCGCAAGGATAAAGTCCTGCATACTACGATGCTACATCGCTGACCACCACGCGCACTCCAATCCTTGCTGCCGCCGCTACACCACTAGCGGTGCCGCCGCTGCTCGCGCGTGGCGCGGGCGTGGTGCTCGTCGGCGGGCGCCTCGCGCATGGACGGCGCGGCCGAGGCCTCGTTGCTGTGGGAGTAGCGCCGGCTGCTCGCGCTGGCGCTGGACTTGTGATCGCGCTGCTGGGACGGGGCGTAGCCGCGCGCGGGCTGGCCGTGGAGGACGTCGGGGCCAGCGGCGGCGCTCCGGAGACGCGTCCGGGCGGGTTTGGCGCCGCGGGAGCCCAGGGTCTTGGCGGCGACGTAGGCCAGACTGAGCACGACGGAGGCGACGGAGTAGCCGACAATGGCCCGGCGGGGGGCGTCGGAGATGTGGAGGCCGATGCCGCCGTTGACGATGCCGAGGACCATGAGGACGCGGCCCCACCAGATGTGCAGGTGGCTGATGGCGCCGCGGCGCTGGTGCTGGACAAAGTGGCGGTGGTGCAGGAAGCCGAGCAGGGGCTGGATGCCAAAGGCGGCGACGACGACGGTGCCGAGCGTGGTGTGGGTGGTGGCGGTGCCGGAGAAGAGCTGGGGTGTTAGTGGCCGTGCCGACGGGACAACAGATGGACTTTTCGGAGTGCGAACTGGATACAGGAATCAACAGATCACTCACCATGTCGTACTTGTGGGCGACGACGACGCCGAGGGCAAAGCCGACCCACATCAGCGCGTAGGCCAGGCCTTGCCAGACGCCGTGCAGCAGCCACTTGCCGAGCAGCGGCATCAGGGCGGAGCCGAGCGGGTAGAGGACGACCATGACGGCGCCCATGATGGCGCCGTGGGCGACGAGGAGGGCGGCCGTGCTGGGGCCGCTGCCGCCGATCGCGGTGACGCCGTTGCCGCTGTTGCCGGCGGTGGTGCCGCTGCCGGAGGTGGAGCCGGAGCCGGAGCCAGAACCCGACCCCGGGCCAGAACCCGACCCCGTGCCCGTGCCCGCCGTGGCGCTCGGGCTCGGCGCGGCGGTGCTGCTGCCGCTGGCGACAAAGGGGTTCGCGTCGGCGGCGACGGTGGCCTGGGTGAGGTCGAGCGCGTACTGGGCGTGGGCGTCGTGCTGGCGCAGGGCGGCGTTCTTGTCGGTGGTGGCGAGGGAGCTGCCGGCCTTCCAGGCGGCGATCCAGCTGGAGCTGGTGCTGGTGACGGACAGCGCGCCGCTGGTGCCCCAGGACTCGCAGTTGGCGCAGCGCACGTTGGCGACCATGGTGTCGCCGGCGACGCCGCTGCCGGCGAGCAGGGTCAGCTGGGCGGCGCCGCTGCTGGTGTCCTCGGTGGGCGCGGAGTGGCCGGTGCCGAGGCGCGGCGAGAGCGTGAGGTTGCCGCTGCCGTCCTGGTACATGACAAAGATGTTGGCGCCGCTCATGCCGGTGCCGGTGCCGAGGGCGACCCAGCTGTACGAGCTGGGGGCGCTGATCTGGAAGTAGATGTTGCCGGAGCCGGCGCTGGCGGTCGAGTCCGGCACGGCGACCCCGAAGCAGATGTCGGTCTTGGGGCAGTACTGGGCCGGGTCGGCGGCGGCGGACGCAGCCCATACTAGACAGTCAGCATCATGTGTCCATGTCCTGTCCGTGTCTCTTGTGTCTGCCATGTCGACGTTGCTGTTTCTACTTACACCAGGCTGCAGCGCCGGCTGCGAGAGATGTGCGGTGCAGCATCGCGCGGTGGGTGCGGGTGATGTGAGGCTGGCGACGTCTTGGAGCGCAGAGCTGGCAAAGTGTGACCCCAGGCCCTGTCCGGGCAAGGTCGACAGCACTGAAGAACCCAGGCGAAACGGCGGGCTGGCAGATGAATCAAAGGCAGGCCGATCAAGGATGCTGAGGTAGACGACAAAGAGGCAAAGACGCAAAGGCGCAGGTAAGACGGATGGAGTGGGAGACGGGTGCTTTACTTGTAAAATCTAGGACGGCAGACGACGGCAGGACGGGCGGTCCAGGGATATAAGGCAGGGGAGAGTGCGGGAGGAGACACGGACAGGAATAAGGTTAGAGGCTCTGTGTTCCGAAAGCAGCAAAGAACGGTCTAAGCGGCGGAGGCTGTACAGCGCTTGTCAAGCGAGGACGGGCGAGGTACTTGCGAGGAGTACGTAGTACGAGGACGAGTACAGGTCTGCGTATCACTCGCATGTGCGTAGCAGCAGACTGGTTGGGGGTCTTACACTGAGCATAGCCCGGATCACGCAAACCGACTATTCCCTTAAATACTCTTCATC
Organism: Grosmannia penicillata; assembly: GCA_002778075.1. Classification (NCBI taxonomy): domain Eukaryota; kingdom Fungi; phylum Ascomycota; class Sordariomycetes; order Ophiostomatales; family Ophiostomataceae; genus Grosmannia; species Grosmannia penicillata. The sequence continues at coordinate 1,640,869 of PCDK01000011.1, forward strand.
CTGGTCGAGTATCACCAGCACAACAGCACGAGTCCAAGAGCGCCGGCAGCGAGGCTCGGTTCCGCGAGCCGGCAGGCAGATACCACCATGGCTTGAGTGTCTTCGGGGGAGGCGGACACGCGTTCTGCAGCCAAGGCTGGCGTGAAGAAGCAGGGCAGAGTCCAGGAGAGTTGAGTACGAAGCACGGAGTAGACGCGGCGGAAAGGTACATGCACAGCTCGAGCGCGGCCGCGTAGCAATACGGAGTTGGTACTCCGTACTTGTGCCAGTACCTGCACGACTCGGCGCCCGGACATGACACCGTGAGATACGCGTGGCGGCCGCGTCGTTTGCCTCCCAGATCTCGGCTGCATCTCTTTCGAAGAGGCAGCCTCGCTATCACGTCTTCTCCTCTTCCGCAGCCTGACTCATCACCCGTCTGCCCGTCGCTCCTGCTCCCGCTGCCGAAATGGACAGAATGCCCGAGCGAGGATCAGAAGGAACGGCCGTGCCGTGCAGCTCAGCACTTGCCTCGCACCGGCGCTTGCCCGCAACGGTGTGGAGCGACAGCGGTCACCAATCGGACGGGGGACTTAGTCATGGCGGCCGGACAGAGGTATCTGTACCCGACAAAGTACTGCCTGAAGGCGCTGGAGTGCGGCTGAGGCGCAGCGTCCGATCGCCGCGGGTTTCTTTATTGGCGGGTCAGCTGCCGTGCAGTGAGTATTAGTACATGGACTAGCAGCGCCAAGAAGCCAAGAGTGCTGCGGTGTTGGGGGAAGATGTGCCGGCTCACAGTGAAGTCTAGCCAAGCTGTGCCGTGGAGGGCTCGACGCAGGAGACGCGAGCTGGTCAGCTGACCGGACTGGAGCTGGACTGAGGACTGAGGCGAGAGCAAAGTCGGCGAGACAGAAGCCAGATGCAGACGGCAGACGGCACACAGCACAGCACAGCAGCACAGCACAGCACAGCACAGCACAGCACAGCACAGCACACAGCACAGCATACAGCACAGCATACTCCGTACAGCACAGCAAAGCATAGAAAGCGGCGCAGCAGACGAACGGCGCAGCGCCAAGCACGCCGAGACGCGACACGATCTGCACAGCCGTTTCACTCTGAGTGATGCACTTCTGAATACGACGTATGTCTGATAAGCACTGCATAGAAAGCAAACGCAATCTCCGGCAGCTGCACGTCCGACGAGCGCAGCCGCAGCACCGCAGACCAGCGCACAACCCGCCGTTGCGCCTGTCTAGCGCTCACATCAGCCGGACCTCCAGTATGCTTCTTTTTGCTCGCCACGTCTGCACGGCTTCCCCACCAGCTCTCCGGCTCGGCCTCGGGCGAATGCGACAATTGGACACCGGGCAAAGGCCTGTCCCGGACGGCCTGCTGTCTGATACGCCGCGTGCGGTTGGGCACAGGCGCGACGCGCGTCGTGACAACGCGGCGCGGACGGCCGGCTCCTTTCTCGAGTGCGACAAGAACGTATCGACTGCGTGAGTGCGACGAGAACGGCCCTGCGTGCCGTGGTTCCTTATCGGCGCACTCCGCCGGCGCTCCCCCTACCGCGACGGGCTCAGCGGCCGGTTGAAGCCGCCCTGCCGGTTCATGTACTGCCGGTACTGTGTCTTCTTCGTCTTGTGCACCGCCCCGGCGTTGTTGCCCGCCACCTTGGTGCCCTTGGTCGAGCTGAACCCGCTGAAGCCCATCATCGCCTGCATCGCCTCCAGCCCGTCGTCGTCCACCACCACCTCCGCGTCCTCCTCGTCGTCCGTCGCCGCCCGCTCGCGCGACCGCCCGCGCTCCTCGTAGTCGCCCACCCGGAACGACATGGTCTTCTCGCGCGGCGCCTCCCGCAACCGCTCGCGCGACACGTCCCGCGACACCAGCGCGTCCTCGCGCGCCTCCGCCTTGTCGTGCCGCGGCCGTGTCGGCAGGTCCGTGCCCTCGCGCCGCCGCGGCGGCGATGCCGAGCGTCGTCGGCCGCCCGCGCCGAGCCCGTTGCCTGCACGCGTCAGTCCTGCGTCGCCGTCCCGTTCACGTAGTACGCACCTGCCGCCTCGTCCTGTCCGTCGCGTTGTCCGTCGCGTTGTCCGTCGCGTTGTCCGTCGCGTCGGGTCCGGTCACGCCGCGAGCGCGAGCGCGAGCGCGAGCGATACCGCCGCGCCCGGTCGTGGTCGCGGTCGCGGTCGCGCCGCTCTCGATCGTGGTCGCGGTCCCAGTTCCGGTCCCGGTTGTCTCTGTCCCGATCCCGATAGCTTCGGCTGTCTCTGTCCCAGTCGCGGTCGCGGTCCCCGTCCCGGCCTCGATCCCCGTCCCGGCCTCGGTGCTCCCAATCGTCTCTGCCTCCTCGGCCACCGCCACCGCGACTCCGTCGGTCTCCGTCTTCCCGCTGTGTCCGTCCGCCTTCAGGCCGCCGACCGCCGCGCTTGTAGCTCGAGTCGCCCATCGTGCTGTGTCTTTGTGTGGTGGCTGTCGCGAGATGGAAACTGGATTGTGGCAGAGACAAAGTGACGCTGCCTAGAAGCCCCTAGAAGCGTCCTCTGATTCGCTACTTGTCAGCAGCCTTACGGGGTACTGAGTCGCTATCTTTAGCGTGCACGGACACAGCGTATGGATGACTAAGCATCACCAACGGAGCCCCCAGCTCTCTCCAGTAGACAGCAGCCACTGCTCGGGTGATGTCCTTTACGATAGTAGGTTATTATACTGCCTACGCTTCAGTTGCCTAGTTGTAATGACTGCGAACTCTGTGAGGAATGTGTGGTTGGTTCACCTCCTGCACTGTCTATGGCACTGTACTCAGACACCTGGCCATGGCCCTTATAAGGGGACAGCCATGGCCCTTCTGTATTTTAATTATCATCCAAAACTTAGACTTCAATTTTATCTTTTGAGATCACTTGTCTGCCTCTGACCATACTGCCACCGCATATGCTCGACCGACACTAGCCTTCTTCACAAATTCTACGATTCTCATGACTCGGCCGTAGGGTAGAGGCATATGTTAACTGAAGAACGTTGATTTTGCTATAAAACACTAACATCTTCTTCCTTGACGTCCTGTAAAACTCCGCAGTCTATATAAACTCTGTTACGCCTCCTGGCGGCCCGAGTCGCCCTGCGGTGTCCTGCCATGTCATATCTCGTCTTCCTCGTCGTCAAAGTCGTCCTCACGGCCCATGTCGTAGAGGATTCGGCCGCCCTCGCCGGCGCCAATGTCCGTCTGCGCATCAAAGTACGGCAGCACGATGCCCTCGCGGTCGCGCCGCTGCTTCTCGGTCAGACCCAGGCTGAACGTGGACGTGGGCTCGTCCGCCTCTGCCTCCGCGGGCCCCCCCTGGCCCGGATCAGGCGGCGCGGCAAAGAGCGGGTGGTCGGCCATGACGGTGATCTCGCTCTTCTGCGCGTCCTCCCCCTGCCCCCACACCACCACGAACCGCTCGACGACGGCGCGTCCGCTGCGCCGCCGCAGCTCCATGTCGAGCAGCACGCCGCCCGCGTAGAGCGGCCCGGCGAGCAGGTCGTGCTTGTTGTAGCGGCTGTTGGCGTAGCCGAAGAGGGCGCCCTCGCCCGCGGCCCAGCCAAAGGCGGGCTCCTCCTCGGCACGGTCGCGCGCGCGCTTGCGCGCCACCTCGGCGTGCAGCGGGTGCACGCGCACAAGAGCCGTCGAGAGGTGGGTAAGCACCTGGAAGGGCGCCGGCTTGCCGAAGCCGAGGCGCATGCCGCTGAGGCGGCTGCTGTGGCCGGCGCCGTCCTCGTCGGTGTGGTAGAGCCCGAGCACAGCGGCGGTCGGCGACACGAGGCTGGAGACGAACGCGGCGACAAAGAGCGGATCCTGCTGGGCGATCTGGCACAGCGAGTCGATCACGATGAGGGTTTCTGGCGCGTTAGCCGGAGCGAGCGCTCGGGGAGCCTGAGCCCGGAAGCCCGGCCGGGATTGCTTACTCTGCGCGCTGCTCTGCGCATCCTGCGCTGGCCGGGGCGGCGCCGCGCACCGGGACAGGATCTCGTCGCGGAACGCCGGCAGCGGCTGGCGCTTCCGCTCCAGCAGCACGTCGACGTGCGGCGACCGCCGCGGGCCAGCCATGAAGCTGGACACGTAGACGATCTTGGTGCCGGCCGCCTTGGCGCGGAGCATAAACTCATCGAGGACGCCGGTGCCGGGCTCCTGCAGCGAGTCCAGCACGAGCGTCAGCGGGCTGATGCCATCGCGCAGGCTCAGCAGCTTCTGCAGCAGCAGCACGCTGTACGCGGACTGCGTATATGTCTTGGTGGCGGCCATGAGGTGAAAGCGGGAGATGAGTGAGGACGAATGAGACGGCACGAGGAGCAGGCACGGCGGTCACGCTCTGTCTAGACCCGTACAGCGCGAGACAGTGCTGCCGCCCGTCTGCCGCGAGAGGTGCGTGATGCTGCGGCAAGGCTGGCCGAGGCTGGTTGTCGATGAGGTTGCCGCCAAATCCTGTCGTTCTCAGCGCTCCGAGCCGAATCAGCTAGTGCTCGCTCGCACTTTTCACAGCATGCGGTCACGTGTGCCTCTGCTGCGTGCACGACATCGCGACGTCGGTCTCGGCGCGCATCGAGCACCGCTACCGCCCAGCAAGGACGGCCGGGCCTCACCGGGCCGCCGGAGAGGCCGGAGACTGGGGTCGGCGTGCGTCCCCTAAACGCCTCGCTGCGCGTAGACAGCGCCTGGCAGACGCTAGTCCGGCTTCCTATCTTCACGATATGCGATAGCTGCAGGCGGACGACTGCCGGACCAGGCTCTCCTCTTCCGCCCCTCCACCTTCTCGCACTCCTTGCTTCTTGCACCATGTCGGCGGGCAACGAGCGCTTCAATGCCGAGGCCGCGGCTTGGGACAGCAACCCGGGCGTCGTACACAGCGCCGCCTGCGCTCTGGAAGCCATACTCGCCGCCCGGCCAGACCTGGCGCGCACGGCGGACGGCCCGGCCGGCGCGGGCGCCGGCCTCGACGTGCTCGAGATCGGCTGCGGCACGGGCCTGCTCGCGCTGGCCCTGGCACCGCACGTACGCTCCGTAGTGGCCGTCGACGCCGCGCGCGGCATGTACGACGCGCTGCAGCGCAAGCTGGCGACGCGGCCGGACGTGACAAACGTGGTGCCGGTGTGCGCGATGCTGGAGGACCCCGAGGACCCGGTGCTCCCGGCCGGTGTGGCCGCCGAGCCGGCCATTCCGGGAGCGCTCACGCCTCGGCGCAAGTTCCATCTCATCACCGGCCACCTCGTGCTGCACCACATCCCCGACCACGCCGCCTTGCTGCGCACGCTCTACGGCTGCCTCCAGCCCGGCGGCGAGATCGCGCTGACCGACTTTGAGGACTTTGGCCCCGAGGCCCGCCGCTTCCACCCGACCAGCAAGATGGACGGCGTCGCGCACCACGGCATTCACGCCGCCACGTTCGCGGCGCTCATGCAGGACGCCGGCTTCGTGGACGTCGCTGTGGAGCGGGCCTGGACCGAGGAGAAGCCGGTCGAGCGGCTCGAGGGCGAGCTCGACAGCGGCGTGCCAAAGGTCGAGGGCGCTCTACCGGAAACGATGTCGTTTCCGTTCTTGCTGTGCCGCGGCACGAGAAGATGAGGTTTTCGCCGGCATACGTCCGGCTGCAGGGGAGTATGCAGCCCCCAAAGAATATTAGCAAGCCACGTAAACATTGCCCTCTCGTGTTCTTGCTTCTGGAGCCATGCTAGTGAAGTGCACCTGCAGTATTCGATAGAAAAGATCCATTTCATTATTAACGCACTCAAGATATAAGAACCTCCCGGAGAGCTGACATAGATCTATGCGTGTCCTGGTCTCTTCCGGGGTCCACATTGCCATCCTTGGATTTACCAGTCGTCATCCTCTCAAAATCATCGCTTTCCTCGGTCCCTTTCGGCGATATATCCGCATTGGCGCTCCCCGGAGACGCGAATATCTTTTTATCATTCCCCGTAGTAGCTGGTCCGTGGTTGCAAGGGCCAGAGTCGCTAACAGTAGGTGCATCCTCGTATCTCTGATCCTCATTTTCAAGGAGCGGCTGTGCAGGTTTCGTTGTACCCTCAGTTGCATTTAATTCTTCTGCGAATCCGTTTGATTTCGCTGTCGTCAAAACGACAAAACCGTTGACTTCATTTCCTCTGTCGGTGACGTCGCCATTCGACAATGAATACCCGCCTTCTGCATCCAGCTGAGAGGAGCAATCCTTCTGGGCACCCATGTGCTTTGGCTTGTACGCGTCTGGGACCTGAGAGTTCCAATCGGACTCAAATGCTTCGATGACAAACTCGTCAAAGAAACCGGCCTTGCGCATCTCGTGTGCTTTGAATGCATCTGCGAGCCACGCTTTGTCGTGGAAACCCACCTGGAGATCATCGGTGTACCGGGCACAGTCATGGCGGAAGTTGTCATCGTATTTGAGAGACGCAATGTCCGGCCGTGCGCTGTCGGAGCCTGGATCGAGAATATGCTGCTCGCTCGGGAAGAGAGACAGAACTTGTTCTTTTTCCTCTTTATCAAGCACATCCCATGCCTCGGGCAAAGACAAAATATGCTGCAAAACCTATGGTCAATACTCGAACAGCTGCAAGTAGCAAGTAAACTGACCCTGATATCGTGGTTGCCTAGAGGGGACTTTGCGCTGGTCAAGACAAAGCTGGCTTCCCATTTGCTTGGCCCACGCTTCCGACGCTTGGCAGGACTTTCTGCGGGCGAAGACAGAAGGGCCTTTTCCTCGGTAGACCGCTTCTGGACTATGGCTCGGCGGGGCCGGGATATCACTCGAGGCGTGTCGGGTTCTTGGCAGAGGGTCAGCTTGCTCATTAGCAAAGTAGCTTCCCCGCGGTCCTTACCGTGCTTAGATTGCTCATCGATTTCAGACACGTTCGGGCTGCGATCCGGGGTCCGGTCGGCGTGCTGTGCTTCCTGGGGCGACGGATCGGCCGCACTTTCAGCTTCTTCCAGGTGCGCAGCCTGTGTCCCTTCTGCGGCTGGAGCTGGAGCTGGAGAGGTCAAAACTGTATCAGGTTGTCCTGCGATTGGAGCTGGTGGGCAAGGGATCTCCTCAAACTCGTCCCCTGTTTCTATCGGCTCTGGCGGTCCCGGAGTTTCCTCGCGCTGCACTTGCTCTCGCCGATGGGCTCGAGGTGGATCTGGACTGGCTGGTGGTACCGTATCGTCCTCACTCGAGGAAGAAGAGCTTGGGATGGGCGAGCCCAGTTCCACTCGGGGCCAGTAAGGCGCAGCAGGGTCTGCGGTGTATACATAGCCCTCAAAGCGGCTCGGAGACGGCGGATCGGACAGCGGCGATGAGCTCCCCGACATGTTTCAGTGCGCGCCACGGCAGCTGGCTGATAAGCGTGAGAGTTGCTGTGCAGCGTAGGTGGGCAGTGTGAAGCGAGAGTTCTACCATGCCGCGAAAGTGCGTTGGCTCTGAATTCTCAGGCGGGAGTGAAAAGACAGCTGAGAAGTGAGAAATGAGAGAAAAGGCCCCGGGTATTGCAGCCTTCTGATAGGTGCGTACAAACGAAGCGGCACAGCAAGGCGGGAGAAGGAGCGATGGGGTTAGTTGCAACGCGAGTGCCTCTTCGCCAGCTGCCTTGTGGCCGCTTTTAGGCACCTTCCGGGAGTGAAAGGGAAGGTGCGACCGCTTCGATGGACACAGCGGTCAGTTGCTCATGTGCAAGGCTGACGTTGTCATGATGCAGGACCGCGAAGCATAGAAACACAGCCACATGTCTCAGGTTTGTGGCTTGTAAGATGCAAGCCGGCGATTGGCCAGCCTCGTCGCACTAGTGGGTCCAAGACCATCTGTATCTTTCGGACAGATACACACATCGGAAGCTGTCCAGAAAGCGTCAACGATCAGAAAGTTGTACGACGCAGCAACATCGACATCTGCGACGGCTTTCACGACGCACAATCACCGTCTACGTGCCGACTGCCGCTGCGCGAACAAGTCTGCCATTCCGCCCGCCTGCCACGCAGCCGCCGCTTTCACGGACGTCGTCTCGCCACGTCACCACTTGACCTCAGCTTGCGGGCAGCAAAGCTTCGCCGACTGCGCAGCGCGGTCCTCTCATCCGGTGCTTCGCCTCTCCCTCGCGTGTGCCGCTCCCGGCTCTCTTCCTTTTCGGCCGCTCGACCAGCCGTCCCACAGCCGCTACGATGATCCACTCGACGCAGATCGCCCGCCTCGACGGGCTGATGCTGTGCGCGTCGGTCGACGACGACGCGACGGAGTCGGCGCTGAGCGAGGTCAAGTCGCAGGTGAAGCAGATCCTGCGCAAGATGAACCGCAACGCGGAGCCGCAGGCGTCGATCGAGGCGGCCTCGGGCTACCTGATCCACTACACGATCCAGGACGACGTCGTGTACCTGTGCATCTGCGACCGCGCGTACCCGCGCAAGCTCGCGTTCACGTACCTCGCCGACATCGCGGCCGAGTTCGCCACGACGTACCCTCCGCCGCAGCGCTTGAGCCCGTCGCTGCGGCCGTACGCGTTCATGGAGTTTGACACGTTCATCGGCCGCACCAAGCAGACGTACAGCGACGCGCGCGCGGCGCAGAACCTCGACAAGCTCAACGACGAGCTGCGCGACGTCACCCAGGTCATGACCAAGAACATCGAAGACCTCCTCTACCGCGGCGACAGCCTCGAGCGCATGGGCGAGCTCAGCAGCCGCCTGCGCGACGACAGCAAGAAATACCGCCGTGCCGCCGTCAAGATCAACTGGGACCTGCTCGTCAAACAGTACGGCCCCTTTGCCGGCCTCTTCTTCTTCATCCTCTTCTTCCTGTGGTGGCGCTTTTTCTAGCGGCGCCCGGACCGGATGCAACGACACTACACATCAGCATTTGGCGTTTGGGAGCTTCGGAAAGTCGGATGGGGCTGTTTGTTTTTGTGCGCGGCGAATGCCTCGTTCTCGCAGAATTCTGTATAAATATCCGATATAAATATAAGATATGGATTGGCGCTGTTTGCTTGCCAGGGCACAGAGCCAGTCTGCTGGCGGCTTATTATAGTCACGGCTCATCGCGAAACATTGTGGTATCATGCTTCCGGGCTCATCGCGAAACAATGTGGTATAGTTATGCTTTATCTTTCCTATCGATCGAACGGATAGTGTAGCAGACCATCGCTGGCCGGGTGTTCTCCGCTCTCTTTCTGCGCCCAACGCCGTGATATATGCCAAAGGCCACCCAAAGCCAAAACCAAACAAGATGTGATGCTCGCGTCCCATCCTAAACACCTTAGCCCTCGAAGTGAAACGTAATCGTTGCAGACGTAATCGTAATTGCTCCTCGCTGCTGTTTCCCGCAGTGTGGCAGTCCTGTCTATCGGCCTTCCGGCTGCTGCCTTTCGTCTTCTGTCCGGCCATTCCGTCTTCCTTACATGACCGTGCAATTGTTGGAGGCGGCGGGCAAAGACGGGATCGGCAGCGCGGTGTGAAACCACTCCAGGTGTTCTTGAAAGGCCGTGAGACTCTCAAAGCCGAACTCGTCTTGCGCAAACTTGGTGTTGTCACCTTCGGCGCTGTCGTAGTACGTGTAGTCGTCGCAGTACGGACACCACAGCCTCGCCTCCCAGTCACCGCCGGTCGGCGGCAGGTGGTTCGCAATGGCCAGCGGGGCAAACACAACTGTGCGCTCCTTGGTGCGATCGGAAGCTGCCACGGTCGTGGCTTGCCAGCGCGGGTAGTCGTCTGGGCCCTGCGGCGGCAGGGGTACCGAGGAAGCCCGGTTCCTTGGAGGCTGGTGCAGCGGCAGCACTGGCGCTCCGGGCAGAGAGGCGGAGGAAGAAGACTCGGGCAGGTCGGCTTGTGGTATCCGGGTGGCCGGAAGTTTGTGTATATCTTCCCAGACGATATGGCCGTCGCAGAAGTCGCAGACAAAGGCGATGTCGTCGTCGCCAAAGCGCTCAAAGGTGCCCACGGCGTTGCAGTCGGGCACGAGGTCTTCAAGATCCGTACTTCGCGTGGTGCCGTAGGGCGAAGGCGAGGGCGATTGCGGCGACACGGATGTGGATGGAGAGTGTGTCGTGGGTAGAGAGGTAGCGGTGGTTGTGGCGATGGATATGGGCTCGAGGGAGCGCTTCGGCAGGCCGGCGAGTTCAATGTCTCCGACGACCTGGCCGTTGCTCTTGCTGAGCTGCTCGCGGCCGGCAAAGCGCTGCTCGTCGCGCTCCTTGATCTGCTGCTGCTGCGCCTTCCAGGTGGGCACGCGCTGGAGCGCTGGGCGGGAGGGACGGCCCGAGTTCCGCGCACGGCGCTCTTCCTGCTCGCGCACGCGGCGGTAGATCATGTAGGCGCCGAGACAGCGCGCGCCGCTGCCACCGTCCTCGCGCTCGGAGTTGAAGATGCGGCGGGCGGCGCGGCACTGCGCTCGGTGCAGCTGTTGGCGCAGGCTGACCGTTTCCTGGGCCCATTGGGGGTTGATGGGCCCTCCGGCGCGGAGCCAGTCTTTCAGTGTCCGGGCATGCTGGTTGAGTTGTGCGCGCAGGATGCGGAGCTCGTCGAGGGATTCGCCTGGGGTAGTCATTAGCGAGCAGCGCGGCAGAAAGCGGCAGAAAGCGGCAGAGCGCCGAGACACGTACTTCGCCGGTCGTTCTGGTAGTATATCTGGCCATTGACAAGGGGCGCCATGGCCTGGAAGTCGCGTCGGGCTTCAGCCAGGGCGTCCTCGAGGGCGCGCAGCTGCTCGAACTCGTCGCCGCCCCAGCCGCGCTTGTCGGCGAACATGAGAATGCGCAGGGCGTCTTGCAGGGCGACGGCGATGTCGCGCAGCAGCGAGCCGACGGTATCGCCGGGAAGGAGGTTGGCCATGGCCGGGGTGCCTGGATCGAGGAAGGGCCGGCGAGCGAGCGAGAATACGGAGTGCTGCGTGGTGACGGAGACGCTGGAGACGGACTCGGGCTCTGGACTCTGGCTCTGGACTGGACTCGGGACTGGACTCGAGACTGGACTCGGACGCGGACGCCTTCAGACGGCCGTTGTCTAGCGACGTCGCGAACAGGCTGGCCGAATAGGAGCGAGGAGCGACGCTTGGGGCCAACATGCTACTGCGGGTCGGACGGCGGGAGAGTGTGGTTTCTGCGGGCGATGCTCGGGAGCCGAACCGTGCGCCGTGGAGGTTGTCGCGTCGGCGCCAAGTGAGGTTGTGCCAAGCTGTCGGGGCTTATGTGGCTTGTTGAGGCGGTGCTTGGCTGTGCCTGGCGGAGCCGTGGGGGTCTGGTCCGTAGCGTGCCGGCGCAGCGACGAGGGCACTTGCAGCGGTGGGCAGCGCAGGCAGTGGTGCGCGGGCGCTGCTCGCGGTGACGCTGGTGATCGGAGCGGTTTTGTGATTCTGGCGATGTCTGGCGTTTCCGCTCGCTTGGCGCAAGGTAGATGATGTAATCAGGACTTTCGTCTCCGTATTTAGCAGGCAGGACTTTTGTCTCCGTATTTGGCAGGCGCAGGACTCGTGCTCCGTAATTAGCAGGCGCAGAAGGGAAGAGCTAACGGTTGGCTTTGGCTAGGAAGGAGCGACGACGGACTTCCTTCTGTCGTATTCTGCGTCGTATTCGTGTTGCTGCGCAAGTAAAGTGCGTACGAAATGCGAGAGGCAGCCCATTGCGCCAGGGCCCATTCCAGAGGATCGCCGCTCGGACGCTTAGCGAGTAGTCCGTCTACGGATGACGAGGGCGATAGCTCTAGTACGTATGTCGCTACGAAGTAAGGCAGTTCGTACTCCGTACTCATGTTCTGGCCTTCTTTGCTCCATTGCTCCGGCTTAACTCCGCACGGCAAAACGGACCGCATGACTAATACCCGCCAATCTGGAAACGTGGCGCATTGCGAAAGAGCAGGAGCAGCCGAGCCGTCTCGGTTTCGCCCGCTAGTCTTCAGCCTTGCGACAGCAAATCTACGCCTAATCTGCTGCACGTGATCGAGCAAGAGGAACAAAATGAAGCAACGCGCAGAACAGCTGGTCGGCGGCAGCACACGCCGCCTTGATGCCCCGGATCCCGCCTGCCGTCTTCTGGCGTGCCCGCCGCGTCTCGCCCTTGGCGCCGCTTCTGTTGCCGGTCTGCCGCGATATCCCGTCGTCGCTGGCCGAGCTCCGCTGGATCCGCGAGCATGTCGCCGCTCGGGAGACGGAGCCTCACGCCGCATGCTGCCCGGGCCATGCGCAGAGAGCGGCGGTGATCGGCCTCTGTCGGCGCCGTGGGCGTGGCGAGCCGCTCCAGTATGTGCTCGGCACGCAGCCGTTTGGGCCGCTGGACATCCTCTGCCGCCGCGGCGTGCTGATCCCGAGGTAAGCCGGCAAGGCTGCAAGTCTTGTTCCTCCGTATAGACAATCACCCCGGGTCCATGTCTGACGCCCTCCAGACCGGAGCCAGAAGCATATGCACTGTACCTGGCAGGACGTCTTCGCCAGAGCTCTCTGCCCCGGCTCTCCATTCTGGACCTCTGCACGGGGACGGGATGCATCGCTCTTCTTCTCTACGCGGAGCTGCGGAAGCACCTCCGGCCGCCGGCCCAGCTGCGTGTCGCTGGCGTCGACATCTCTCCTGCGGCGGTGGCGCTGGCGCTGGCCAACCGCGACAAGCACGGCTTTCCTGAAGATGGCCCCGACCATTCCGTCCAGTTCCACCGAGGCGACGTGTTTTCAGACGACTGGCTCGGCCTTGTCGGCGCTGCCGAGCGTCCTTTCGACGTAATTGTATGCAATCCGCCGTACATATCCGTGGACGGGTTTGCCCACGACACGGCTCGGTCGGTCCGCCTATACGAGCCGAAGCTTGCACAGGTCCCAGAGGTGTCTGAGGAAGCTGGCAGAGCCGCTGGATCCGACACGGGCTGCCGCCACGAGGATGTGTTCTATGCTCGTGTCCTGGGCCTTGCTGCCAAACTCGGCCCGCGCTTCGTGCTGTGCGAAGTAGGTAGTCTGGAGCAGGCCTGTCGCGTGGTCGACATGGCCTTGTCTGGCGCAGCCGACAGCGCACTGCCTCCGCTGGAGATGGAAATCTGGGCAGACTGCCCAGACATACCCGACCCTGGCAGGGCGCAAACAGTCCAGATCGCTGGCCGGAGTGTGCCGGTGCGCGGCAGCGGCCATGGACGCTCCGTCTTCTTCCATATGAAGAACTGACCTCACAACAATCACAAGCGGCTGGCAAGGATAGGCGATGATTCACTACTCCGTAGATGATACCATATTTTACATTTATACAGGGCCATTCTTTGGCTCACGGGCTCAGAACACAAAGTTGACCAGCTTTCCGCCGCGAACGACAATGGCTTTCTTCGCCTGCCGGATGTCGCGTCCGCCACTGCCAATTCCGTCGAGCTTTGCCCTGCCCTCGGTAGTCTGCAGCAGAGCATCGACGAGCCAGCTGCGCAGGGCGTCGCCTGCGAGATCGGCGGGCGGCTGCGGGATGTCCACGGCACAGCGCATTTTGCCGTTGAGCTGCACAGCGCACGTCTGCCGCCGCGGCTGGAGCCATGCCAGCGAGCCGTCCACGACGGGAAAGATGTCGCCCGCTTTCCCCTTCTCGGCCGAGAACAGGGACGGGGATCCGGGGTAGAGGATGCTCCAGCACTCCTCCGCGAAGGCCGGCGCAATCGGCGCAAGCATGCGCAGCAGCGCCGACAGCGCCTGGGCCGAGACGGCCGGCGAGGCGGCATCCTCGTGCTCGGCGATGCTGTTGGTCAGGATCATGAGGTCGGACACCGCCGTGTTGAGCGAGTACACGCGCTCGTACGACGCCGTGACCGAGGCGATGGCCGTCTGCACGCTTCGCCAGACAGCCGAGTCGGCATCCCAGCGCGCGATCTCAGCGGCGTCGGTGACCTGGTCGATGGCCTGGGCGCGTTGCCGGAGATCGTCGGTCACGGCGGCGGCGGAAAACGGCGACGGAGGGCGGGCGCATGATGTGGCGGCCTTGGCCACGATGTCGTAGAGGCGCCCCAGCCAGCGGGTGACGCCGGCGATCTTGTCGTCGTCCCAGCTCAGCACATCGGCCACGGGCGCCTGGAAGAGGACGTGGGCGCGAGTGGCGTCGGCGCCGTGCTGGGCAATGAAGTCGGTGGGGTCGATGCCGTTGCGCTTGGACTTGGACATCTTTTCGTAGGAGACGGTGACGGGCCGGCCCGTGGCGGCAACGCGCGGCGCGCCCGGGTTGGAGAAGTCGACCTCGTCGGGCAGCAGGAAGCGGCCGGTCGAGGGATCGATCAGGGTCTTGCCGTGGACCATGCCCTGCGTGATGAGACGGGCAAAGGGCTCGTGGATCGTGTCCGCCTGCTCCCGGCCCTGGCCATCCGCATCCGCATCCGGGGTCGCGGGCGCCATGAGCGCCTTGTACATGAAGCGCGCGTAGAGTAGGTGCAGGATGGCGTGCTCGATGCCGCCAATGTAGAGGTCGACGGGCAGGCGCGCGGCGGCCTTTTCGGGCGCAAAGGGCGCGTCAGCGTTGTGCGGGTCGACGAAGCGCATAAAGTACCAGCTGGAGTCGACAAAGGTGTCCATGGTGTCGGTGTCGCGGCGGGCCGGCCGGTGGCACTGGGGACACGGCACGTCCAGCCACTCGGTGGCGGATTCGAGCGGGTTGCCGGGGCGCTTCTCGGCGAAGTGGCGGCTGACGTCGGGCAGGACGACCGGCAGGTCTGCGGTCGGGACCGGGACGGGGCCGCAGTCGGCGCAGTGGATGATGGGGATGGGCGTGCCCCAGTAGCGCTGGCGGCTGACGAGCCAGTCGCGGAGGCGCCAGCGCTCGGCGGGCTCGGCGACGTGGGCGGCCTCGAGCATGGACAGCAGGAGGGCGGCGGTGTCGCGAGACGAGCGGCCCTGGAAGGGGCCGCTGTGGGCCGTCATGACGCCATGGCCGACAAAGGGCTCGTCCGGCGTGGCGGGCGGCGTCGAGGCCGGCTCGGTCTCGGCGGTGGCGTCGGCGGCGATGACGGGGCGGACGGGGTCGGCTGGGCGGTGCTGCTTCCAAAAGGCGTGGTCGCGGACATCGTGGGCGGGCACGCCCATGACGGCGCCGTCGCCGTAGTCGCCGAGGACGTAGGCGGCGACGTAGACGGGGAGCGACGCCTTGGTGGCGGCGGGCGTGTCGTCGTGGAAGGCGAGCGGGTTGATGGCGCGCAGGCCCGGCAGCAGGTAGCCCGCCTTGGAGTCGGGCGGCAGGCCGGGCAGGGTCTGCAGAAAGGCCTGCAGGTGCGGATCGGAGCGGGCGGCGTCCTGGACAGCCGGGTGGCCGGCGGCGAGGGCGATGTACTGGACGCCCATGAGGGTGTCGAGGCGGGTGGTGAAGACCTGGACGGCGGGGGAGGGGGCGGCAGCGCTGCCCGACGCGACGCCGCCGGCCGGCGCCAGCAGCGGGAAGCGCACGCGGGCGCCGACGGAGCGGCCGAGCCAGTTGGCCTGCATGGTGCGGACGCGCTCGGGCCAGGCGTCGCCGGCGGCGAGGACGTCGAGGTCGTGCAGCAGGGCGTCGCGGAAGGCGGAGATGCGCAGGAACCACTGGCGCAGGCGGCGCTTCTCGACGAGGGCGCCAGAGCGCCACGACCGGCCGGCGGCGTCGACCTGCTCGTTGGCGAGCACGGTGCGGTCGACAGGGTCGTAGTTGACCTCGGCCTCGGCCTGGTACGCGAGGCCGCGCGCGTGCAGGCGCAGGAAGAGGGCCTGCGTGTGCTTGTAGTAGGCGGGGTCGCACGTCGCCAGCTCGCGCGACCAGTCAAAGGTGCCGTTCATGCAGCCCAGCTGCGCCTTCATGCGTGCAATATTGTCGCGCGTCCAGTCGGCCGGCGCGATGCCGCGCTCCATGGCCGCGTTCTCGGCCGGTAGTCCAAACGCGTCCCAGCCCATCGGCAGCAGCACGTCGGCGCCGCGCAGGCGGTGGAAGCGGGCCAGCACGTCGGCGATCGTGTAGACGCGCAGGTGGCCGAGATGGAGGTTGCCCGAGGGGTAGGGAAACATGGGGAGGATGTACTGGGAGGCGGTCGGGTCGGCAGTCGGGTCGGCACCGGGGCCGGAGTCGGCACTGGCTGCCCACTGCGCGCGCCACTTCTCGTCGAGGGCGACGAGGTCTAGGGCTGCATGACGCGCGCGGTCGGCGAAGTAGCGGCGCAGCGGCCGGTGCAGCCGCAGGGACGCCGCAACCGTCGACGAGGTGCAGGTCGGGGCCGCGAGCGCACCGAAAGCTACAGAACGTCTCACGCCGCGGCCGGCGGCCAGACCCATACGCGGCACAGCTCCCCCGAGCCGTCTGCCGTGGAACGCAAGCATGGTGACTGGGGACGCGGACAGCGGACAAGGCTGGACGCGGGGGCTGAGGGCGCAGGAGAAGACGTCGGATGGCGCAACAAAATTTGGCCTTATCGCGATAAGCGCCGTTGCGGCCCGGCGGTGTGGGTCGGCGGGGATCGTGGGGGCGGCTCGAGTAAGGGAAGAAACGGAAGGAGCGGACGGCTGCGCGGTGGCGCCACGGCCTGCTTAGGTGATCGGTCTACGGATTACGATCTCGCGGACGAGGTGCTGCGATTTCTCGGTATTTCTCCGACTGGTATCGAGACCATGTTCGCAGGCGTACTCAGCGGAGATCGAACCGTTGTCGCGTTGATGCCTTTCTCTGTCACGTGCAGCATCTTATGCGCAGTGCACGGACCCCCGGCAGATGGAGAATGGTGCAAGATGCACAAGCTTCTGGCTGGAGGGGCCCGCCCCCCTGGACGGCCGGACCGCAGGATTTTCCGGAAGCGGTGCTGACATAACGGCGACCCATTGTCCCAGAATAGACGGCAGCCATATCGACCTGTCTCCCTGAATCTTCATCATCGCGACCGCTCGACTTTGTCCCCGTGCTTCCGCTCTCTGCTCGACTGCGCCGCGCGCCTCCGTGTGGCTTTCTGACCGCCGACCCTGTCCGCATCCGCAGCGCGCGCTCGAACTTTTCAGCGCCGGCGCCAGCGCCATCGCAGCATCACCGTCTCTTTTCGGCTTACGGCTTTCGGCTTCGTCTGCTGCCTCTCGTCTCCTCGCCGCCGACCGCGACGTCGGCCGCCGCTACCGCCTCCCGCAACGCCCATGGCCGCTCCATGAGACCCCGATTGACGACTGCCCGATCGTCCACCCCGACCCAACGACCTGCTCACTGCGCACTGCTCACTTCTCCCTGCTCTTGACCTCGATCTGCCCCCCGTCCCGATCTGCATCCGGCGCGACCTCCATCTGCCACCGCGACACGCCTGCCTCGTCCCGACGCCCCCTCCGCCATGGCACCGTACGGCCTGGCGCCGCATGCGCGCGACTCGCTGGAGCTGGCGTCGCTGGCCAGCTCGAGCCAGCTGGACGACGGCCGGTCCGAGAGCGGCAGCGGCGGCGCCTCGTCGCGGCCGAGCCTGTCGTCGTCGCGCAAGGCGTCGCTCGAGCAGGAGGACCCGCTGGACGCGCACAATGCGGCGGCACGCACCCACGGCACGACCACGCGGCAGGGCCGCACCTTTTCCGTGTCGTCGGGCTTCGACCTGGCGGCGAACCTGTTCCCGCTGTCGTCGACCGCCGGCGGCGACGGCTACGCGCCCATCGGCGGGTCGGCGCACCTGGGCGCGAGCCGCGCGGCGTCCAGCGCCGGGCCCGGCGGCGGTCTGCTCGGCGCCGGGCTCGAGCGGCACAAGACGCTGTCGTATCTCAACGGGCTGTCGCTCGTCATCGGCATCGTCATCGGCAGCGGCATCTTCTCGTCGCCGAGCCTCGTCAACGCCAGCGTCGGCTCGCCGGGCGCCGCGCTCATCGTCTGGGTCATTGCCGGCGTGCTGGCCTGGACCGGCGCCAGCAGCTACGCCGAGCTCGGCGGCGCCATCCCGCTCAACGGCGGCTCGCAGGCGTACCTGGCCAAGATCCTGGGCGAGCTCTTCGGCTTCCTCTTCACCTGGGTCGCCGTGCTCGTGCTCAAGCCCGGCAGCGCCGCCATCATCGCCATCGTCATGGGCGAGTACCTCGTGCGCGCCGTCGTCGGTGCCGAGGAGGCCGCGAGCCCCTGGATCAACAAGTCCGTCGCGCTCGTGGCCCTGCTGCTGGTGACCGTCATGAACTGCGTCTCCACGCGGCTGGGCATGCGCGTCAACGACGCGCTCATGTTCCTCAAGTTTGTCGCCCTGCTCGCCGTCACCGTCACCGGCATCGTCGTCGCCGCCACCGGCTACTCGCACTCGGGCGCGCCCAACGTCGGCTGGAAGTCCCACGACTGGTTTGCCAACACCAACCTCGACGCGTCCGCCTGGGCCGTCGCCCTCTACGCCGGCCTCTGGGCGTACGACGGCTGGGACAATGTGCGTGTTTTGCTCTCCGCTTGGCTGCTTCTGCTGACCACCTGACCAACAGACCAACTACGTCGTCGGCGAGTTCCGCAACCCGCGCCGCGATCTCCCGCGCGTCATCCACTCCGCCATGCCGCTCGTCATCGTCTCGTACGTGCTCGCCAATGTGGCCTACTTCCTCGTGCTGTCCATGGACGAGATCAACGCCACCAACACGGTTGCGGTCGTCTTTGGCGCCAAGGTCTTTGGTCCTGTCGGCTCGCTCGTCCTCGCCCTCGTCGTCAGCGCCTCGTGCTTCGGCGCCCTCAACAGCTCCGCCTTCACCAGCAGCCGTCTCGTCTACGTCGCCGGCCGCGAGGGCTACGTGCCGGCCATCTTTGGCCAGATCGGCCTCGCCGGCGGCGCGTCTAGCAGCAACAGCGCCGGTGGCAGCGGCGGCCGCCTCACCGGGGCCATGCAGCGCGCTGTCATGCCGCTGAGCGCCGGCTCCGGCAGCGGCGGCAACAGGCTGTCGCGCGCGCTGGCCCGCGCCCTCGCCGACGAGGACACGGGGCTCTTCTTCACGCCCATCTACGCGCTCGTGCTCAACTGCACGCTGACCTGCTTCTACGTGCTCGTCGGCGAGTTCGGCACGCTGCTTACCTTTTACGGCGTCGCCGGCTACACCTTTTACTTCCTGACCGTGCTCGGCCTCATCATTCTGCGCGTCCGCGAGCCCGGCCTCGAGCGGCCCTACAAGGCCTGGATCACGACGCCCATCATCTTCTGCTGCGTCAGCCTCTTCCTGCTGAGCCGCGCCGTCTTCGCCCAGCCGCTGCAGACGCTCATCGTCGTCGCCTTTACCGTGGCCGGCATCCCCGTCTACTACTGGCGCTTCCGCGCGCAGGGCCGCGCCGGCAAGCTCGAGCTCGGCAGCAGCCGCGACACGGCCGAGTCCCGCGCCTGGTGGCAGTTCTGGAAACGGTAGCGGCAGGCGCTGTTCTTCCGCGTGTTTGTTTCTCTTTCCCTACTTGTCCTGGGCGAGTCCCCTTGTGCCGGCCGCCAGCGCCGTGATGTCCGTGTATGCAATCCGGTTCTGCTTTTGGTTTAGACGGAATGCGGTAATACGTGTATATATAGATGCATTCAAGTATGTTTGGGCGGCAGTGGTCAATGCAGAATAGTTGAGAGACGCCCCCCATGCGATCCGTCCACGCCTGTGCCATGGTGCCAACCCCTACCGAAAGATCCTGCGGTCGCCGCTGATGGCGCCGCGGAAGTGGTCTTCGACGACATTGCCGCGCAGAATGGTCTCGATCACGAGCCCCTCGACGTGCTGGGGCTCGACGCGGCCGTACCAGACGCCGTAGCCCGTCAGCGGGTGCGGCCCGAGGCCGTCGGACGTGCGCAGCTGCGGCGGCAGGTACACGATGACGTTGCCGGCGAACTTGTGGCCGCCGATGTGGCTGATGAGGCCGACGCGGGCGGTGCGCGGCGGCGTGCCGCGGCTGAGGGTGCTGGAGGTGTCGCCGGTGTCGATGACGTCGGGCACAGCACCCGGTTCGAGTCCGTCGGCAGCCAGGTCGCCCGCAGGCACGTCGACGGCGCCGTCCAGGACGCGCACACCGGCGCGGCCGAGCTGGTCGCGGAAGGTAGTGCGTAGGACGGGCCCGAGCAGGCCGCAGCGGGCGTCGCGGCCGCCGTGGCCACAGATGAGCACGAGAATGTCGTCGATGCGGTCCTGCACGCCGTGGAGCAGGCGGCCGTAGGCCGGGTCGCGGGTCAGGCGGTCGCGGTGCGCGGGCGACAGCCGGCCGTCGTGCGCCGGGTGCAGACGTTCCGGCAGCAGGTAGGCCTTGGCGAGGGCGTCGACGCTGTCCGCGACGCGCGGCAGAAAGGGCACGTACCGGAAGCTCGGCAGCAGGTAGACCGATGACTGCAGCGCCGGCTGACCGGGGATCGCGGTCGGCGCAAAGGAGGCGTTGAGGACGGAGACGTTGTGGAAGGGCTGCCCGTTAGACGGCGGGCACAAGACGGATGCGGACTGACGCTCAAGGACTCACATCGCTGTACTGGCCGCCGCGCCCAAATAGCGCCTTGAGGTCCGCTGCCAGGTTGTCGCCGCTGTTGTCGTCCTCGATGCGCGACGGCCAGTCGTCGCGCCCCGTGCACACGAGCACCTGCTCGCTATATGCAGCGATGAGGCCGCGCATGGAGCCCGCGTGGTCGATCGGCAGCTCCGGCGGCAGCGTCGGCAAGGGCGCGCAGGCGCACGTGGCAGCCGGACACGCGGCGACGGTCGGGAAGGGTGGCGGCGGTGGCGGCGGACGCTTGGATGGTCCCGTGCGAGTGCTGGTGAAGTGGCCGGAGCCGGGAAGGCTGGGACTGAAGCGGCTGAGACGACCAGACGGATCGGCGCCGAAGCGCCGCGGGTAGAGCCGAGTCCCGGCGCCGGCCGGCGCCGACAGCGCTACGCGGGCGACAGACATGGACTGCGTACTGTGCAAGCGGCGCGCCAATCACATGTATGTCGAGCCAATCTCGCGGGAGGCGGCAGAAGACTACAGTTGTGCCTGTAGAAACGAGACATCAAGACGCACTTCGAATAAGTCTAGACTACTAGCGCACAGTGCTCATTGCAGCCAACGACTCTGTACTTGACTGGCTCAATGCTTGACAATTACGGTGCCCAGCCATGGGGGATTGCACAGCAGATGAAGTTTTATAATGCAATACTACTTGAACTAAAACTCATAGGCCACGGCTGCCCTCTGATATGTGTCGTGGCCGAAGATACAGTGAGATACATAGTGCCTGAGGGTCAATCACGTGGGAAGACTCCATTTCCGCACACGCGCAGCAGAACCTCGCGGGGCCAGTCGTGGACTTGCAGTGGATTCGGGGGTCGCTACAAGTACAGCGCTCTCCAGGGCATTCGAGTGGTTATGAACGCTGAAGCTTAGCGCTCTTCAGGGGGTTTCTCCCCTGTAAATTACTCATGAGTAAAAAATAATTTTGCGGAACGGGTTTGTGGGGCCTGGTGCGTCCCCTGGTGTGGAGCTTTCTACTATAGTGTCGGTGGATATATGAAAGGGGAGTCCGAAAGGACGAGGCGGGAACGGCGCATGCGCTGGCCTGCCCGCCTGGACTGGCCTGCTTCGGCAGGGCAGCCCGGGCGCCCCGACACCTGTCCCGTATCTCATTTCGAAGCTCTTGCGCATGACCCTGCCCCCTCGTGAGGATGCGGCGGGGGCCTGCGCGAGTCTTCGTCCCCCGGGGCGGTAGCGCTATACGCTGTCTACTCAACTGGGATGCCAGTACGGCGCAAGGGGCCTGCCCCTGCGCGCCTGCTGTCGGGCTCTGTGGACGCTTGTGCGAGGTTCTCGCTAACATTGTGCCAGGAGCGACAGGATGGTACCCGACCGCCGGGAACGCTGCATCAGCTGCACCGGCGGGCTGAGGCCTCCTACGTAGGCTTTGCGGACGGCACCCCGCAGCCACCAGGCTGCGGTATCGTGCCGCCCTCATCGCCTTTGGGAACCCTGGGGAAGAAGGTGGACGCCCCGCGCGGCTCGCCCTGGCATCGCCGGGCCTGCTGCTCGGGGGGCGCGTCCAGCGGGTCTCCCGCTGGACCGCCGCCTGGTTTGCAACTCGCTTCCCCTCCGCGCAAGCGGAGGCGGCCGCCGCGCGCTCCCGGGCGCACGGCGCGACGATAGCTACCTGGTTGATTCTGCCAGTAGTCATATGCTTGTCTCAAAGATTAAGCCATGCATGTCTAAGTATAAGCAATTATACCGCGAAACTGCGAATGGCTCATTAAATCAGTTATCGTCTATTTGATAGTACCTTACTACTTGGATAACCGTGGTAATTCTAGAGCTAATACATGCTGAAAATCCCGACTTCGGAAGGGTTGTATTTATTAGATTAAAAACCAATGCCCTTCGGGGCTCCCTGGTGATTCATAATAACTTCTCGAATCGCACGGCCTTGCGCCGGCGATGGCTCATTCAAATTTCTGCCCTATCAACTTTCGACGGCTTGGTCTTGGCCAGCCGTGGTGACAACGGGTAACGGAGGGTTAGGGCTCGGCCCCGGAGAAGGAGCCTGAGAAACGGCTACTACATCCAAGGAAGGCAGCAGGCGCGCAAATTACCCAATCCCGATACGGGGAGGTAGTGACAATAAATACTGATACAGGGCTCTTTTGGGTCTTGTAATTGGAATGAGTACAATTTAATTCCCTTAACGAGGAACAATTGGAGGGCAAGTCTGGTGCCAGCAGCCGCGGTAATTCCAGCTCCAATAGCGTATATTAAAGTTGTTGCAGTTAAAAAGCTCGTAGTTGAACCTTGGGCCTGGCTGGCCGGTCCGCCTCACCGCGTGCACTGGTCCGGCCGGGCCTTTCCCTCTGGGGAACCGCATGCCCTTCACTGGGCGTGTCGGGGAACCAGGACTTTTACTTTGAAAAAATTAGAGTGTTCAAAGCAGGCTTATGCTCGGATACATTAGCATGGAATAATAGAATAGGACGTGCGGTTCTATTTTGTTGGTTTCTAGGACCGCCGTAATGATTAATAGGGACAGTCGGGGGCATCAGTATTCAATAGTCAGAGGTGAAATTCTTGGATCTATTGAAGACTAACTACTGCGAAAGCATTTGCCAAGGATGTTTTCATTAATCAGGAACGAAAGTTAGGGGATCGAAGACGATCAGATACCGTCGTAGTCTTAACCATAAACTATGCCGACTAGGGATCGGACGGTGTTATTTTTTGACCCGTTCGGCACCTTACACGAAAGTACAAGTTTCTGGGTTCTGGGGGGAGTATGGTCGCAAGGCTGAAACTTAAAGAAATTGACGGAAGGGCACCACCAGGGGTGGAGCCTGCGGCTTAATTTGACTCAACACGGGGAAACTCACCAGGTCCAGACACGATGAGGATTGACAGATTGAGAGCTCTTTCTTGATTTCGTGGGTGGTGGTGCATGGCCGTTCTTAGTTGGTGGAGTGATTTGTCTGCCTAATCGCGATAACGAACGAGACCTTAACCTGCTAAATAGCCCGCGTTGCTTTGGCAGCGCGCTGGCTTCTTAGAGGGACTATCGGCTCAAGCCGATGGAAGTTTGAGGCAATAACAGGTCTGTGATGCCCTTAGATGTTCTGGGCCGCACGCGCGTTACACTGACAGAGCCAGCGAGTTCTTCCTTGGCCGAAAGGCCCGGGTAATCTTGTGAAACTCTGTCGTGCTGGGGATAGAGCATTGCAATTATTGCTCTTCAACGAGGAATCCCTAGTAAGCGCAAGTCATCAACTTGCGCTGATTACGTCCCTGCCCTTTGTACACACCGCCCGTCGCTACTACCGATTGAATGGCTCAGTGAGGCTTCCGGACTGGCCCAGGGGGGCGGGCAACCGCCCCCCCAGGCCGGAAAGTTATCCAAACTCGGTCATTTAGAGGAAGTAAAAGTCGTAACAAGGTCTCCGTTGGTGAACCAGCGGAGGGATCATTAGCGAGTTCAAGCAACTCCCAACCCGTGCATACATACCGCATTTCTTGCGCCCGTTGCCTTCCGGCGGGCGGCGCGCGCCTCCAGCTTCCGGCTGGCGGCGCCCGCCCGCCGGAGGACCAGCGGCCGCACTCTGAACCTCTTCGTATACTGAGCAGTCTGAGAAAAACCATGAATCGTTAAAACTTTCAACAACGGATCTCTTGGTTCTGGCATCGATGAAGAACGCAGCGAACTGCGATAAGTAATGTGAATTGCAGAATTCAGTGAACCATCGAATCTTTGAACGCACATTGCGCCCGCCAGCATTCTGGCGGGCATGCCTGTCCGAGCGTCATTTCCACCCTCACGCGCCC
>PCDK01000011.1:1670000-1672500 GCA_002778075.1 Grosmannia penicillata
TAATTTTGCGGAACGGGTTTGTGGGGCCTGGTGCGTCCCCTGGTGTGGAGCTTTCTACTATAGTGTCGGTGGATATATGAAAGGGGAGTCCGAAAGGACGAGGCGGGAACGGCGCATGCGCTGGCCTGCCCGCCTGGACTGGCCTGCTTCGGCAGGGCAGCCCGGGCGCCCCGACACCTGTCCCGTATCTCATTTCGAAGCTCTTGCGCATGACCCTGCCCCCTCGTGAGGATGCGGCGGGGGCCTGCGCGAGTCTTCGTCCCCCGGGGCGGTAGCGCTATACGCTGTCTACTCAACTGGGATGCCAGTACGGCGCAAGGGGCCTGCCCCTGCGCGCCTGCTGTCGGGCTCTGTGGACGCTTGTGCGAGGTTCTCGCTAACATTGTGCCAGGAGCGACAGGATGGTACCCGACCGCCGGGAACGCTGCATCAGCTGCACCGGCGGGCTGAGGCCTCCTACGTAGGCTTTGCGGACGGCACCCCGCAGCCACCAGGCTGCGGTATCGTGCCGCCCTCATCGCCTTTGGGAACCCTGGGGAAGAAGGTGGACGCCCCGCGCGGCTCGCCCTGGCATCGCCGGGCCTGCTGCTCGGGGGGCGCGTCCAGCGGGTCTCCCGCTGGACCGCCGCCTGGTTTGCAACTCGCTTCCCCTCCGCGCAAGCGGAGGCGGCCGCCGCGCGCTCCCGGGCGCACGGCGCGACGATAGCTACCTGGTTGATTCTGCCAGTAGTCATATGCTTGTCTCAAAGATTAAGCCATGCATGTCTAAGTATAAGCAATTATACCGCGAAACTGCGAATGGCTCATTAAATCAGTTATCGTCTATTTGATAGTACCTTACTACTTGGATAACCGTGGTAATTCTAGAGCTAATACATGCTGAAAATCCCGACTTCGGAAGGGTTGTATTTATTAGATTAAAAACCAATGCCCTTCGGGGCTCCCTGGTGATTCATAATAACTTCTCGAATCGCACGGCCTTGCGCCGGCGATGGCTCATTCAAATTTCTGCCCTATCAACTTTCGACGGCTTGGTCTTGGCCAGCCGTGGTGACAACGGGTAACGGAGGGTTAGGGCTCGGCCCCGGAGAAGGAGCCTGAGAAACGGCTACTACATCCAAGGAAGGCAGCAGGCGCGCAAATTACCCAATCCCGATACGGGGAGGTAGTGACAATAAATACTGATACAGGGCTCTTTTGGGTCTTGTAATTGGAATGAGTACAATTTAATTCCCTTAACGAGGAACAATTGGAGGGCAAGTCTGGTGCCAGCAGCCGCGGTAATTCCAGCTCCAATAGCGTATATTAAAGTTGTTGCAGTTAAAAAGCTCGTAGTTGAACCTTGGGCCTGGCTGGCCGGTCCGCCTCACCGCGTGCACTGGTCCGGCCGGGCCTTTCCCTCTGGGGAACCGCATGCCCTTCACTGGGCGTGTCGGGGAACCAGGACTTTTACTTTGAAAAAATTAGAGTGTTCAAAGCAGGCTTATGCTCGGATACATTAGCATGGAATAATAGAATAGGACGTGCGGTTCTATTTTGTTGGTTTCTAGGACCGCCGTAATGATTAATAGGGACAGTCGGGGGCATCAGTATTCAATAGTCAGAGGTGAAATTCTTGGATCTATTGAAGACTAACTACTGCGAAAGCATTTGCCAAGGATGTTTTCATTAATCAGGAACGAAAGTTAGGGGATCGAAGACGATCAGATACCGTCGTAGTCTTAACCATAAACTATGCCGACTAGGGATCGGACGGTGTTATTTTTTGACCCGTTCGGCACCTTACACGAAAGTACAAGTTTCTGGGTTCTGGGGGGAGTATGGTCGCAAGGCTGAAACTTAAAGAAATTGACGGAAGGGCACCACCAGGGGTGGAGCCTGCGGCTTAATTTGACTCAACACGGGGAAACTCACCAGGTCCAGACACGATGAGGATTGACAGATTGAGAGCTCTTTCTTGATTTCGTGGGTGGTGGTGCATGGCCGTTCTTAGTTGGTGGAGTGATTTGTCTGCCTAATCGCGATAACGAACGAGACCTTAACCTGCTAAATAGCCCGCGTTGCTTTGGCAGCGCGCTGGCTTCTTAGAGGGACTATCGGCTCAAGCCGATGGAAGTTTGAGGCAATAACAGGTCTGTGATGCCCTTAGATGTTCTGGGCCGCACGCGCGTTACACTGACAGAGCCAGCGAGTTCTTCCTTGGCCGAAAGGCCCGGGTAATCTTGTGAAACTCTGTCGTGCTGGGGATAGAGCATTGCAATTATTGCTCTTCAACGAGGAATCCCTAGTAAGCGCAAGTCATCAACTTGCGCTGATTACGTCCCTGCCCTTTGTACACACCGCCCGTCGCTACTACCGATTGAATGGCTCAGTGAGGCTTCCGGACTGGCCCAGGGGGCGGGCAACCGCCCCCCCAGGCCGGAAAGTTATCCAAACTCGGTCATTTAGAGGAAGTAAAAGTCGTAACAAGGTCTCCGTTGGTGAACCAGCGGAGGGATCA